>NGKF01000003.1:1710120-1829069 GCA_002162555.1 Monilinia aucupariae
GTAGGTGGGTGGGTGGGTAGGTAGGTAGGTAGGAGTCAAGGAATGACATCGAGTATAGAAGCTGGTCAGACTTGAATAATCATAACGATAATCTATCTGAGCTCAGCTGAGATCTTGGAAAAAGACACTGTGAGAGTAGATGGATCAATATATGTAAATGCGAGTCGATGTAACGTATCCCGTTCTTGGATTTGTTCTTGATTTACGGTTATATTTATATATGTTTATTATCTTTGGCCCTTACTCGTACTCAGTAATATGTACTCGTACGTCTTGTCCTCGAGTGTTCCATCCTTGTATTCATCCTCACCCTTTCGAGTTTAACGCTTCCTTGCTAGACCATAGATGGGGGTGGATGGTTTGTCTTCTCTCTCCTCGTTGAACCAACTCATCTTGGGATTCTTTTCTTCACCACCAAAGACGCTCACTTACTCCCTATTAATCTTACCGTTTGATAGATAATAGGTAACCAGGCTGATCTATTTCCAATTTGCCCCATCTGCTTCCACAATCAAACAACCCTTCTTTCTTTCGATATCCTATCTTCTTTTTCGACTTCATCTTGGATATATCATATTATATTATCTCATTTCATATCATATTTCATATTTCATCTCATCTCATCTCATCTCATCAATATACTCCTTTTCTGTCTTCTATCAATGAGAGTGGTAATCAATCTAGAACGACCATCTACCCCTTCAAACTAATCAATCAATGTTCAATGTTCCACTTACCAAAAAATAACCGCCCCCAAACTTGTACTATTTGCAATCATTGATCGACAACACCCGACAAACTACCTTAATATACCCCTCCTCTGTGTGTCTGAGAGAGAGAGAGAGAGAGAGTGAGAGAAAGAGAAACACTCATATATATACATATATAACACTTTCAAGAGCGCGTACGATTTCATGACCGATCTTTAAAGCTTCACCTTCATGGAACCACGACTAATCATGAGTTGAAGATGTTAATGACACAAACCCCGTGGTATCGGAACATACTATGATCAAAATCCATTCGCAACTTCCCACTCGAGTAACACCACCGATTCCCTTATATAAATCCGTCCGAGGAGTCTCTTTTAGCGGCAGGTTTCCATCTGTTGTCGCCAGTGCCCCTTAAGAAGCATACACATCGTGAATCGCTGCGACGCGCAAACAATCGCCACTAATGAATGGGTTACTAGGGAACGCTCCACAATCAGTCATGTATGTGCGAGCGCTTTACGACTATGAAGCCGATGACCGAACAAGTCTCAGTTTTCACGAGGGCGATATAATACAAGTCATCACACAATTAGAAAGTGGTTGGTGGGATGGTGTGATAAACGGTGTCAGAGGATGGTTCCCGAGCAATTACTGCCAAGTCATATCAGGTCCCGAAGATGCCCTGGAAGGCAAGTCGAATGGAGCTGGAATTGGCATAGATGATGATTTAGACGACGATGACGACGAGGAGGCAGAATACGAAGAGCAATATGATGATGAGGGCGACGAATCGGAACGGGATGACTTCTCGCATCTGCCTGCAGCCGGGGGGAACAGCAATGGAAGATCAGGGGCGGATTTCTGGATACCTCAAGCCACTCCCGATGGCAGACTTTTCTACTTCAACACGGAGACTGGCGAAAGTAGCATGGAATTACCGTTAGAATCGCCATCTTCAGCAACGGAGATGGGACCTAGAGATCGGATGAATGTCAACATACCGGAGAAAACGAGGCCTCCGGCAGAATTGATGGCGCGAGGATTTGTAAACGAGACTGATGACGAATCTGAAGGAAATTCTGCCTCGGAGCTAGATGGAGAGTCTCTCATGCTCGCATCCAAATCCTCCTTTGTATGTTGCCCGCCCCATATGGTCCTTTCATATCTGCTAACACTTTTCAGCCACGAAGGAAGCGCAGATCTCAGTTATCCGAAGGCGTGTCGCCGGCTACCTCTATGGACTCGATCAATGGCACATCTCCTGGAACTCGTTCGCGAGCCGATACCTTCAACACAACAAATGGATCCCTGACAGCGATGCCGATAATGGGTCCATCGACAACTTCATTCACGACCCCCGCACTCGGTCCACCACACGCTGCAACTTTGCCTCGATCGTTTTTCGATGATGGTTCCGCTGCACCACTGACATGGAATAGACTTGTTGCAAACATGCAGAAAGCGGTGGATCGCTATCGCGAAGCCATCGATAATCATGATCGTTCCGAGTATGTTCGGCGAGCTGAAGACATTTCTGATCATCTCCGACTGTTGCTTGCTGCTGGGTCTGGCACCACTGATAATCATTCTGGTCAACCTTCTATCATCTCTACCAACAAGGCTCTATATCCTCACTTCCGGGATATGATGTCCAAATTCTCAAAACTTGTCATTTCTTCTCACATCGCTGCTTCCGATTGGCCTAATTCGGAGTCATATCAAAAATGCCTGCAGGAGGCGGATGGTGTGCTTTTAGGCGTTTTCAGCTACGTCGAGGTCGCCCGTCAACAGCGGGGCGAGGAGATACCACGATTGCTACCTGGCTTTGTCATTGGTAGCACTATTGGTGGCAGTTGGCAAAATAACGGGCTCGGATCGAGAGACCCACTAACGTCCAACTTTCTTGACGAGGATGAGAATGTAGTTGAACCGTCTGCGATCTTGGATGCAGATTTGATGGAGAGACTCGATGACTTGAGGAGAATGTTGACATCTAGCATCCGGAAATTGGAGGAACATCTTGTACTTCCTGACAAGATCATCACCCCTTATAAACACGAACAGATTGGCAACAACGTTTGTTCCGCCGCCCAAAAAGTTCTCGAGATGTTCAAACCTTGGGTCTCCACGGTTGAATCTATCAACCTGTCTTCTCTCGGCGATACATTCCAAAATCCCCAACTTATTGACTTCGCCAAACAGAAACAGAGTTTGTATGACAACATATCGGATTTATTACTTGGATGTCAGGCGGTAGCTGGTCCCTTGGGTGATGAGTGGGCGGAAGTCCGCGGAGAGTCATTGGAGGGACGATTGAATTATGTGCGCACGTGCTCGAGATCACTTGAAACCAACTCGTCGCATATTGGCTTTTCACTGCAGCTGCTTGGGGAGCTCGTTCAGACAGCTATGCAACAGATGTTGCCTGCCGAAGATCGAGCGAAAACCCCGAGGAGGGGTGATAGCACGCCCTATGACCGAACACACCAAAGATCGAATTCTCGGAACCCATCGCTGCGTCCTAACTTGGCAGAAATTGGAAAGTCTCAAACATATTCTGAGGGTGAAACTATTCTGCCTTTCCGGAAGGAAAATTCTAAAGTCAGAAAATTCTTTGGTGAAGAGCCGACTCGAAGAGACGCCCCAGACGAGACGCCAGATTGCTTAAAGCTCGATCATGAAGATGACATTTCATATGATACCAAAGCCCAACCTCCCATTTTGAAGGGTGGTACACTTGTAGCATTAGTTGAGCAGCTGACACGTCATGACAAGCTAAGCTCTGATTTCAACAATACCTTTTTACTAACGTATCGGTCTTTTACAAATGCCCGGGAATTGTTCGAGCATTTGGTGAAGCGCTTTCAAGTACAACCTCCTGAAGGCATGCCCCCAGGAGATTATGAAACTTGGGTGTCTCGAAAGCAGAAACCGATAAGATTCCGAGTTGTCAATATTCTGAAGTCATGGTTTGAGCTTTTCTGGATGGAGGACCAAAGCGATGATACCAAAGCTCTCATAGCCAACGTCTACACATTTGCCCGGGACACTGTGAAAGCTACTGATACACCAGGGTCTGGTTCGCTGATGACTCTGCTGGAACAAAGATTACGGGGACAGGAAGCCACAGCTAAACGTTTGGTATTGACTTTGAATCATTCCACACCCCAACCAATCATGCCAAAGAACATGAAGAAGCTTAAATTCTTGGACATAGATGTGACAGAATTTGCACGCCAACTTACCATCGTCGAGTCAAAACTTTATGGGAAGATCAAGCCCACAGAATGTCTGAACAAAACTTGGCAGAAGAAAGTTGGGGAGAACGATCCTGAACCTGCCCCAAATGTTAAGGCCTTGATCTTACATTCTAACCAACTGACGAATTGGGTTGCCGAGATGATTCTCACGCAGCTGGATGTCAAGAAGCGAGTTGTGGTCATCAAACATTTTGTTCTTGTTGCCGATGTAAGTGACACCCCTTCTGGCTAACCTCGCCCATGCTAACCTGCTTTAGAAATGTCGTGCTTTGAACAATTACTCAACCCTCACTTCCATCATATCCGCCCTTGGCACAGCACCAATCCATCGATTGAAAAGAACTTGGGATCAAGTACCTGCCAAAACCTTGGCTGTGCTGGAATCTATGCGTCGCCTTATGGGCAGCACCAAGAATTTCGGAGAGTATAGAGAAAGTTTGCATCTCGCCAATCCACCTTGTATACCCTTTTTCGGTGAGTTTAAGTTGTTTGGTGTGATATAGCAATCTAACGATTCCAGGTGTGTATCTTACCGATCTTACATTCATTGAGGACGGTATACCCTCTATCATCAAGAAGACCACTTTGATCAACTTTGCCAAGAGGGCAAAGACCGCTGAAGTTATACGCGACATTCAGCAATATCAAAACGTTCCATACGGCCTGCAGCCCGTTCCGGAACTTCAGGAGTATATATTGAGCAATATGCAAGCTGCGGGAGATGTACATGAGATGTACGAGAAGAGTTTGGCAGTCGAGCCACGAGAGCGTGAGGATGAAAAGATAGTCAGGTAAGTTTTGGACTCTTGAGACCCAATCATGGCAAACCTTTGTCGGGGCATCGACCTGTAGACCTATACTTACCCGAATGTCAGGGTTTTGGCAGAATCGGGCTTTCTATGATGGCCTTGTATTACGCATGTAAAAGAGGCGTCCGATACGACCACAATTTCTGTATTCTGAGCATCCAACTCAACTTACAAACAACCTATTACGACTCACCATATATTTGATCATGGGACTTCGATCTATCATGATTTCGCACCCATGCACCAGCGACTACACAAAAGATCGTGATTTCCCAGGGCTTCACATGCAATGAATCACAAATTTGATTATGTACCTCCGGGGGTTACGAACCGCAATCGAGGCGAGGTTTTAAAAGCACTCGCGGGTGTCCTCCATTTGCGGCAGCCCACGATGTTTCAAGAATACAAATCTTGATGACCCGGGCGTCTTCCTCAAGCGAGAAAAAGAAGGATGAAGGGACACACGTTATGATGATTTGGTGGCATGGCATGGGCACTATTCTTCTTGGCGCTGCTATTTAGGGAATGCTTCTGCCGGATAAGGACGTAAAGTGCAGCAGGTGAATGGAGTTAAAGTCTTTAAGGGGGACATGTAGTATGGTACTTTATCTATCTGGTGCAATTAGGCCGAAACTAAATTCAAGGCATTCACTTCTCCCGTGTTTACCTTACCTATGGAAGATCCGGTGGGTTTGGTGGAGGGTCTTCATCGACAAAGGTAGGTGGAGCTAACCAAGTAGATCTGAAGGGCTGATCGTAAGACCATTATGGAAGTTTCTTTGGCGGTGTCTCTTTTCAGGTCTCTGGGATGTGAATGCGACACTGCTATCATTTGCTTTCGGTACTTATGCGATGTTCATGGCATAAAGGGGCAATACCTTGTTCTGATATCGATTCCATTGTCGGTATGCGCATGAACATTAGGTGTCAATGTTTCGAACTATGTATATAGGACGATAATATTACATTGTCTGGAACAGTTCCAAGCATTTAGTATATCCTGTTCCCATTGTTCTGATGCCATACGATCAAAGTGTGTAATTTCAAAGATGCAGCTCAAATGGGGGTTGTATGACTGATATGTTGAAAGGCCTCGCTGGAGCATAGAATCATCATTCGTGGCTAGTGGGCATGCGGGCGCGTAAAGTAAAGTGTATAAACCGATTCACGATCTCTGAAAAGGTAGGTTGGTCAAGGCAGCGTTGATTCAAAGGCATGCAGGTGAATCACAAAGCTCGGGTGGTTCTTGGAAAGCCAAGAAGAAGCGCAACGAAATCGCTGCAACGGTTTCGTTGCTGCTGATACAGGACTTTCCCTTTTGAGGTATGTATTTTCATGTCAGTTTTTGATAGTCAATATCACATTCACATCACTGGTTTCGACGGCAGAAACGTTGATGGCTATGTTTTCTGGCTATGCTCTCTTCCAAGCATTATTCTTTACCACATATACACAAGTGTTTGTTATTGCAGGAGCATAGAATAGAACAGATACTTTTCTGCGCACTCAATATTCACTGAGATTCAAATCCCCTGAGGCCACTTTGCTATTGGCTAGGTATCTATGACTGTTTCAGTTGTCTTATGCTTATTGCCAACACTTAAATATTCTTTCTACCCCAACCTGAACCTGGCTCTAGTTGTTGTCTCTGCTCTCTATCAACCTTCTCTGTCTTTCGATACTGCCATTACTATCCTCTAGATCGTGCTTCATACATAAACAGCAAAACATCGTATATTTTAACATTTCAGTCAATTTCCACGCTATCTTGACAGTCTCGCCTTTCGAGCGCAAGACGAAGCCAAATCACGAAACCGATGGCTCCATCACCCGATTCATCATTAACGACTGGCAGCTCGGGGGAAAGAATAGGATCACCTTTCAAATCGCATCGTTCGAGCAAAATGATTAGGGGAAGTGGGGAAAGAGCCGTGTCAAGGGAAATTATTGACTTGACGATCGACGACTCGGAAAGTGATGAGAGGGAGGGATCAAGAGTGCAACAGTCGGCTGTGAAAAGTAGCAAGAACATCACAGGTGACTTTTCCATAGGCAGCCTCGGGGAAGAATCTTTTCGCACGGCAGATGGGTCAACTTTCCCAACAACGCCTACGGGGCGCGCGAACCGAACATGCGGCAGCATACTGGAGCATAAAAAGTCTCAGAGCCCATGCATTCCCATGGTCTTTAATCAGCCTTCGCGTGAGAGTGTGACTGAGGATTCAGTTTCAAGTCCGGACTCCAGCCCCGACACCGAAGTTGATATTTTCGCCAGCACGTCGCTTCGTTCAAAGTGCCAGCCTGGAAGATACCATACACAAAGAAAGGTTCTTTCAGGTGAGTCGTCGACTTCAAATAAAATTCTAGACACTACAGTGATTAACAAGGCCATTCATCACCCAGTTAACCAAGGCCCAGGAGACTCCTTGACCAATCACCATGAATATGCTAGTGATAGCTCGATCGAGCCTCCAGAGCCCCAACAAGGGGTTTCACTCAAAGCCTATGGGCTTCCTGCATCTATATCAAATTCTGAGTCAAAATTCTCCATATGGGAGGCTAAAAAAAGGAAAAGCGTATCCTTGGAGAAGGCTGTTTCCCTAGAGGCCTCCGGGGATGAAGCAGACACTACGCGTTCCACTTTGCATCATAAAGCCCCAATATCTGAACAGCGGACATCAAACTTTGCACCCCTTATAGGAAAAATGTTGACATTGCCTAGCAACACCAATCTTGACGATACTCCGACTTTCCTGCCAAACGTCTCAACCACAGCGAAGCAAGTTAAGCCACACGTGTCAAGTGCACTCGATAAAGAAAAAGAATCTTCTCGAATGCACAAGATTCTGAGACAACGGTCCAAAGATTGGCGTGAACGCAAGCGTACAGGAACCCTTCAATACACTGTTGTACCCAAGCCACCACTAGTACCATGCAAAAGGTCAGCTAAAGCTAAAATACTTGATGATAGGAGGAGGGCGAAGAGAAGTAAAGGGGATATCTGGAACGATTTTACACGTGGCCCGGTAGATAGACTGAGTACATGGCAAGCATCCACACTGAGCGAATTAAATGATGGCCGAGATGACACAGAAACGACACATATCAAAGCAGATTCAGAGAACATGGTTGGGGCAGGAGACAGAAAGTCTTTGAGTCTGAGTGAGGTTTTGGATATAGAGGAGAAGAGCGAGGAGCTCGATTATGGGTTTGGAAATACCACCAACTCTGTGCATGGGCATGAAGAAAAGGATCAGGAGCCAGAACTTGTGAGTGAAGATGTCACAATTGATAGGTCGAAATTAATGAAAATTTTGCAGGGCTTACCGGACAACGAAAAGACCGAGGAAACATTCACCATACCTGTCGAAGTTTTGAAAAGGCTTGAACGATCTAACAGAATGAAAAATGGGCCAAACTTTTTGTAAGTACTACATTTCCCTGAATCAGCCTTGGCATACTAAGAAAGTTACACAAAGGACGCCGCATGATGATATCCTCTACATTGAGGTTGGAGGCCAAACCTTCGCAGTATATGAGGATTTCATCCTCCATCATGTTCCACTCCTATATCAATCCTGCTCCGCTGCAATCACATACGATATGGCAGTTGCGCCTGAAGTTCTCCAAGTTTTCGGGTCCAAAGTGATGGCTTTATTGATTCAATGGATGTACTCCTCCCCCGCAGACGCGTACAGCGGTCTCTCGGACGAGAACGGCGAAACCACAGATCAAGACTTTCTGATTCAATTATGGGTTCTTGGGGAGAGATTAGGGGTTCATGGGTTGCAGATTGATGCCCTTGATGCTCTGGACCGAAGAATCAAGTTGGATCAATCGCTGGATTTGGGATATTCGCGTTGGCTATGGGATAACACTAGTGAGGATGATAAGTTGCGAGACTATTTCATTCAGTCTTGCGTTGAGGATTATACCAAATTGGCGTCTCAAATAAATGAGTTTGCTCCGGCTGAGTTGAGGGAAACGATTGAGAGGAAGGTAAGCTGGTTACGCGATTGGATGGGTGTTTAAAGGGGGATTGTTGCATCATACTCGAGCACATCTTCTGATCCAAATGATACCACTCGATTTGAAAACGGGACGCATATCACTCAGTACTCGTAGATACAAAGGTGATTGTACGAGTATAATCTCTATGGTGAAGAGAGGGGTTATGGACTCACGTCACCCGGACTTTCATGGAAAGGTAAAACTATATCAATATATATTCATTATATACATGCAACCAAATAACGATTGTATTAAGACTAGATGAGAACCCACAGATCATCTAATAAGCAGCTTTTGGATGCCCGATCATTGTATGTGATATCTGAGCTGATTGAAAGCCGCTAATTACTCGTAACTACTTGCTCATAGAAGCGGGACTCATGAGCTAACACAAAGTAACCGAAAGGGGTTTATCGGTTCATATTGGTAGAAACACATGAGTAGCTGTATGGAAGAGAAGAGGGCTTCTTGATTCGCGTTGGCTGGATGGTTTTGTGGTGGTTGGATATGAAGGGAGTACTGAGCAGTACATACTCGAGTACTCGATGAATGGGATGCGATGAGATGAGATGGATAGACTGGAGATAATGTGAGAAGAAGGGGTTGTGGGAAGGTTGGTTAGGGTATGATGTTGATTGGTTGAGTCGTGCTGACATATATTACGTTGAACCTTGGCAGATTAGTCATCTTTTGACGAGTTCGGATGGAGCCTCTTCCGACATTCGATATTCCATCCCGTTCCGTTCCTTTCATCCTCAACCTCACGCCCACCCTTACCCTTATGAGATTACCCCACGCCATACAAAAAGGAAAGTCTGACCAAGGGGTGATTTCTTAAGATATCTACACCACTATTGTACCTGGTCTTTATAAGTGTCGCCACTAGCGAAAGCCAAGTAGGGACGACGACGACTAGGTAGGGTACGAGGTCATTCAAGCTTCCGCATACTTTCCCATCATTGGCCAGGAAGAAGTCAAATATGGTTCGGAAATTGCTTGAGCCGCTCGAGATGCCAGTTGCCCAGTCCTATGAGATGGGGATCGACAAACGCATGCATGTAATCCGCCGATCTGATGATCCAGAGCGTTTGGACTTGGGATTGAGAACATAGCAAGAGGAGAAAGGGGCTTCCAATTTACTCTCCGTCCCCATCTTCTAGCTCATGATCACCATGATCACCATGACGGCGTGGAGTCTGGGGAAAGCTTACCGGAGGACTAGCAGGTATTAGGTATTAAGCTTGATCCGGGGTTTGAAATGATCCCAAGTACCCCTAATGTACTAGTATACGAGTTCTCGAGTAGTATAGTATAGTATATATACTGATAATATTGTATAATATTGTATGATATAGTATGATATAGTATGATATAGTATGATATAGTATGATATAGTATGATATAGTATGATATAGTATATAATAGACTATAGCTTACACTGTTCGGACTATGCTTACCCGGTCGGTACACCAGGTATGCACTCTTTCCGCCACCTTCCCGAATGGCGAGTGAGATCTGGGCCTAACAACGGTCGTCAAAGACAGGTGATCCTTTGACAAGTGCATTCATCGACATCTTGCACATTCCTCTGGTGCTCCAATATTCTAATAGCTGTCGGGGTCAGGTACAAGGAACTACTAGTTCTACGGACTGGTGCGTTGCCGGTGAGTTCTATTCCTTGATATGCTCTCAGGGCTAATGTTGGGAGATATACTCGTACTAGTAGTGAGATATCTATGAATCATTCGGAATGTTCAATCGCCGGACAGTAGTTTCCATCATCATGCAAATTTCAAAACCCATATATAATCTGCTTCTTCTCTCTGCTGGTATCATTTTATAACCAGCAAACCATCCTGCACTCACCTTCCCAATCATACTACATCCAATCAACTCGCTCTTCCCAATCTCTCTTCACATCAACCAAACGCACCATGCTCGTCTCTACCGCCACCCTCGTCGCCATTATCAGCGTTTTCGATCTTGCATCAGCTCTCCCAACAAAGCGACAGGCGGGAGCACCGACCGATGCAGATATTCTCCAATATGCCTTGACTCTCGAGCATCTTGAAAATGCTTTCTACAAGAAGGCTCTCTCCGAAATGCCAGAAGACAAGTGGCTAGAGGCAAACTTCTCATCTTCCTTCTACAATCAATTGAAATTCATTGCGCATGATGAAGAGGCCCATGTCCTCTACCTCCAAAATGGTCTTACCGCTGCAGGTGCATCCCCCGTTGAGGCTTGTGAATACAAGTTCCCATTCACGGATCCAAAGTCATTCGTCGCTCTCGCATCCGTTATCGAAGGTGTTGGTGTTTCTGCATACCTCGGAGCAGCCGCCGACATCACAGCCAAAGCTTACCTCACTGCAGCCGCTTCTATCCTCGCCACCGAAGCCATTCATCAATCCGCCGAACGCAACGCGAATGGGGAAGTTCCAATGGCTAATCCTTTGGCGACACCCCTCGGACTCAATGCCGTCTATTCCATCGCATCCTCTTTCATCGTATCTTGCCCATCCACCAACGCTGCTTTACCAGTAATGGCTTACCCATCTCTCGCTCTCAAATCCGGCTTGCCTACTGCGCCAGGTGCAAAAATCGCCCTTGTACCACAAACTACTCCCTCCGGGACTTTCTTCACTACCTTCGTGAGTGGACTTGATGTTATCCCTGTTGAAAGTCACATCGGCAGTGATGGCTTGATCATGACTGAGGTCCCAATGAAAATCTCCGGACAAAGTTACGTTTTCTTGACAAAGGATAACTCAGGAAGCCTGTCTGATTCCAACATCATTGCCGGCCCAGCCATTCTTGAGGTTACATCTAATTCACCAACATTTGACTTAACAATCATCTAAAAGCTTGTTGTCATGCACGGATGGACTGTTGGAGATGTGTATAGAGGAACCAATATTCATTTCAAGAGTGTTTTATGGTTATGGGTTTTAATGCACGAGTGATTGGTGTTCTTCTATAAGTAACCAAAATACCTCTAATAATTTTTCGACTTTGTCATTGTATATAGTTTCAAACCAAGATATTAATAATGAAGATATTTCAAAAATACAACCAGGATGTGCTAATGATTCATGCTATTTGATTTGATTTGATTTGTTTTAATGAAATTTAATGATTGAACAATAACAAAACTACCGCTAAAGAGAGAAAGTAGTATATTATATAAATTTATATTTATTGTAGTGGTAGAGTGTATATTGTCTAATATGCTAGAAGTGGCATATATATTCTACTAAGTATATGAGGTGAAGATACTTAACTAGGTATAGCGCTACACGTAATTACAACAGCCCCTTTATGATTGAATTCGATCATCAAAATTACATAAAGAAAAGACCTTTTAAAAAGCGTTTTTGAAGGCTTTTTAAAATGTTTTTTAATACTAATGATTCTATATCTCACAAACCTTTATATAAGCTCAAAATGCATTTTGATTGATTTATTTCAAACCCAAAAATTTGTATAATTGAATACTTTATAAAAACAATCACTTTTTTCATTACTTTCGATTTCTTAGCGTTATATATATATCCTAAGGCTTTATTAATTTTTGTAGTAACGATTTATTATTGTTGCAATGTTTATATCTCCTTTTGGAAGTTTAGTATTTTATGACCATATTATATCGCGATACAAAAGCTTCTTTAACGCTTTTCGAAATCAAAATCAAGCCCTTTACTATAAATCAAAAATCCAAAGTAGATTAATTGTTTTGTTAAAATATTAGCTTTCTATTTAAAGTTTAAAATCCATATTACTTGTAATCTTTTGTTTTCGATTATATCTTTTTGTATAAAATGCTATTGTATATTAATATACTTGGCTTTGCTATAGAACTTGTTCTTTTGCATCCAATTAACATCGTTTTTATTATTGTAATACAAAATAAATATAAATAGCTTTGAAAAGATTTGTTTTAACAAATCAATAATTAGCTTTTCAAGTTATACAATCTTTTTTGCATCTTCATTTACGGTTATAATCTTAATTTCTATTATATAAAATGCCGTAGATTTTTATTTATTTGAGAACTATATTATTACACTTTTATATCGAATAATAATCATTTTTTGTATCGATTTTCGATCCGCTTTTGAGCCTTATATAGTATTTGTAAAAATATTGTAGGAACGTAGCAAATGTCGCAATCGATTCGAATAAATTGTGTTAATATCGATTGTATTATCAAGGAATTCCAAAAAATGATTTGTAAGGATTAAATGCTCTTTTCCAAAAGTATATATCACTTTTGCGAACTAATCAATTGAAAATGCAAGATCACTTTTTGTTTTATTTATCAAATAAATCCCTAATTTAACAATTTGTAAATATAAAGCTTTATCGCTTTTATTAAATAGTTTTATTATTGTAGTTGGTTTTAGTATAATATCAACAAAAAGAAAAAAATTTTGAAATATCGGATTATAGATTTTAAATCGTTTTAAAAGCTTTTTGATGTATGTTTTTTAATGTATTTTGAAAGATCTCTAAGCTTTATTCCGTTCGATTTAAATTCCTAAAAAGATTTGTATCGATTTAAGATTTTTACATTTCCATCTTTGATCTATAATCTTTTTGATCGTATTGATCGCGGATCGTGATCCCAATATTAACAAATTGTTTATATAAAGTAGAATATATATTTCTTTTCCAATAAACAAATTGAAATTTATTAATAAAGTCTATAAATCTATGTTTTTAAAGAACAATTTAATTGTTTGCTATTATATTCTTGAAGCTTGTTTCAGTCTGTAAAATGATTTTTTGAGTTTAAAGTAACTATTAATAAAGTTCAAAACAAATACTTTTTTAAAGAATTGTAAGATCTTCATTAAGATTTCAATATTGATCAATTCTTTATTTAAGAATACTGTATTAATGTTTATATTATCGATTTCTAAATCCTCTTTTGTTGCTTTAGCAAAAAGAGTTTGCAATATAAAATATCTTACAACTTTTGCGAATGTTTTTGTAAAATCGATTCTATACTTTTGCAAAAATCCTTTAACCATTAATCTGGCTTTTCTTTTTTCTAGCTTGCCATTTTGATCAAACTTGTTCCATAGAACCTATTTAGATTTCAAAAGTTTCTTCCCTTTCGAAAAGAATTTATTAATCACTTTAAAAGTATTGTTGTTTTTTAAACTAATCAACTTTGTTTTGATTGCTTTTATTCATACTTCAAAATTCGAATTTAAAGCGTCTTTCAGATCGATAGTTTCAATATTAGCATTTGTATATAGATATATTATATTAGAGTTTTTTGTAAAGTATTATACCTTCTTTTTATTCTCTACAACTTTTTTGGTTCTAGTTCAAATTTGCAAATCACGAACTATAGCTATTGTAGAAAAAGCTTTTTTTAAATAAAGATTCTGTATAAAATCGTTTTTGTTTGAATCTATAAGAAGATCTAACTTTTTATTTTTATAATCTAAGTTTATAAGGATTTCTGATTATCTTGATTTAACGTTTGAACTTATAAAAGCTTTTGATCGTTCTATATTAACGCAAGCTCTTTTCTAACTTCGTTATCTTTTTATAAAGTAATTTTCTATTTGATTCGTTTTCCCTCTCGATTTTATCGAAGTTTCTTTATGATTTAACATACTTAAATCGTTTTTTAATGGGAATTTGTATTCATCAAAGTTAGTATCTATTGTTTTTATTGTTTTTAGAGTAAAAAGATTAAAAAGTTTATAAATTTGGCTTCTTTTTATATTAACGAAGAGATATTCTTTTTTTAATACTTTTGATTTAAACTTTTTTGTAGTTTGCTTTAATTATTGAAAATTGCGAGCAAATGTTATACATTCAAATACTTTTAGTTTTCGTAAATCTGGCTAACGATTATTATAAGCTTCAAAAAGTATTATAGCTTTCGAAAGTATTTTAGTTTTTTTAAAAGATAATGTTTTTGTAGAAGATCGATTCTTTAAATAAATAGCGTACAATATTGTAATTTCCTATTGAATCGAAAGCATTTTTAACTTTGCCAAAAGATTTTTTGATATAGTATTTATGTTTTGTATTTTCTTTTTAATAATATCGTTTATAATGTACTTTTCTAAAGAAGAAAGCTCAAATTGTATACTTTTTTTCGAAATCTTTATTTAAAAAGCGGTTCTAAACTCTCTTTTGTTATTATTAATATATATTATAACGATTTTGCTATTAGATTCTATTTCAATCAATTTGAACAAAACCAAAAGTATTGGTACAATTATAACCGCAGATTTATTAAAAGTATATTTGATCTATATAAGCCTTATAGCGTTATTTATAATTACTATAAAGTATTTATTATTCGAAAGGAATATCTCTTAAATTCTAAAAAGATTATAATAAAAACAATATAAAATTGTAAACGTTTTAACAATCATATATTTATTGAAATACTTTCTTATTCTTTTTGTTAAACAAAGTAAATACATTGATCTTTTTATCGATTTTCGTTTTCTTAATAATTTTAAGCTTGTATACGCTTTTAAAAATTTCCAAAGTTGATTGTAATTGAAATAACCAAACTAATAATATATTAGATTGAATATAGATTTATAAGAATTAATATTATTTATAATAATAAGCTTTTTAAATATAAGATTAATAAATTATAGTACAAAATCTTATATAATATAGTAACCAAATGCTTTCTTTGCTGCAAATTTCAATTGATTAAACTTCCAATAAAATATTAATTCTTTTTCGAAAATTATTTTGCATTTATTTTTGATAAAAAGATTAACAGAAATCAATTGTATTGTCTCAAATTTCTCTATATACTATATATCGAGAAATGTAAATCTATTAATTTGTATATTTCTATATATTATATTTAAAGCAAATAATTTATTTACAATTTAAACTTTTTGTAGTATAAGCCATTTTGTAATGTTATTTAAAGCTTTGAATTAATTAATAAAATAATAAGAAGCTTTTGAATCAAGTATTCATTTTAAATCGTTATTATTTATTTGAAAAAAGATATTAAAATAATAAAAAGAAGTATAATTGCTATTTAATATTATACTTACTTTTATCTCTTTAAAACCAGAATCTTCGCTATTTGCGGAAGCTTTATAAATGCATTTTTTATTCTTTTTGAATACGCAATATTTCTTTTTGAGATATCTATACTTTTTATAATTGTAGTATTGAATCTTTTCGATTTAAAATAATTCATTTCGATCGTATAATCCTTCTAATTTTCCTTTATAATCATCTTTATAATCATTTTTTCCATTGCAATTGTTTCGTTTTCTTTTATTTAAGGATTTTACAACAAATGCAATAGCTTTAATTGGCTTTTCGATTGTTTAAAAGAGCATTATAATCTTTTCCAATGTTTTCTCAAATATATTGATATAAATGAGAATTACTATTTATATACTATATATTGATATATATGTCAAAAATACGTTTTTTATTATTTTATTTGTTATTGGCTTTTTTGCGCTAATAAATATTTGTTGATATAATTTTAATTTTGTAAAAAAAATTCGAATAGTTTCGTTTTTGTAATCAAACTTTTCCTTTAAAAACAATCTTATCGTATTTGATATATAAATAATATCAAAAGTTCGATTATAAACTAACAATTTCTTTTAAACATTAATAAGATTTATACTAACAAAATCTTCTTTTATTATATTGTAATAGAAAATTGTAAATCTTAAAATTATAATAATTATAGTAATACTCTTTCTCTTTATAAAAGAAGTTAATATCTTTTCAAATTCTACTTTCAAAACAATTATTCTTTGCGATATTATATCCATAATCTTTTAACAATCTTTTGTAGCAAATCCATTCGTTATAAGCTTCTTTAGAAGTTCGAAAATAGATTGTTTTTCTTTACTAAATACAATATTGTAGCAATTTGTATTTGTAAACGCTATTAAGCAAAAATCGTAGTAATCTATATAATTGTTTTTTGTAAAAACAATGATAAAACTTTATTTAGTTGTAATTACGCTTAATATAATAATGTTGAAGAGGTATTGATAAAAATAAGGTTTTTGATGAAAATTTTGATGATGAAAATGATGAAAATATGATTTTTCCGGCGGAAACGTATGGAAAAGCAATCTTTTTCTTCGGAAAAGACGTATATTAACGTTTCAATCAATAAGATGATAATCAAATTGCTTCAATGAATATGTAATACGGGGTTATAATCTATTGTAGTGGTAGAATGTATATTGTTTAATATGCTAGAAGTGGCATATGTGTTCTACTGAGTATATGAGGTGGAGACACCTAACTAGGTATAGCGCTACACGTGATTACAACAATATTAATACAAAAAAAAAGATTTATTTTCGAATTCAAACTAAAAGAAGAAAGTATACTTTTTAATTTATAACAATTATACAAATCGATATATTAACTTTAATTAATAAATAAAATAGAATGTTTTCAATTTATCGATATTATAAATTATCAATGTTTAACAGAACGAACAATAGCTATAAGTATTTTGAAGATTTTTCAAAGAATAAAAGATTATTTTATAAAAGCTTTTTCTATTTTTGCTTTATAAAACATTTATTATTGTATATATTATTATTGTAGTAGTAGAGTGTATATTGTTTAATATGTTAGAAGTAGTATATATATTCTACTGAGTATATGAGATGGAGACACCTAACTAGGTATAGCGCTACATATGATTACAACAGTCCCTTTATGATCGAATTCGATTATTAAAATCATGTAAAAAAAAACCTTTTAAAAAGCGTTTTTGAAGGCTTTTTTTGAAGTGCTTTTTGATGCTAATGATTTTGTATTTCCCAAACCTCTATATAAGCTCAAAACGCACTTTGATTGGTTTATTCCAGACTCAAAAATCTATATAATTGAACACTTTATAAAAATAACCATTTCTTTTATTACTTTCGATTTTTTAGCGTTGTATATATATCCTAAAGCTTTATTAATTTTTGCGGCGATGATTTATTATTATTATAATATTTATATTTCCTTTTAAAAGTTTAATATTTTATAGTTATATTGTATTGCGATATAAAAGTTTTTTTAATGTTTTTCGAAATTAAGATTAAGTTTTTTACTATAAATCAAAAATCCAGAGTAGATCAATTGTTTTGTAAGAATATTAGCTTTTTGTTTAAAGCTAAAAATTCATATTATTCGAAATCTTTTTTTTTAAATTATATTCTTTTGTATAAAATATTATTGTATACTAATATATTTAGCTTTATTATAAAACTTGTTTTTCTATATTTAATTAACATCGTTTTTGTTGTTGCAATATAGTGTAAATATAAATAGTTTTGAAAAGGTTTATTTTTTTAAATCAATAATAAATTTTTTAAATTATGTAACTTCTTTTGTATCTTTATTTGCAACTATAATCTTAATTTCCATTATATAAAATATCGTAGATTTTTGTTTATTTGAAAACTATATTATTATGTTTTTATATCGAATAACAATTATTTTTTGTATCGATTTTCGATTCGCTTTTAAGCTTTATATAGTATCTATAAAAATATCGTAGGAATATAACAAATGCTATAATCGATTCGAGTAAGTTGTATTAATATCGATTATATTATCGAAGAATTCTAAAAAGTGATTTGCGAGGATTAAATGCTTTTTTCTAGAAGTATATATCATTTTTGCGAACTAATCAATTGGAAATGCGAGATCGCTTTTTATTTCATTTATTAAATAAATCTTGAATTTAACAATTTGTAAATATAAAGTTTTATTACTTTCGCTAAATAACTCTATTATTGTAATTGATTTTAGTATAATATTAATAGGGAAAAGAAGATTCCGAAATATTGGATTATAGATTTTAAATCGTTTTAAAAGCTTTTTGATATAAACTCTTTAATATATTTTAAAAGATCTTTAAACTTTGTTCCATTCGATTTGGATTTCTAAAAAGATTTGTATCGATTCAAAGTCTTTATATTTCCATCTTTAATTTATAATCTTTTTAATTATATTAATCGCGAATCGTGATTTTAATATTAACAAATCATTTATATAAAATAGAATGTATATTTTTCTTTCAATAAACAAATTAGGATTTATTGTTAAAGTTTGTAAATCTATACTTTTAAAAAACAATTTAACTACTTGTTATTATACTTTCGAAACTTGTTTCAACCTATAAAATGATTTTTTGAGTTTGAGGTAATCATTAATAGGATTTAAAGCAAATACTTTTTCAAAGAATTATGAAATCTTCATTAAGATTTCAATATCGATTAATTCCTTATTCAAGAATACTATATTAATGTTTATATTATCAATTTCTAGATTCTTTTCTATTGTTTTAATTAAAAAAGCTTATAATATAAAGTATCTTACAATTCCTGCGAATATTTCTATAAAATCGATTTTATACTTTTACAAAAATCCTTTAATTATTAATCTAGCTTTTCTTTTTTTTAGTTTATTATTTTGATTAAGTTTGTTCTATAAAACTTATTTAAACTTTAAAAATCTTTTCTTTTTCGAAGGGGATCTATTAATCATTTTAAAAATATTATTATTTTTCAAGTTAATTAACTTTGTTTTGATTGCTTTTATTTATACTTCAAAGTTCGAATTTAAAATGTTCTTCAAATTAATAATTTCAATTTCAATATTAATATTTATATACAGATATACTACATCAAATTCTTATTATACCTTTTTTTCGTTTTTTACAACTTCTTTGATTTCAATTTGTATTTACAAGCTATAAGTTATAACTACTATAAAAAAAGCTTCTTTTAAACAAAGATTTTATATAAAATCATCTTTATTTGAATCTATAAGAAAGCCTAACTTTTTGTTATTATAATCTAAGCTTATAAAAACTTTTAACTATCTTGATTTAACGTTTAAATTTATAAAAGCTTTTGATTATTCTATATTAACATTTAAATTTATAAAAACTCCTATTTGTTTCGTATTAACGCAAATCCTTTTTTAACTTTATTAATTTTTTGTAAATTGATTTCTTATTTGATTCGCTTTTCTTTTTGATTTTATCGAAATCTTTTTATAATTTAATATATTTGAATCGTTTTTCAATGGGAATTTGTATTCATCAAAATCAATATTTGTCGTTTTTATTATTTTCAAAATAAAAAAATTAAAAAGCTTATAAATTTGGTTCTTTTTTATATCAATAAAAAGATATTTTCCTTTTAATACTTTTGATTTAAACTTTTTTATAGTTTGTTTAAATTATTAAAGATTATAAGCAAATATTATATATTTGAATACTTTTAGCTTTTGTAAATCTAGTTAACAATTATTATAAACTTTAAAAAGCATTATAGCTTTTAAAAATGATTTAGTTTCTTTAAAAAGCAACGTTTTTGTAGAAAACCAATTCTTCAAATAAATAATGTATAGCGTAGTAATTTCCTATTTATTTATTTATTTATTATGTTTAACATCTATATAAGCTAGTTAGACTCTTGATCTCTCGAAGGGTACTAGAGACGGGTGATATATTAATAAGTTGTAGACCCAAGAGCTTATCATTTAAATACATATCATACAATATCGCTAAATTGAAGTATTGAAACCGCCTTTTCCCGATAGTTTTTTACAACTTTAGCTTTATTAAACAATCTCTTTCTATTGTTTAAAGAAGCATTCTATATTGAAAGGATTAACCTTTACTTGTTATATT
Source organism: Monilinia aucupariae (assembly GCA_002162555.1). Lineage (NCBI taxonomy): Eukaryota > Fungi > Ascomycota > Leotiomycetes > Helotiales > Sclerotiniaceae > Monilinia > Monilinia aucupariae. The sequence continues at coordinate 1,730,600 of NGKF01000003.1, forward strand.
TAAAAAGAATAAGTATCGAGCTATATAGCAATTATATTGGTAAAGAATATTAAAAAGGCAATTATTATATTAGATTACAATCTTTGTATTGTTGTATAAAGTATTATACCGCGTTTTATAAATTGCATTTTAAATTAAACTTTAAAGTAAAGCAAAGGATAAAAAGAGAAGAAAAGAGATAAAGAAAAGATCGAATAAAACATTGCGTTAAATACTATCCGAGGTACCATTAAACTCTTGATTACAAAATGTAAAATATTGTATTATTGCAATAAAACGCTCGAACTTTTTTAAAAGAGCAAGAAGTTATTGTATATAATTGTATCTTTCTCAAGCAATCGCTAATAGACGAATAGGTTTAAACAACCACAAATAAAACCTTTTAATAAAGATTTTGCAAAAAACGAAATGTTTAAAAGTTTTAACTCTACTGTATAAGCAATGAGTTTCTACGTTTTTGTATTTGAAATATTTGTAATAAGCTTTAAAATCGCTATATTTAAATTGCAACGTTAATAGTTTATATAATATTGATTTAATAAATTTAAGCTTTGTAAACTTTTTAAATACATAGTTTAATTACTACTTACAATATTCTTCCGTTAGTATAAACTTGTTTTTGTTTTACTAATCATTCGTTGCATTATAGATTAAACTTTATACTATCGAATTTATCCCATTAATCATTAATTACATAATGGGCCTTAAATCTATTATATCGCTTTTCGCATTTGTATCTATTAATCTATCCGCTATTTCATTACTAATAATCCTTTAATACTTGAAGGACTATTATATCTTAACCGCATACTAATCGATAAATTTATAACTTTTTAAAAACGCTTATTGTAAAATATTTAAAATATTCGTATATTTGCATTATATCATCGAAATGCTATTAATATAAAGCCATTTTTATATATTCATAATAGTTAATAATATTAACGCTTTTTGTAACTTTTTTAAAATGCTTATCGCTTTTGTATCGAAAATATACAAAAATGTATTAATCGCGCTTTTGCTAATAACAACAAGATCTTGTTTTTGATAGATTGTATAGCTATAGTTTATATGCTTATCCGCGTTATCGTATAACTCGGACCTATTGAAGAAGATAATAATTGCATTAAGGGGTAAAGCGTTCCATTAATCAATAAAGCTTTTCGTTATTATTTTCTTATTTATTCTTTCTATAAGGTCCGTTTTATACTTAGGAATATAATACAAAAAGGAAAGAATTGAATAAAGCGTTTTTGGAAGCAATTGATCCGCTATTTATAGCTTTATATCGCGTTGTATACAATACCCTAATGCAATTAAGTGTATAATAAATAAGTGATGTATATTCAGTTTTTTAAATCGAAAAGCTATATTAATATAGATATATTCTAAAGCTATTTTGCAAAACGAAAGGCCCGCATCGTGTAGATTAGCTATTATAAATATAATCCTTTAGATTAGTAATATGCTCTTTATTGCTATATTAATTATTTTATTCGCTTTCGTTATATATAACTCTATATAGGTATTTATTATAATGTTTTGTAAATAGCCGCTACTCGTATTCAATCTTATTTGTTTTAAATATTAAGTCTTTGTTCTATATAATAACAAAGGTAAAATATATATAATAATGGCTTTTCGTAGAAAGATTGTAAAAGGCTCATATTGTATATTAGCAAAATGTTTAATATACAATACTACTTTTCGTACTTTTTCCACTCGTTCCGCAATATGCTTTTTAAACGTAAGTTTGCAATTAAACTATACTTCTAACCATTTTAATACTAATTGTTTTATATCGTTCGATGCATTTATTATAAACTATATGGTTAATATAAAAGAAATAACAATTTTCGGAGTATATATATAACGTTTACAAATAAAGTATATCATTTTCAACTTTTCTAATGTAAAAGCGATTTTATTAACCTGTCCCTATACTTCAATTCTTTATATATTTTATACAATCGTTATAATATTCTTTTCCAATATATTACTCATTTTGTAAAATATAATATCGTCTATGTACCCGAAACGAAAAGCTTAATCCTGGTTCAAAAATTCCGCTAAGTAAAGTATATAAAGCATTGAAAATAAAAGCAAACTTTAAAGGGTATTGTAATATACCCGCGATTTGTTTGTATATATGTTCTTTAACTTAATCATTACTTTGCGATTCTATAAAAACGATTGAATCAATTTCAAAAGAGCTATAAGTCAATCTTAATCTTATATTCTTTTTAATAATCGCCGGGGTAGTAATATATCGAATACGCTTTAAACATTTATTGTAATCAATGTAACTTTCCGTTTTTTAACAAAAACGTATTCTACGTTGTATACAAATACTATGATTAGGTTTATAACCGATTGTTTAAGCAAAGCCCTATAATATTAAGGGTTCAACGTATCATACATCAGCGACATTCATATTATCCATTTTGCAATAGTTTATTCTAAACCTTTGCTTATATAGAATAATAAGATTATCGAACGCTAAAAGTGTACAAAGCTTTTATCTTTCTTACCAACTTTAAGTAACATTACTACTTCGGTTAATCGCTAAATTTTGAGGAAATAACTCTTTTTGAAACAATATTCGAAAAGATCGTATAAATATTCTTTAACATTATCCTAATAAGCTTTTAAAAATTTAATTGTAATCCTATTAACTTTTGGCGAAATATTTGAAACCCCGATAATGTTTTGTTCTATTTTTTTAAAGGATATAATAATATTTCAAAAGAAAATAAAGATATAGCTTTCTAATATCGAATCCGCTTTTAGATTATTAATGTTATTGTATTTGTATAATACTTTGTTTAATAAAACTTATACTTTTTCTTTTATACTTTCGATCGATTAATTGTTGATTATAAATGGCAAAGTTTTAAAGAAAAGGGCCGTTTTGTATTAGTTTATTACCTTATACAAATTTGCGTTATCCGATATATTATTAATTACTCTTCTTTAATACTTTTTTTTCGCTTTGCGTATTACAATAAGCATTCGTTTCTTATTTTTAAAGGTTTTGTTAAAACGTTTGTATAGGCTATACACTATTGCATTTTTATTGATTTATCAAAGCGTTGATTATGCTTGATCATTCGCCGGTTGCTTTATGGTTTGTATTGATCGTTGAAATAGGTTAATAAGTTGTTTTACAATTATTTTCAATTCAATATCTATAGCGATATTTCCAGCTTTTGGTAATCAATATACTTCACTTTTTATTAAACTAGCAAATATATATAAGTTATTTTCGATGATTTTATATTCAATGCGTTTGTTAAATACTATACTTCGTTTTGGAATAATAATGATCTGTATATAATGGTTTGATCCGTAATCTATATTTTAATGTATTATCGTCTTTGCGAAAGATATATTAAAAAAGATAAAATTAATTATATACTTTGTACAATAAATAAATATCTTTATTTTGCTAATAAAATCCATATCAATATTTTGTAATCAATTAACAAACGAGGCTTTTTGAATAGTTAATAATACCCTTGGTTTGTAAATATTATATTTCGCATTAAAATCCCCTTTAACTAGTATATAATACGCCGGGGTGATACCTGTTGTATAATATATCATTACTATAATATTAAATTTACGATAAATATTAACTATATAGTAACCATTTACTTTAAGCTATATTATATCTTTATAATATTTATTATACTATTGTTGCGTTTGTATTATAGCTTTTTGCTATATATACAATATAATCTTTAATTGTTTAACTTCCCTTTCAACTACTCTCTTCGATTTCTACAAATTATAAAAAGTATAATATTTGTATACTAAATGATTTTATATTTTAATGTTTAATAAGCTTTAAGGTTCTTGAATATAAATTATATCCGCTTTGTTTTTGTAAACAAATTAAAACAAAACATTATATACTCTCGCTTCTTTTTCTATATTTGCTTATATTATTGTTATATATAAGATTAAGCTATTTTTATAACCTTTGTTATTATACCAATCCGGGTCTTTACTTATTAATAGGATTGATGATTTTAATCAATTGTATAATCATTGCGATCTTATTGTTATTGATATTCATCGCATCTTTAATATAAACTTTGTATATATTATTTCATAACAAAAGCTTTAGGTTTATTTAATTCGAAATTGCTTTAAAATGTTTTAATACTTTATTTTGCGATATCGTTATATTTGTTATATATTTGATATTATCGTTTATTTCTTTTAGAATTGTTAGTATCTGGATTTTAATATAAATAAACGCTAAAATTTAAACGGCGTTTAGCTATATAAAACTTTGTATATTTTGAAACGTTTAAAAGTTTTGAGCTTTTGTTTGAAATATATATATTGTTTGTATAGTATATATAACTATTTTTGGAATATATACTTTTTAAATCGCTCGATTATTTTTGCGGATTAGTTTTATTTGAACTTTAATTAAATTGCATTATAGTTTATCTTCGATTATATTGCAAAGCGTTAACAAGCAATTTTTGTATCCTGTTGAAAACGGATTATAATATTCGTTATATTTTGCAAACGCTGGGTATAGTTTATATATTAGTTCTTAATATTTAACTTTTGCGATACTATAATTGTTGCATTATATAAGTTTTATGTAATAATAGATATTGCAATAAGTTTAACAACTTTGTTTATAAAGCTTCATTTAATTATGAAAAAGTAAAAGAATAAAAAGAGGGGTAACTCTAAATAAACGAAAGGAAATGGTTGGGGTAATAAAACTAATTATCTAAGCGTTTTTCGCATTGTTTTCGAAACTTTTAAAGCATTTTATTAGAATGATACCAGTTTGGATCCGGGCTTTTCTTTTTATTATTTCTTTAATGATTTCGATTTGTTTGTTAATTATATTAAACAGGGTGTTTAGTATTGATTATATGCAATAGCTATATTACATCTCTAGGAGATCAAATATATAGTTTTAATGATTTTGCAAATCTTTGATTTGTAAATATCCTTTATTAGAGTATCCTTTATCTTTAGAGATTTAGAGTATAATATTTAACCCGATTTGTATCCTATTACTTTTGGAATATTTTTGTTTTTAATACTTAGAATAGTTTTAATTAGGTTTTTTTGAATCAGAAAAAGGCTATTACAGCGTGAACCTGTAAAAAAAGCGCATTTAGCAAAAATGTATTTATTCATTTTTGTTGCTTTAGTAATGTTTTTCTTTGTAAAGTTTACTTTAAAAGCTTTGCTTTAAAAAGCAATTAATAATTCGCTAGCTTTAAAGGTTTTTACGATTCTTGTTTATATTATAAGCATTTCGATTGTTATTATACCTTTTTATATTTTAAGGATTTTTAAATTTATAGTTGTATTTGTTATAAAAGCGTTTGCGATGTATATTAGGATCGCTTTTTGGATCAATATAATAATGTACATTTTTTTTTTGATAAAGATTTTAACGATTTTTTTTAAAGAGTTAACAAATATAATTGTATATTTGCAACGGGTTGTTATTTGCTATTCGATCTTTTGTAAAAACTTGTTAACCTTTTGAAGGGTTGTTAATCGTTAAAGCCCTTCAAGTACAATAAAAAGAAACGATATATTTTTAGTTTTCTTCTTAATTCGAATTTGAAGAAGAATAAACGAAAAAGGGTTTCGTTATTGTGTATAATCGTTATCGACTATTCGCAATCCCTTTGCTAATATAGTAAAGCTCATTTCCGCTATAATGGCTTAAAAGGGCGCTTTGTATCTCTTTCGTATATATATCTTATACTATACGGCGCTGTATCGTGATATATCGTCGTTAATAAGTTAATTAAAATTGATGAGAATGAAAGAATCTTTATTCGTATATACAATATATAAAGTTGTTAATTGTTAAGCAAAAAGATAAAATTTGTAATTTTCTATTGAATCGAAAGCATTTTTAACTTTACCAAAAAACTTTTTGATATAGTATTTATATTCTATATTTTCTTTTTAGCGATATTGTTTATAATATATTTTCCTAAAGAAAAAAGTTTAAATTATATGCTTTTTTTCGAAATCTTTATTTGAAAAGCGGTTTCAAACTTTTCTTTATTATTATCGATATATATTATAACGATTTTGCTATTAAACTTTGTTTTAATCAATTTGAACAAAGCTAAAAGTATTAATACAATTGTAATTGTAGATTTATCAAAAGTATATTTAATTTATATAAGCTTTGTAACATTATCTACAATTATTATAAAGTATTTGTTGCTTAAAAGGAATATCTTTTGAATTTCAAAAAGATTATAATAAAGACAACGTAAAATTGTAAGCGTTTTAATAACTATATATTTATTGAAATGTTCTTTTATTTTTTTTGTTAAACAAAGTAAATACATTGATCTTTCTATCGACTTTCGTTTTTTTGATAATTTTAAACTTGTATACACTTTTGAAAGCTTTCAAAGTTGATTATAATTAAAGTGATCAAGCCAATGATATATTAGGTCGGATATAGACTTATAAGGATCAATATCATCTATAACAATAAGCTTTTCAAATATGAGATTAGCAAATTGTAATATAAAATCTTGTACAATATAATAACCAAATGCTTTTTTTGCTGCAAATTTTAATTAATCAAATTTCTAATAAAACATTGATTTTTCTTCGAAAATTATTTTGCACTTATTTTTGATAAAAAGATTAATAGAAATCAATTATATTGTTCCAAATTTCTTTATATACTATATATTGAAAAGCGTAAATCTATCAATTTGTATATTTCCGCATATTACATTTAAAGCAAATAATTCATTCGCAATTCGAACTTTTTGTAGTATAGATTATTTTGTAACGTTATTCAAAGCTTTAAATTGATTAATAAAGTGATAGAAAGCTTTTGAATCAAATATTTATTTTGAATCGTTATTATTTGCTTAAAAAGAGATATTAGAATAATGAGAAAAAGTATAATTGCTATTTAATATTATATTTGCTTTTGTTTTTTTAAAACTAGAATCTTTGCTATTTGCGGAAGCTTTATAAGTATGTTTTTCATTTTTTTTGAATACGCAATATTTCTTTTTGAAATGTTTATACTTTTTATAATAATGATATTAAATCTTTCTGATTTGAGATAACTTATTTCGATTATATAATTTTTTTGATTTTTCTTTACAATTACCTTTTCTACCTTTTCCATTGTAATTGTTTTGTTTTCTTTTATTTAAAAATTCCGCAACAAATATAATAGCTTTAATTAACCTTTCGATTGTTCGAAAGAACACTATAGCTTTTTCCAATGATTTCTCAAGTATATTAATATAAATGAAAATCGTTGTTTACACATCATATATTAGTATATATGTCAAAAATATATCCTTTACCATTTTATTTATTATTAGCTTTTTTATATCAATAAATGTTTATTAATATAATCTTAATTTTGTAAAGAAAATCCGAATAGTTTTGTTTTTATAATCAAACTCTTCCTTCAAAAACGATTTTATTATATTTGATATATCGGTGACATTAAAAGTTCGATTATAAATCGATAACGTTTTTTAAATATTAACAAGATCCATATTAATAAAGCCCTTTTTTTACTATACTACGATGAAAAGTTGTAAGTTCTAAAACTATAATAGTTATAGCGATACTTCTTCTTTTTATAAAAGAAATTAATGCTTCTTCAAATTTTGTTTTCAAAATAATCGTTCTTTGCGGTATTACATTTATAATCCTTTAATAACTTTTTGTAGCAGGTCCATTTGTTCTAAATTCTTTTAAAGATTCGAAAACAAATTGTTTTTCTTTGCCAAATACGATATTATAGCAATTCGCGTTTACAAACATTATTGAATAAAAGTTTTGGTAATCTATATAATTATCTTTTGTGAAGATAGTAATAGGACTTTATTTAATTGTAATAACGCTTGATATAATGATGTTGAAAAGGTATTGATAAAAATAAGGTTTTTGATGAAAATTTCGATGATGAAAATGATGAAAATATGATTTTTCCGGCAGAAATGGATAAAAAAGCGATTGTTTTTTTCGGAAAAAACGTATATTATCGTTTTAATCAATAAGATAATAATTAAATTGCTTTAATAAATGTGTAACACAGGGTTATAGCTTATTGTAATGGTAGAGTATATATTGTTTGATATACTAGAAGTGGTATATGTGTTCTATTGAGTATATGAGGTGGAGACACCTAACTAGGTATAGCGCTACACGTGATTACAACAATTATAAACGAATCGCATGATCAATGTAGCTATAGTTATAAATAGATCAAATCGATTATAAATTACTATTATTATAGTATAACTTTATTAATAAAATTAAAAACAATATTAAGAATATTAAAATTATCGTCAACTTTTTTGATAATATATAAAAGATTGATTTATTAAGATGAATAGGTTTTGAAATAATTTATAAAGTTTGTAATAATATTTTGTTTAATATTTTAATAATATTATTAATTAATACTTTTAAAAATAATCTATATTATAATAAAACACTAGTTTTTATTAATTATATTGTTGTTATTTTTAATATTAAATTGTTTTAAATTAAAGTAATAGTAATTTATAATCGATTTAATCTATCTATAGTTATTATCACGCTCTAACGTAACTCCGTTCCGGGGCTAACCGGGTGGCGCCTGGTTGGCACGCTACGCGAGGCGATTCGTGTATATAACTCTTTTACTTTGTAGTCTTTATTTCGTAGTTTATAATTTTAAATATTGATCTCAATAGTTTACAACCTTTATCACATTATTATAAACTCCTTAAAATAAAAACTTGAGTATTTATTAACATACGTTTACGTTTATATATATTACGTATACTTTTAATCTAAGCATTCGCTTTTGTATATACAATATACTTTTGCTTTTGCTTTTATAATCTTTTTGCGTTTAGATTAATGTTATTTGCTTTTTTACATACTCTTTTTCTTTCATTTTTTTCGATATAAAGGCTTTCTTTTTCGCTATCGCAAATCTTCAAATCGAGCTAATACATTAATACAATCAACTCACTTAGCAATACAATAAAATCACTTTCCTTTAATCCCTCTTTTTCTTTCGAACCATTACTATTTGTTCAAAACTTTCTCTTTCTAATCTCGAAAAGTTTAATAATAATACTCATAAATATAATATATAGCTTCTTTCGATTAAAGCAAAACTATAAATCGATAATGCAACAATAAGTGATTTGATAATTCAATTTTACTATATTTATTTTAACCTCGAATCTTTTGTTTAAGTTATAATGCTACTTTAACTTTCCTACAATTTCAATACTTCTTTTAATTATACTACAATCTTTGATCAACTTTTTTATATCTACAATAATCTAAACAAAGTATAAAAAGCGAAAAATAAATTGTTTTCCCTTAAACAAAATATCGATTCATTATATATTTATATTGCAAAGTTTAAAAAAACTTTATACAAAGCTTGCGGTTAAACATAGTTTGATTCAAACAAGATCTTTACTTTTTACAATAACTTTAATATTATAATATATAATCGATTGTTTTAACAATTATCTCTTTTTTATATTTATATCGAATTCATTTAAATTATCTAGTAATTAGTTATACGAATTAGCTTCTTAGTTTCTTTTTTCAACAATTCCGGGTTTTTCGTCTTTTTAACATCTTATATACTATCTAAACATTATTCAAGTTATAAACCAATAAACATTATACGTATGAATATAATTAGCGTTTTCGATAATATCGATTTATTTGGCCCCGTTTCAAATTTTAGTACATTGCGCTTGGTAGATCTAATCCTTTGTATATACATACCGGAGTTCTTCTCAAAAAAGCACGTATTATTCCGAAAATAAAATAGATATATTAAATATAATAATCCTTACCATTAAATAAAAGCTTATAACTTTGCTTTGCATATTAATGCAATGAAACCCTTTGTATTGGTTGATATTATTAACAATCAATTGGATTTATTGAATAAAAAAGAAATAAATTGTAAAGTAAAAAAGTTTACAAAGGATATTATCAATAATTATTATCTTTATAAACGTAAAAAAGAAACTATCGAGTTTACTAATATATAGCATTTGGTAAAGAATCAATTTGTTAATAAAGCTAACATTATACCTTGATTTCAATTTACAATTTATATCGTTCGTTTACAAGCTTAAAGCGAGCTCTACAAAAGAAAGGAGTAATGTTACACTCTAACGTTACTCCGTTCCGAAGCTAACCAGGTAACACCTAGTTGATACGCTACGCAAAGCGATTCGTGTATATAACTCTCTTACTTCGTAGTCTTCATTCCGTAGTTTATAATTCTAAGTGTTGATCTCAATAGTCTACGACCTTCGTTACAGTTATAGTTACATTAATCATACGATTCGCTTATAATATATATAATAATAGATGTTTTATAAGAAAAAAATAAAAAGAACTTCTACAAAACAATCTTTTATTCTTTAAAAAATCTTTAAAATGCTTATAGCTATTATTTGTTCTATTAAACATTGATAATATATAATATCGACAAATTGAAAATATTCTATTCTCTTTTATTGATTAAAATTAGTATATCGATTTGTATAATTATTACAAATCAAAAAGTATACTTTCTTTTTTCAATTTGAATTTGAAAATAAACTTGTTTTTATACCTTTTTTGTATTTTTTTTATATTTTTTAAACGTTGATCTATAAAAACGTTTATATTTATTACTTTATTATTTACTTTTTTACTCATTATTTATATTATTCTATAAATAGTTTTATTTTTCGTTGAATAATCTTTTGTTTAATACTTTCTTTTTTTCTATTAAAAACTATATAATTAAACATTTATTCTATTTTTAAAATAATTAATATTTTTTTCATTTCTTTGAATCATTTATTAAATCTCATTATAATATTATTTAAAAAGAACTACATTTACAATAAGCTTTTATCTCGTTTATATAGATTTATTAAACCTTTTATTTGTAGATATTATATCAAATATCTTTATAATTTGATTATAGAATCTGATTTTATATTTATACATTAATATAATAAATATAAACGTTGTTGTAAAAGTAAAGCTTTTTATTAAAATGTAAATATACTTTTTTTATTTCTTTATTAAAAGTAATACTAATATATGTATTTATAAATCTTTATTAAATATATAAAAGTTATATAAAGCGTTTTATTTATAATTAATATATATTTATTTATTTATTTATTTATTATATTTAACATCTATATAAGCTAGCTAGGCTTTTAACCTCTCAAAAGGTATTAGAGACAAATGATACACTAATAGATTATAAACTCAAAAGCTCATTATTTAGGTACATATTGTACAATATCGCTAGGTTGAAGTATTGAAACCGCCTTTTCCTAGCGGTCTTTTACAACTTTAACTTTGTTGAGTAATCTTTTTCCGCTGTTTAAAGAAACGTTTTGTATTAAAAAGGGTTAATTTTTGTTTGTTATATTTAAAAAGAGTAAATATCGAGCTATATAATAATTGTATTAATAAAAAACGCTAAAAAAGCAATTGTTATATTAAATTGCAACTTTTATATCGTTGTATAAAGTATTATGCCGCGCTTTATAAATTGCATTTCAAATTAAACTTCGAGATAAAGCAAAGGGTAAAAAAGGAAAAGAAAAGGTAAGAAAAGAGTTGAATAAAACGCTACATTAAGTACTATTCAGGGTATTGTTAAGTTTTCGATTGCAAAACGTAAAATATCGTATTATTGTAACAAAACGCTCGAACTCTTTTAAAAAAGCAAAAAGTTGTTATATATAATTATATCCTTTTTGGGCGATCGTTGATGAGTAAACGGGTTTAAACGGTTACAAATGAAACCTTTTAGTAAAGATCTCGCAAAAAACGAAGTGTTTAAAGGTTTTAGCTTTATTATATAAGTAATGAATCTTTATATTTTTGTATTTGAAACGTTTATAATAAACCTTAAAGTCGTTATGCTTAGATTGTAGCGTTAATAGTCTATATAATGTTGATTTAACAAGTTTAAGTTTTATAGATTTTTTAAACGTATAATCCAATTGCTATTTGCAATATCCTTTTGTTAATGTAAATTTGTTTTTGCGCTATTAATCGTTTGTTGTATTATAGATTAAGTTTTGTATTATTAAATCTATTTTGTTAATCGTTGGTTATGCGATGGGTTTTGGGTTTATTATATCACTTTTCGCGTTTACGTTTGCTAATTTATTCGCTGTTTTGTTGCTGGTAATCTTTTAATGCTTAAAGAACCATTGTATTTTAATTGTATATTGATTAATAAATCTATAGCTTTTTAGGAACGTTTATTGTAAGGTATTCGAAGTATTTATACGTTTATATTATATCATTGAAATGCTATTGATATAGAGTTATCTTTATATATCTATAATAGTTAATAACGTTAACGCTTTTTGTAGCCTTTTTAAAACGTTTATTGTTTTTACGTTGAAAATATATAAGAATATATTAATTATACCTTTGTCGATAATAACAAAATTTTGTTTTTGGTAAATCGCGTAACCATAGCTCATATGTTTACCCGTATTGTTATACAATTCGAACCTATCGAAAAAGATAATAATTGTACTAAAGGGTAAAACGTTTTATTAATCAATAAAGCTTTTCGTTGTCGTTTTCTTATTTATTCTCTTTGTAAAGTCCGTTTTACATTTGAGAGTATAGTGCGAAAAGAAAAAGGATTGGATAAAGCGCTTTTGAAAATAGTCGGTTCATTGTTCATAGTTTTATACCATATTGCGTGCAATACTTTAATGTATTTAAATGCATAGTAAACGGGTAATATACATCCAGTCTTTTAAATCGAAGAGTTATATTAATACAAATATATTCTAAAACTATTTCGCAAAGCGAAAGGCTCGTATTATATAAACTAGCCATTATAAACGTAATTCTTTAGATTGATAATATGCCCTTTGTTGTTATATTAATCATTTTGTTCGCTTTTGTTATATATGACTTTATACGGGTATTTATTATAGTACTTTGTAAATAATCGCCATCTGTATTCAATCTTGTTTATCCCGGGTATTACGCTTTTGCTCCGTATAATAACGAAAATAAAACGTATATAATAATGGCTTTTCATAAAAAGGCTATAGAGGGCCCGTATTATATATTAACAAGGTACTTGATATGCAACATTACTTTCCGTACCTTTTTCATTTGTTTCGTAATATACTTTTTAAATGTGAACTTGCGATCGAACTATATTTCTAGCTATTTTAACGCTGATTGTTTTGTATTATTCAATACGTTTATTATGAGTTGTATGGTTAGTATAAAGGAGATAATAGTTTTCGGGGCGTATGTATAACGCTTACGAGTAAAATATATTATTTTTAACTTTTCTAGCGCAAAAGCGATTTTATTAGTTTGTTTTTACGTTTCGATTTTTTATATATTTTATACAATCGCTGTAGTATTCTCTTTCAATATATTGTTTACTTTGTAAAGCGCGATATTATTTGTATACTCGAAGCGAAAAGCTTGGTTTTGATTTAGGAGTTTTACTAAGTAAAGCATATAAAGCATTAGAGATAAATTTATTTATTTATTTATTATGTTTAACGTTTATATAAGCTAGCTAGACTCTTGACCTCCCGAAGGGTACTAGAGACAAATGATACATTAATGGGTCGTAGACCCAAGAGCTTATCACTTAGGTACGTATTATACAACGTCGTTAGGTTGAAATATTAAAGCCGCTTTCTTCTAACGGTTTCTTACAACTCTAGCTCTATTGAGCAGCTTTTTTCCGTTGTTTAAAGAAGCGTTTTGTATTGAAAAGATTAGCCTTTGCTTGTTATACTTAAAAAGAGTAAATATTAGATCATATAACAATCGCATTAATAAAAAACGCTAAAAAAGCAATTGTTACATTAGGTTGCAACCTTTGTATCGTTATATAAAGTATTATACTACGCTTTATAAATCGCACCTCAAATTAAACTTCAAAATAAAACAAAAAATAAAAAGAGAAGAAAAGAAAGGGTAAAGAAAAGATCGAATAAAGTATTACATTGAATGCTATCCGGGGTACCACTAAGCTCTCGATTGCAAAACGTGAAGTATTGTGTTATTGCAATAAAACGCTCGAACTCTTTTAAAAGAACGAAAAATTGTTATATATAATCGTATCCTTCCCGAGCGATTGTTAATAGACGGGCAGGTTTAAATAGCTACAAATGAAACCTTTTAATAAAGATCTCGCAAAAAACAAAGTATTCAAAAGTTTTAGTCCTATTGTATAAACAATGGGTTTTTGTATTTTTGTATTTAAAACGCTTGTGATAAACTTTAAAATCGCTGTATTTAGATTGCAATACTAATAATCTATACAATATTGATTTAACAAATCTAAGCTTTATAAGCTTTTTAAACGTATAATCCAATTGTTATTTACGATATCCTTTTGCTAATATAAACTTGTTTTTGCGCTATTAATCATTTGTTGTATTGCGGATTAAGCTTTGTATTATCGAATTTATTCCATTAATCGTTGATTACGCGATAGGCCCTAGGTCTACTATATCGCTCTTCGCGCTTGTATCTACTAGTCTATCCATTGCTTCATTATTAATAATCTTTTAATACTCAAAGGATTACTATATCTTAACCGCGTATTAATTGATAAATCTATAGTTTTCTAAGAACGCTTATTGTAAGATATTTGAAGTATTTGTACATTTGTATTATATTACCAAAATACTATTAATACAAAACTATCTTTGTATATTCATAATAGTTGATAATGTTAATGCTTTTTGTAGCCCTTTCAAAACGCTTATCGCTTTTGTATTGAAAACATGCAAAAATATATTAATCGCACTTTTGCTGGTAATGATAAAATCTTATCCTTAATAAATCGTGTAACTGTAGCCCATATACTTACCTGCGTTATTGTACGACTCGGACTTATCGAAGAAAATCGTAATCGCATTAAAAGGTAAAGCGTTCTATTAATCAATAAAGCTTTTCGCTATCGTTTCCTTATTTATCCCTTCTATAAAATCCGTTCTATACTCGAGGGTATAATGCAGAAAGAAAAAAATTAAATAAAGCGTTTTTGGAAATAGCTAGTTTATTATTCGTAGTTTTATATTGCATTGTATACAATGCCCTAATGCAATCAAGCGTATAATAAACGAATAATATATATCCAGCCTTTTAAATCGAAAAACTATATTAATACGAATATATTCTAAAGCTATTTTGCAAAGCGAAAGGCCCGCGTTGTATAGGCCAGCCATTATAAACGTAGTTCTTCAGATTGGTAATATGCTCTTTGTTATTATATTAATCACTTTGTTTGTTTTCGCTATACATGATCTTATACGGATACTTACTATAGTGCTTTATAAATAACCGCCACCTACGTTTAATTTCGTTTGTTCTAGATACTACGCCTCTGCTCTGTATAATAACAAAAGCAAAATATATATAATAATAGCTTTTCGTAAAAAAGTCATAAAGAGCTTGTATTGTATATTGGTAAAGTGCTTAATATATAATACTACTTTCCATACCTTTTTTATTTGTTCCGCAATATACTTTTTAAATGTAAACTTGTAATCAAACTATACTTTTAATTATCTCAACGCCGATTGCTTTATATCGTTCAATACGCTTATTATAGACTATATAATTAATATAAAAGAGATAACAACTTTTAAAGCGTATATATAACGTTTACGAATAAAATGTATTATCTTTAGCTTTTTTAGCGCAAAAGCAACTTTATTAGCTTGTTCTCACGCTTCGATCCTTTGCATATTTTATACAATCGCTATAGCGTTCTCTTCCAATGTATTACCCACTTTGTAAAGCGCGATATCGTTTGTATACTCGAAGCGAAAAGCTTGATCCTGGTTCAGGAGTTCCGTTAAGTAAAGTATATAAAGCATTGAAAATAAAAATAAGCTTTAAAAAGTGCTATATTGTACCCGCAATTTGTTCGTATACGCGTTTTCTAGTTTAACCATCATTTTGCGATTTTGTAAAAACGATCAAACCAATTTTAAAAAAATTGTAGGTTAGTTTTGATTTTGTATTCTCTTTAATAACCGTTAAAGTAACAACATATCGAATACGCTTTGAATATTCATTGTAACCAATATAATCTTTTGTTTTCTAGCAAAAACGTATTCTACGTTGTATACAAATGCTATAATTAGGTTCATAACCGATCGTTTAAACAAAGCTTCGCAATACTAAAGGCTTAATATACTATACATCAACAATGTTTATATTATCCGTTTTGCAATAATTCATTTCAAACTTTTGTTTATATAGGATAATAAAGCTATTGAACACTAAGAGCATACAAAGCTTTTGTTTTTTTTATCGATTTTGAATAGTATTATTATTTTAGCTAATTGTTAAACTTTAGAAAAATAGTTCTTTTTAAAATAGTATTCGAAAAGATTATATAAATATTCTTTAATGTTATCCTAGTAAGCTTTCAAAAGTTTAACTATAATCTTATTAACTTTTAGCGAAGTATTTGAGATTTTGATAATGTTTCGTTTCATTTCCTTGAAGAATACGATAATATTCCAAAAAAAAGTAGAGTTATAACTTTTTAATATCGGATCCATTTTCAGATCGTTAATGTTATTGTATTTGTATAGTACTTTGTTCAATAAAGCTTATGCTTTCTTTTTTATACTTTTGATCGATTAGTTGTTGATTATAAACAACGGAGTTTTAAAGAAGAAAATCGTTTTGTACTAGTTTATTATTTTATATAGGTTTATGTTATTCGATACATTATCGATTATTTTTTTCCAATATTCTTTTTTCGCTTTGCACATTACAATAAACATTCGTTTCCTATCTTTGAAAGTTTTGTTAAAGCGTTTGTATAGACTATACACTATCGCATTTTTGTTAATCCATTAAAGCGCTGATTATGCTCAATCACTTGCCGATCGCTTTGCGATCTATATCGATCGTTGAAATAGATTAATAAATCGCTTCGCAACTATTTCTAATTTGATATCCGTAATAATATTTCCGATTTTCGATAGCCAATATGCTTCGTTTTTTATTAAACTAACAAATATATATAAATCGCTTTTAATAACTCTATATTCAATACATTTATTAGATATTGTATCTCGCTTTAAAATAGTAATGATTTGCATATAATAATCTAATCCATAATCTATATCCCAATGCATTACTATCTTTGCAAAAAGTATATTGAAGAAAGTAAAATCAATTATATACTTTATACGATAGATAAATATCCCTACCTTGCTAATAAAGTTTATACTAGTATTTTGTAACCAATTAGCAAGCGAAGCTTTTTAAATAATCGATAATACTTTTGGTTTATAAATATTATATTTTGCATTGAAATCCCTTTTAATTAGTATACAATACGCCGGGGTGATACCCGTTATATAATATATTATTGTTATAGTATTAAGCTTATAATAGATATTAATTATATAATAGCCATTTATTTTAAACTATATTACATCTTTACAATATTCATTACATTGTTGTTACGCTTATATCGTAATCTTTCGTTGTATATACAATATAGTTCTTAATCGCTTGGTTTCTTTCTCAATTGTTTTTTTCGATTTCTATGAATTATAAAAGGCATAGTATTTGTATATTGGATAATTCTATGTTTTGATGCTTAGTAAGCTTTAAAGTTCTTGAATATAAATTATATCCGCTTCGCTTTCGTAAACAAGCTAAAGTAGAATATTATATGCTTTCGCTTTTTTTTCTATATTTATTTATATCATCGTTATATATAAAGTTAAGTTATCCTTATAGTCTTCGCTATTATATTGATCCAGGCTTTTATTTATTAATAGGATCGATAGCTTTAATCAATTGTATAGTTATTGCGGCTTTGTTGTTATTAGTATTCATCGCATCTTCAATACAAGCTTTACATACATTGTTTCGTAATAAAAGCTTTAAATTCATTTAATCCAAAATTGTTTTAAAGCGTTTCGATGCTTTATTTTGCGATATCGCTATATTTGTTGTATATTTAACGTTATCGTTTGTTTTTTTCGAAATTATTGATATTTGGATTTTAATACAAATAAACGCTGGAGTTCAAACAGCTTCTAGTTGTATAAAGCTTTATATACTTTGAAACGTTTGAAAGTTTTAAGCTTTTGTTTGAAATGTGCGTATTGTTTGTATAGTATATATAGTTATTCTTAAAACGTATACTTTTTAAATCGCTCGATTGTTTTTATGAATTAGTTCTATTTAAACTTTAATCAAATTGTATTATAGTTTATTTTCGACTGTATTATAGAGCGTTAATGAGCAACCTTTATATTCTATTGAAAATGAATTATAATACTTATTATACTTCGCAAATGTTGAGTATAGTTTATATATTAATTTTTAATACTTAGTCTTTATAATATTATAGTTATTATATTATATAAATCTTGTACAATAGTAGATATTGTAATAAATTTAACAACTTTGTTTGTAAAGCTTTATTTGATTACGAAGAGGTAAAAGAGTAAAAAAAGGGGTAGCTTCAAATAAACAAAAAGAAGCGATCGAAGTAGTAAAACTAACTATTTAAACGTTCTTTGCATTGTTTTCAAAACTTTTAAAGTATCTAATCGAGGTAATA
This sequence comes from Monilinia aucupariae, assembly GCA_002162555.1. Taxonomy (NCBI): domain Eukaryota; kingdom Fungi; phylum Ascomycota; class Leotiomycetes; order Helotiales; family Sclerotiniaceae; genus Monilinia; species Monilinia aucupariae. The sequence continues at coordinate 1,749,252 of NGKF01000003.1, forward strand.
TTGGTTTGGATCTAGGCTTTTCTTTTTACTATTTCTTCGATAACTTCAATCCGTTTATTAATCGCGTTAAACAAAATGTTTAATACCAAATATACGCAATGGCTATACTATATCTCTAGGAAATCGAAGCGTATAGCTTTAATGATTTTGCAGATCTTCGATTTATGAATATTCTTTATTAAAGTATCCTTTATTTTTAGAGATTTAGGGTGTAATATTTAGTTCGATTTGCATTCTACTATTTTCGAGATATCTCTGTTTTTGATACTTAGGATAACTTTAACTAGGTTCTTCCGAATCAGAAAAGGATTATCGCAATGTAGGTTTGCGAAAAGAGTGTATTTAGTAAGGATATATTTATTCATTTTTGTTGTTTTAGTAATGTTTTTTTTTGTAGAGTTTGCTTTAAAGGCTTTACTTTGAAAGGCGATCGATAACTTGTCAACTTTAAGGGTTTTTACGATTCCCGTTTACATTGTAGGTATTTCGGTTGTTATTATATTTTTTTGTACTTTAAAAGTTTTTGAGCCTATGGTTATATTTGTTATAAAAGCGTTTGTAATGTATATTAGGATTGCTTTTTGGATCGATATAATAGTATGCATTTTCTTTTTGATAAAGATTTTAATGATCTTTTCTAAAGTGTTAATAAATGCGATTGTATATTTACAATGGGTTGTTATTTGTTATTCAACTTTTTGTAAAAGCCCGTTGATTTTTTGAAAGGCTATCAATCGTTGAAGCCCTTTGAGTATAATAAAAAAAAGCGATATGTTTTTGGTTCTTTTTTTAATTCGAATTTGGAGAGGGGTAAACGAGAAAGGGTTTCGTTGCTATATGTGATCGTTGTCGACCATTTGCGATCCCTTTGTTGGTGTGGTGAAGCTCGTTTCCGTTATAATGGCTTGAGAGGGCGTTTCGTATCTCTTTCGTACGTGTATCTTATACTATACGGCGCTTTACAATATAAATCCTTTGAAAAGTAAAGGCTTCAAATGTTTAAACGAAGTTCTTGTGTTGAACAAAATGATTAATATGCATTAGAGATAAAAGCGAGCTTTAAAGAGTATTGTATTGTATTTGCGATTTATTCATATATACATCCTTTAGTTTAACCATTACTTTGCGATCCTATAAAAACGATCGAATCAATTTTAGAAAAACTATAGGTTAGCTTTGATTTTGCATTCTCTTTAGTAGTTGCCAGAGTAGTAATATATCGAATGCGTTTTAAACGTTTATTGTAATCAATATAACCTTTTGTTTTTTGGCAAAAGCGCACTCTATATTGTATACAAATGCTATAACTAGGTTTATAATCGATCGTTTAAATAAAGCTTTGCAATGTTAAAGGCTTAGTGTATTGTACATTAGCGATATCCATGCTATTCGTTTTATAATGATTCATTTCAAACTTTTGCTTACACAAGATAGTAGAGCTATTGAACGCTAAAAGCATACAAAGTTTTTATTTTTTTTATCGATTTTGGATAGTATTATTATTTCGGTTAATCGCCAAATTTTAAAGAAGTAGTTTTTTTTGAAACAATATTCGAAAAGATTATATAAATATTCTTTAACATTATTTCAATAGGTTTTTAAAAGTTTAACTGTAATCTTGTTAACTTCTAGCAAAGTATTTAAAACTTCGATAATGTTCCGTTTTACCTTTTCGAGGGATACGGTAATATTTCAAAGAAAAGTTGAAATATAATTTTTTAATATTGAATTCGTTTCTAAATCGTTAATGTTATCGTATTTATATAATACTTTGTTTAGTAGAGTTTATATTTTCTTCTTTATGCTTTCGATTAATTGATTATTGATTACAAATGACGAAGCTTTAAAAGAAAAAGCTGTTTTATATTAATCTATTATTTTATATAGGTTTGCGTTATTCAATGTATTATCAATTACTTTTCTTTAATACTTTTTTTTCGCTTTGCGTATTGCAATAAATATTCGTTTTTTATCTTTAAAAGTCTTATTAAAGCGTTTGTATAAACTATACATCGTTGCATTCTCGTTGATTTATTAAAACGTTGATTATGCCCGATTGTTCATTGATCGCTTTACAATCTATATCGATTGTTGAAATAAATTAATAAACCATTTCGCAATTGTTTTTAATTCAATATTCATAACGATATTTTCAACTTTTAGTAACTAATATACTTTGTTTTCTATTAGATTAATAAATATATATAAGCCGTTTTCAATAATCCTATATCCAATACGTTTATTAAATACTATACTTCGCTTTGGAATAGTAATGATCTATATATAATAATCCAATCCGCAATTCATATCCCGGCGTATTATCATCTTTGCAAAAGGTATATTAAAGAAAATAAGATTAATTATATACTTTGCGCGATGAGTAGATATCTCTACTTCGTTAATAAAATCTATATTAGTATTCTATAACCAATTAATAAACAAAACTCTTTAAATAATCAACAATACCTTTGATTCGTAAATATTATATTTCGCATTAAAATCTTTTTTGATCAATATACAATACGCCAGGGTAATGCCTATCGTATAATATATCATTGTTATAATATTGAACTTACAATATATATTAATTATATAATAACTATTTACTTCAAGCTATACTATATCCTTATAATATTTATTACACTATTATTGCGTTTGTATCGCAGCCCTTCGTTATATATACGATATAGTTTTTGATTACTCAATTTCCCTTTCAACTATTTTCTTCGATTTCTACAAATTGTAAAGGGCATAATATTCGTATACCAAATGATTTTGTATTTTGATGCTTGATGAGCTTTAAGGTTTTTGAATACAAATTATATTCACTTTGTTTTTGTAAATAAACTAAAACAGAATATTATATACTTTTGCTTCTTTTTCTATATTTGTTTATATCATTGTTATATATAGAATCAAACTATCCTCGCGGCCTTCGCCGTTACGCTGGTTCAAGCTTCTATTTATTAGTAGAATCGATAGCTTTAATCAATTGTATAATTATTGCGGCCTTATTGTTATTGATATTCATTGTATTTTCAATACAAGTTTTGTATATATTATTTTATAATAAAAGCTTTAGATTTATTTGATTTAAAGTTATTTTAAAACGTTTCGATACTTTATTTTACAATATTGCTATATTTGTTATACGTTTAGCGTTATTGTTTGTTTCCCTCGAAATTGTTGGTATTTGGATTTCGATGCAAATAAATATTAGAGTTCAAGCAACGCTTAATTATACAAAGCTTTATATACTTTGAAATATTTAAAAGTTTTAAGTCTTTGTTTGAAACATATATATTGTTTATACAATGTATATAATTATCCTTAAAGCGTATATTTTTTGAATTATTTAGTTATTTTTGCAAATTAGTTTCATTTAAACTTTAATCAAATTGCATTATAGCTTACTTTTGGTTATATTGTAGAATATTAACGAGCAATCTTTATATCCTATTGAAAACGGATTATAATATTTATTACACTTTGCAAACGCTAGATATAGTTTATACATTAATCTTTAATGTTTAGCTTTTGCGATATTACAATTGTTGTATTATATAGATCTTGTATAACGATAAATATTGTAATAAGTTTAGTAGCCTTGTTTGTAAAGCTTTATTTGATTGCAAAAAAATAAAAGAATAAAAAAGGGGGTAACTTTAAATAGGCGAAAAGAAGCGGTTGAAATAGTAAAACTAATTATCTAAATATTCTCCATATCGTTTCCAAAACTTTTGAAGTATTTAACCGGGGTAATATTGGTTTGGATTTAGGTTTTTTTTTTTATTATCTCCTCGATAATTTCGATTTATCCATTAATCGTATTGAACAAAGTGTTTGGTATTAAACATATATAATGGCTATATTATATCTTTAAAAGATCGAAATATATAGCTTTAATGATTTCGTAGATCTTTGATTTATAAATATTCTTTATTAAAGTATTCTTTATCTCTAGGGATTTAGGATATAATACCCAACTCGATTTATATTTTATTATCTCCGGGATGTTTTTGTTCTTGATATTCGGGATAGCTTTAATTAAATTCTTTCGAATCAAAAAAGGGTTATTGTAATGTAAACCTATAAAAAAAGCGCATTTAGCAAAAATATATTTATTCACTTTTATTGTTTTAGCAATGTTTTTTTTTGCAAAGTTTGCTCTAGAGGTTTTGCTTTAAAAAGTGATTAATGATTTACTAGTTTTAAAGATCTTTACAATTTTCGTTTATGTTATAAACATTTCGATTATTGTTATATCTTTTTATGTTTTAAGGATTTTTGGATTTGTAATTATATTCGTTACAAAAACGTTTGCGATATATATTAAAATCGCTTTTTGGATAGATGTAATAGTATATACTTCTTCTTTAATAAAAGTTTTAACGATTCTTTCTAAAAAGTTAATGAATACGATTATGTATTTGCAACAAATTGTTATTTACTATTCAATCTTTTATAGAAGTTTATTAATTCTTTGAAGAGTTATTAATTATTAAAGCCTCTTTAATACAATAAAGAGAAGCAATATATTTTTAATTCTTTTTTTAATTCGATTTTGAAGAGGGGTAAACGAAAAAAGGTTTTATTGTTGCGTATGATCGTTATTGATTACTCGCGATCCCTTTATTGATATAGTAAAGCCCGTTTCTGCTATAATGGTTTGAGAAAGCGTTTTGTGTCTCTTTCGTACGTGTATCTTATATTATACGGCGCTGTATCGTGATATATCGTCGTCGTGAAAAATGTCTAAAATAATACTATGTAGTTTCAATTTAATAATTAATATATATATTATAAACGAAATAAAGAATATTATTATTTTAATATATTAATAATAATAATTTATAATCGATTTAATCTATCTATAGTTATAATTATATTAATCATGCGATTCGCTTATGATATATACAATAATAGATATTTTTTAAAAAAAAAGTAGAAAAAGTTTTTACAAAACAATCTTTCATTTCTTAAAAGATTTTCGAGATATTTATAACTATTATTTATTCTATTAAACATTAATAATTTATAATATCGAAAAATTCAAGATATTTTATTTTGCTTTATTAATTAAAATTAATATATCGATTTGCGTAATTATTACGAATCAAAAAGTATGCTTTTTTCTCTCAATTTGGATTTGAAAGTTAATTTTCCTTTTTTCGCATTTTTTTTATACCCTTTTCACTTTCTTTAAACGTTTTTTTATAAAAACGTTTGTATTTATTACTTTGTTATTTATTCTTCTACTTTTTATCTATATCGTTTTGTAAATGGTTTTATTTTTCATTAGATAATTTTTCGTTTAATACTTTTTTTTTCTTTTAAAAACTATATAATCAAAGATTCGCTTTGCTTTTGAATTAATAAATCCTTTTTCTACTTTTTTAAATTATTTATTAAATCTCATTATAATGCTTTTCAAAAAGAACAAAATTTATAATAAGCTTTTGCTTTATTTATAAGATTCTATCGAAGTTTTTTTTCGTAGATATTGTATTAAATGTTTATACAATTTGATTATAAAACTTAGTTTTATTTATATTCGTTAATATAGTAAATATAAATAATATTATAAAAATAAAGCTTTTTGTTAGAATGTAAACGTACTTTTTCTATATTTTTACTAAAAACGATATTAATATATATATTTGTAGATTTTTATTAAATATATAAAAGTTATATAAAACGTTTTATTTATTATCAATATATACATTGTAAATAAAGCAAAGAATATCGTTATTTTAATATACTATAATAATTAGAATCTTAAGTTTTTTGTTATCGAGTATAAAATACAACATTGTAAAAAAATGCTTTAAATAGATAATAAAGAGATTCGTTTTTCAATATTTGCGTTAAAACAATATCGTATTCTTTTTATAACTGTATTGAGTTTTATTGTTATAATTATTAAGGTTCAACGCAAAAAAAATGTTATTAATATTAAAGCTATTTGAATTCGATAAATAAAAGCTTTTAAATCAATTACTTTTAGTTTTATCACTTTTTGAATTTATATAAAACTTGAATATATTATTAGATTCTTTATAATAGGCTTTTTGATATATATAATATAACTTTATTGATGAAGTTAAAAATAATATTGAAAATATAAAGATTATTGTTAATTTTTTCGATGATATATAAAATGTTGATTTATTAAATTAAATAGGTTTTAAAATGATTTGTAAAATATATAATAGTTTCTTATTAAATAATTTAATAATATTTTAAATATTATTAATTAATACTTTTAAAGATAATTTATTTCATAATAAAAGATTAGTTTTTATTAATTATATTATTATTGTTTTAAATATTAAATTGTTTTAAATCAAATATTTAATAAAGAAGATATATATAGCATATCGAAAATCTATACATTATATTTCGAAAACTAAATATTTAAATAATATATATTTTATCGTTTATTTTTTCTATTTATAACGATTACATTTCGAAATAATATCGAGAATCTTATAATTATAAAGGAAATCTTTTAAACTAATTTTCTTTATTTTAATTGTTAAAACTATTAATAAATTTTTTTTTCGATATTTCGTTATATATTATTATTTTAACCTTTTAAATTCTATAATTGCAATAGATTAGCGTTCTTTATTCGATATATTTGTTTTTTACGCTTTGTTATTTTTTTAATTAATCGTTTTAAGTTTTTTGTATAATTTTATCGATTATAAATAGTATAGAAAGTATTTATTTATTGATTATTGAATTATAGTTTTAATAAATCGAAACTTTTTTAATTCTTATATTTTTTATAGTCTATTTATATTTAAATATATCAAAAGGAAAAAGGTTTATTATTTTATCTTCATACTTTCGAATTATTCTTTTAATTTTATTATATATATTTCGAATTAAATCTATCATTCTTATTGTTTAAATTCTATATCTTGTTTTTGTTTAAAGTTTATTAAAATAAAGCTTTAAAAAAATGCATATTATCTTTATATAAAGGATTGATATAAAGATAATTTTAAAACCTTCGCAAATTAATCGAAAAAAAAACATTTTATTGTTTTTAAAGCTTTAAAATAATGCTTTTTCTCATCTTCTTTATTTCACTCGGTATATACTATATAATTAAAATATAAATAATAATTAATATTATTATTACTTTGTAAACTTATTAAATATTATATAGATTTATTCTTTATATAAAGAATATTGTTTATATTAAAGCCAAAATTTGAATTATTAGTTTATATTTGATTTTCTTTATATATTTTTGCTATTTTAATTGTTTATCGATTTAAAAGTTTAATATTTTGATATTAATATATAGATTAATCAGAATAGTATTTTAAACGATCGAAATAATAAAATTCTATTATTTAAAGTTCTTGATAAAATATAAAAACTAATATTTTTTTGAAGCGAATTTGATTTTGTATTGTTTTATTTAATTTTAGCATTTGTTGTATATACATTATAGGATTTAATAAATATCTATAATGATAATACTTTATGTTAAAATATTAATATCGTTTATAAATCCTATTATATTATCTCTTTAATATATTATAAAACAAATTTCGATCAATTCGCTATTATAAAACAAAAAAAGAATCGAATTTAATAATAATCTTTGTAAAATCTTATTATATATCGAATATTAAAAGTTTATATAATTGTTTATTTGTATATTATTGTATTTATTAATAAAGAAACTAATTATTATATTAATTAAATATTGAAATATACGATTTTGATATAGAATATATAATAGTTACAAATAAAAAACATTATTAAATGCTTTTACTATATTAAAACTTAAAAAACTCATTATTTGATTTAAAAAGAATTTTTAAAGTATATATATTTGTTTAATAATTAATTCTAATATTATAATAGTATTTTGTATTAATTTCGCTTTTATTTGATAAACGAAAAAAAATTTATTAGGTTTTATTATATTTAAAATCTTATTAATAATTAATTTCTTTAATAGTTTATTGAAAGTATTTAAAAGAGCTATTAAAAAATATAGTTTTATTAACGATTTTCTTTTGTTTAATTTTGAAATGATAATTATATATACTTATTTAAAATAATTGAGAAAATAATTTCATTTAATATATTCGCTAAACAAATATATAAAGTGAAAATGAAGAACTTTAAATAATTTCTTAATTGCAAAGTTTATAAATCCGAATAAACTAAAAACTTTATAATTCGATAGTTTTGTTATTATATAATATATATTATTTTTATTAATATTTTATCATTTATTTAATAAGTATAAATATCTTTTTCTTTTTATATTGTAATTAACGATATTTATCAAATTGATATATAATAAAAATACAAAGAAATGGTTTATAAAAACTAAAGTTTTTTTTGTTTTTATTATAGTTTAAATATTGTTTATTTTTAAGTTTAGGAATTGTAGTATTTGTTTAAAGAAATAACTTTTGTTATTTATTTATTTTTTTATATTTTAAATGCTTTTTTGTATATATATCGCTTTTGTTAATTCTTTTCGAAAATGAATTATTGCTTTTTTATTTATTATTTTTTTTGGCTTTATATATTTTGTTATATTCTATACAAATTGTTAATCAATTAATAATTAATAATTTACGTTTCAATAATCGCGCTTTTTTAATAAAAACAAAGCATTAAAACGTTTAATATAGTTTATTATAAATCGATATTTTAAATTTAAAGATTATATTATCGATCGATTTAATTATATAATAAAGAATTTCGTTTGAAAAGAAATCTATATTTTGTTTATTATTAAATATAAATAGATTATTTAAAGCATTATAATAAAGAGCATTATAAAAATCTTTTTTTATTATCTTTTTTCATTGTTATTTATATAGAGCTTTAAACGTTTTGTAGATTAAATTAAATTTAATTTAAATTACAAAATGATTTGAATTAAAATCTAGATTCTTTTAAACTTTATAATTCATTAATGTAACGCTTGTATTGTAAAAGAGCTGTTTAGAACAAAGTCAATAAAGTTCTTAGAATTTACTACTATTGATTATATTATGAAAGAAATATTGCTATATATACATAATCCGCATAAACAGGATATATATACAGTATATATTTGCTAATTAAACACGTAAACTATAACAATGTATATATACGCCGAAACATTTGTTATATCAATTAAACAACGAAAGCGTAATACTATTCCTTTTTTCAATAAAACTTGTTTTTAAACAATTATTCGTTAATAATCTTGTATTATATTTTGTATAACATTTGCTAACTAGTTAGATTAAACAAAAATCATTTATTATAAACTTTGTAATTATTATTATAAAGTATATAATTGTTTTTGTTTATTTTTAAGCGATAATATGTATATAAGTATTTCGCAATGCGATGGATACATATTTAGCATTTCGAAATGGTAAAATGATGTTTATATTAAAAAAGCATATAACGAAAATTCTTTTCATTGTAAATCTAAATCCATATCCAAATCACTTCAACTTTCTTATTAAATTCATTACTTCTTTAAGTATATCTTTCCATATTAATAAATCGAACAATTTTACGCTAAATATAACAAAAGGGTTATCGAATAATATTACGCTGAGAGCGTAAGGCATGTAAGAAGTATATATTTACTAAACATCATGCTTTTATGTATTACTTGAATCTTTCGATAATAAATGCAAAAAGCGATTTTATTAATTTACCTTTACATTTCGATCGCAATTATTAACGACGACGATATATCACGATACAGCGTTGTATAGCATAAGATATACGTACGAAAAAGATACAAAACGTTTTCTTAAACTATTATAGTAGAAACAGGCTTTATTATATCAATAAAAGAATCGCAAGTAGTTGATAATAATCATATGCGGTAATAAAACCTTTTCTCGCTTACCCCTCTCCAAATTCGAATTGAGAAAAGAATTAAAAATATATCGTTTCCCTTTATTGTATTTGAAGGGCTTTAACGATCAATAGTTTTTTAAAAAGTTAATAAGCTTTTACAAAAAACTAAATAACAAATAATAATTCGTTGCAAATATATAATTGTACTTATTAACTTTTTAAAAAAAATCGTTAAAATCTTCATCAAAAAAGAAATGCATATTATTATATCGATTCAAGAAGCGATTTTAATATGCATCGCAAACGCTTTTGTAACAAATATAATCATAAACTCAAAAATTCTTAAAGTACAAAAAGGTATAACAACAATCGAAATGTTTATAATATAAACAGGAATTGTAAAGACCCTTAAAACTAGCAAACCATTAATCGCTTTTCAAAACAAAGCTTTTAAAATAAACTCTATAAAAAAAAACGTTGTTAAAGTAACAAAAATAAATAAACGTATTTTTATTAAATACGCTTTTTTTGCGGGCTTATATTGCAATAATCTTTTTCTAATTCGAAAAAATTTAATTAAAGTTATCCCGGGTATTAAGGATAGAAACATCTCGGAGATAATAAGATGCAAATCGAGTTGAATATTATACTTTAAATCCTTAAAGATAAGGGACGTTTTAATAAAGAATATCTATAAATCAAAGATCTGCGAAATTATTAAAGTTATACATTTTGATCTCTCGAAAATATAATATAATCATCATATACATTCAATACCAAACACTTTGTTCAATGCAATTAACAAATAGATCGAAATCATTAAGGAAATAATAAAGAAAAAAGCCTAGATTCAAATTAGTATTATTCCGATAAAATGCTTTAAAAGTTTTGAAAACAATGCAGAAAATGTTTAAATAATTAGTTTTATTATCCCAATTATTCCTTTTCGCTTATTTAAAACTACCCTTCTCTTTATTTTTTTATCCCTCTATAATCAAATAAAGCTTTACAAACAAGATTGCTAAATTTATTGTAATATTTATTGTTATACAAAACCTATACAATGCAACAATTGTAATATCGCAAAAGCTAAATATTAAAGACTAATGCATAAGCTATACCTGACGTTTGCGAAGTATAATGAATATTACAATCCGTTTCTAGTAAAATATAAAGACTGTCTATTAGCGCCTCGCAGCATAACCGGAGGTAAACTACAATACAATTTAATTAAAGCTTAAATAGAATTGATTTATAGAAATAATCGAGCGATTTAAAAAGCATACGCTTCAAGAACAATTATAAACATTATACAAACAATATATATATTCCAAGCAAAGGCTTAAAACTCTTAAATGTTTCAAAGTATATAAAGCTTTATATAATTAAGCGCTGTTTAAACCTCGATATTTACCCGCATTAAGATCCAGATATTAATAATTTCAAAGGAAACAAACAATAATGTTAAACATACAATAGATACAGCGATATTGCAAAATAAAGTATCGAAACGCTTTAAAACAATTTTGAATCAAATGAATCTAAGGTTTTTATTATAGAATAATGTATATAAGATTTATATTAAGAATGCGATGAATACCAATAACAATAAAGTCGCGGTAATCATACAATTGATTAAAGTCATCAATCCTATTAATGAGTAAAAGCCCGGATTAACATAACGGCGAAAACCGTAAAGATAACCCAATCCTATATATAATAATAATATAAACAAATATAGGAAAAAAAGCGAAAGTATATAATATTTTGTTTTAATTCGCTTATAAAAGCGAAGTGAATATAATCTATATCCAAAAACTCTAAAGCTTATTGAACATTAAGATATAGAACCATCCGATATACAAATGCTATGCTCTTTACAATTTATGGAAATCGGAAAAAGTAATCGAAAAAGAAGCTAAGCGATTAAAAACTATATTGTATATACAGCGAAGGGCTGCGATACAAATATAACAATAGCGTGGTGAATGTTGTAAAAATGTAGTATAGTTTGAAATAAATAGTTATTATATAGTTAATATCTATTGTAAGCCTAATACTATAACAATAATATATTATATAACAAATATTACTTTAATGCATTATATACTAGTTAAAAGGGATTTCAATACGAAATACAATATTTACAAATCAAAAGTATTATCGATTATTTAAAAAGCTTTGTTTATTAATTGATCATAGAATATTGATATGGATTTTATTAGTGAAGTAAAAATATCTATCCATTGCGTAAAGTATATAATTGATTTTATCTTTTTTAATATACTTTTCGCAAAGACAATAATACGTTGAGATATGAATTGCGAATTGGATTATTATATACAAGTTACTATTATTCCAAAACAAGATATAGTATCTAATAAACGCATTGGATATAAGATTATTGAAAGCGGCTTATATATGTTTACTAATTTAATAAAAAGCAAAGTATATTGATTGTCGAAAATCGGAAATATCGCTACGGATACCAAATTGGAAACAATCGCAAAGCGATTCACTAATCTATTTCAACAATTGATATAGATCGTAAAGTAGCCGGTAAGTAATCAAGTATAATCAACGTTTTAATGAATCAACAAAAATGCAACGATATATAGTTTATATAAACGCTTTAATAAAACCTTTGAGAATAGAAAACGAATGCTTATTATAATACGCAAAGCGAAAAGAAAGTATTGAAAAAAAATAATCAATAATGTATTAGATAACGCAAACCTATATAAAGTAGTAAATTGATATAAAACGATCTTTTTCTTTAAAGCTTTATTGTTTATAATTAATAATCAATTGATCGAAAGTATAAAAGAAAAAGTATAAACTTTATTAAATAAAATATTGTATAAATATAATAGTATTAATAATCTAGAAACGAATCCAATATTAGAAAGTTATATTTCTACTTTCTCTTGGAATACTATTATATCCCTTAAAAAAATAAAACAAAACATTATTAAAGTTTTAAATATTTTGCTAAGAGTTGATAGAATTATAGTTAGACTTTTGAAAGCCTATTGAGATAACGTTAAAGAATACTTACGCGATCTTTTCAAATACTATCTCAAAAGAAGTTATTTTTTCAAAATCTAACAATTAGTCGAAATAGTAATACTACCCAAAATCGATAAAAAAGATAAAAGCTTTGTATGCTTTTGATGTTCAATAGCTCTATTATTTTGCGTAAACAAAGGTTTAGAACAAATCATTGCGAAATAGATAACGTAAACGTTATTAACGTATAGTACACTAAGCTCTTAATACTATAAAACTTTATTTAAACAATCGACTATAGACTTAATTATGGTATTCGTACATAACATAGAATACACTTTTGTTAGAAAACGGGAGATTACATTGATTACAATGGATGTTCAAAGTGTATTCGATATATTACTACTTTAACGATTATTAAAAAGAATATAGAATTAAAGTTGATCTATAGCTTTTTTAAAATTAATTCAATTATTTCTACAGAATCGCAAAGTAATAGTTAAACTAAAGAACACGTATATAAACAAATTGCGGATATAATATAGTACCCTTCAAAGCTCGCCCTTATCTTCAATGTTTTATATATTTTATTTGACGAAACTCTTAAACCAGGATCAAACTTTTCGCTTTGAGTACACGAATAATATCGCGTTTTATAAAATAAGTAATACATTGAAAAAGAATATTATAGCGATTACACAAAATATATAAAAGATTAAAATATAGAAATAGACTAATAAAGTCGCTTTTGCGCCAAAAAAGTTGAAGATGATACACTTTACTTATAAGCGTTATATACGCGCTTTGAAAGTTATTATCTCTTTTATACTAATTATACAATCTATAATAAACATATTAAACGATATAAAGTAATTAGTATTAAAATGGTTAAGAGTATGATTTAATTGCAAACTTACATTCAAAAAGCATATTGCAGAATAAATGAAAAAGGCACGGAAAATAACGTTATATATTAAGCATTTTGTTAACACGCAATATAAACTTCTTATAGCCTTCCTACAAAAAGCCATTATCATATACGTTTTGTTTTTGTTACTATATAGAGCAAAAGCGTAATACTTGGAATAAACAAAATTAAATACGAATGGCGATTATTTACAAAGTATTATAGTAAATACTTGTATAGGGTCATATATAGCGAAAATAAACAAAATGATTAATATAACAATAAAGGGCATATTATCAATCTAAAGAATTATATTTATAATAATTAGTTTATACAATACAAACCTTTTATTTTACAAAGTAACTCTAGAATATATTTATATTAATATAACTTTTCGATTTAAAAAGCTGGATGTATATCATTCGCTTACTATGCGCTTAATCGCATTAGGGCATTATATATAATATAATACAAAGTTATGAATAGCGGATTAGTTATTTCTAAAAATGTTTTATCCAATTCTTTCCTTTTTGCATTATACCCCCGGATATAGAATGAACTTTATAAAGGGGATAAACAAAAAAATAATAATAAAAAGTTTTGTTAATTAATGAAATACTTTATTTTTTAATGCGATTATTATCTTTTCCAATAGATCCAAATTGTACAATAACGCGGATAAATATGTAAACTACAATTACGCGATCTACCAAAGATAAGATCTCGTCGTTACTAATAAAGGCGCGATTAATATATTTTTATATGTTTTCGATGTAAAAGCAATAAACGTTTTGAAAAAGCTATAAAAAGTATTAATATTATTAACTACTATAGATATATAAAGATAACTTTGTATCGATAGTATTTTGGTGATATAATGCAAACATACGAATATTTTAAATATTTTATAATAAGCGTTTTTAGAAAGCTATAGATTTATTAATTAATATACGGTTAGAATACAATAATCCCTTAAGTATTAGGGGATTATCAACAATAAAGCAATGGATAAACTAATAGATATAAGCGCGAAAAGCGATATAGTAAACCCAGAGCTCACCGCGTAATCAACGATTAATGAGATAGATTCGATAGTATAAGGTTTAATCCATAATACAATAAACAATTGGTAAAGCAAAAACGAACTTACGCTAGCGAGAGGATATTGCAAATAATAATTGAACTATATATTTAAGAAGTTTATAAAGCTTAGATTTGTTAGATTAATATTGTATAGATTATTAACGCTGCGATCTAGATACAGCGATTTTGAAGTTTATTACAAACGTTTTAAATACAAAGATATAAAGATCTATTGTTTATACAATAAAGTTAAAACCTTTAAACATTTCGTTTTTTGTAAGATCTTTATTAAAAGGTTTTATTTGTAGCCATTCAAACCCGTTTGCCTATCAATAATTGTTTGGGAAGGGTATAATTATATACGATAACTTCTTGTTTTTTTAAAGGAGTTCGAATGTTTTATTGTAATAATACGATATTTTATATTTTGTAATCGAAAGTTTAATGGTACCTTTAATAATACTCAACGCAACGCTTTATTCGATTCTTTTCTTACTTTTCTTTCCCCTTTTTTATTTTTTATTTTACTTTAAAGTTTAATTTAAAACGCGATTTATAAAGCGCGGTATAATACTTTATACGACGATA
Organism: Monilinia aucupariae; assembly: GCA_002162555.1. NCBI lineage: Eukaryota > Fungi > Ascomycota > Leotiomycetes > Helotiales > Sclerotiniaceae > Monilinia > Monilinia aucupariae. The sequence continues at coordinate 1,764,691 of NGKF01000003.1, forward strand.
CAAAAACTGTAATCTAATATAACAATTGCCTTTTTAACGTTTTTTATCAATGCGATTATTATATAGTTCAACATTCATTCTCTTTAAATATAATAAGTAAAGGCTAATCCCTTTAATATAGAACGCTTTCTCAAACAACGAAAGAAAGTTGTTTAATAAAGCTAGAATTGTAAGAGATTGTTGAGAGAAAGTAGTTTTAATACTTTAACTTAGCGATATTGTATAATATATATTTAAATGATAAGTTTTTGGGTTTACGATTCATTAGTGTATCACCCGTCTTTAGTATCTTTTGGGAGGTCAAGAGCCTAGTTAGCTTATATAGACGTTAAATATAATAAATAAATAAATATTCGGTAGTAGATGTATAGGCATACTAAAATATATGTACGCTAAAGTGCTCGAGCATACTAAAGCATATATACGCAAAAGTACATAAGCATATTAATCGCTTTTAATCTACCGGCGCTAAAAGCACCGGAGTATCAATAGAGCTTAGTATATCGATTAATTAAACCTATAATTATTATTATACAATTATATTATGATTTGTAGTACTATAGATCCTTATAATTACAAAGCTATATAATAATCATATATGATCACGTATAATTATATATATATAGTATATAAGAAACAGATAAATTCTATATTTAAAGAGATAAACAATAATACAATCATTACTTTATATCTATACTTAAATCCTTAATATCACTTCATTATATATTCGTAACTATCCTTTGTAATAATTATAAGCTCGGTTTGTGCTCGAAATCTCTACAATAACTATAATTCGAATATCGATATTATATAACTTCTTTTTTCCTCTTAATCCTTAATCATTTTTTATTATATTTCTATCCTTTAGTAATCATCCTCTTTATTATATTAAAGATCACTTTTAATAATCGATTGGATTGGTTTTTTTGGTACCTATTATTCAAAAATATTAATTACTTTAAGTATATCTAGAATAGTATCGATCCGGATACTCTAAACTCTTTCAATTACCAATTTTATAATTAGTTAAGCATTAATCCATTTCAAACCTTTTCCATAGATATTATAATTTTTGAAAAGAATTATAAACGTTATAATCAATATGCTATGGATTTTAAAGCCTACAACTAATACGCTAATATAAATATCGAAATAAATGAAATGTTTAAATCTAAGCTTTTTGTTGATTCTATTCTTGCTATATTCGAAGATTTTGCAAAAAACTTTTTGTTTATAGAGAAGATCTACAAAACTTAAAAAAATGAATACAATCAAAATCATAGCAACTTTCGCTATATGTTCAATTGGATCATATCTATAATCGATTCATTTTACGTTTTGAAAATCTTTTAGAAAACTATACAAAATCGAACCTTTAAACAAATCATTGCTTAATTACATATAAAGATTATTTTTATAAATTCAACAATCTTAAAGATCATTCAAACCAAATATATCGATTACTTTAATAGTATATACAATAAACAAATCGATCTAATGAAATGATGTAAAAAGTAAGAATCACTTTACGTTTAAACATTAGTCTACAATTTTCTAAAGATCAAAAGAATTCGTAGATATAAATAATTCCTAGAAGCATTCAATAAACTAACTTCAAATTGATCGGAGCAACAATTTATTATTTTGAACATTGAAAACAAAAAAGAATATTATATTATTACTTTAAAACAATACAATAGCTTTTTTGTTAATTATATTGATCGAATAGTTTGTAATTCTTTATTAAAAGGATTCTTTGTTACTTCAAAATCTAGATTATAACAATTATCTAAATCTAAACAATAATCGAAAAACAATAACGCTATTTAATATTGTTTTTATAAAAAGAATCAAATAATCGATTCAAACTATCGATATAAACTCAACGAGTATCGAATGGTTGAATTAGTTTTTATAAATAAATGTATTAATCAATTTATTTAGTTTATTAATGAAAAGCAAGTTAAAGAGATCAACGAACGTATTAAAAACAAGAAATATAACAATCTTTGTAGCGTTTTATTCAAAAAGGGATAAGTCTTTAATATTTAAACTAATCAACTTTATGAATCTTTATTAAAGAAGAATCTCTATAACATTGCTTTTTACATTATTAATCCAAACGAATGTATTAGCGCTTTTTCGATTTCTATAATCACTTTCATACATATGTTAACAAACTATATTTTATTGGATAATTGCAATGCTATATATATTGTTAATAATATAAACTTTTTAATAAACGAAAAGTATATTCTTAATAATATCTCGGATTACATTAAAGTAGAATTGTTAAACTTATCAATAGTTAATTATAACGATAAGGTAATTAAAAGAATTTTGTTGAATAAAGCGAATCTTATATTAACTAATATTGTATTTGTCTTTAGTTTTTATACTAATCTTGTATTCAAAACTCTTTTTTGTAATAAAGATACTTAGTTTGATAGCTTTAATACTATTGTTAGAATTGGCAATTGGATTAATAGCATTATTATTATTTAATGTATTAGAAAGCATAATTTTATCTTTTTAAAATATAATGCTTATTTCAATTATTCTGATAAATCTAATTTTCTTGTAAATATAAATATTATAATGTTTACCAAAAGCCAAAAAATCAATAAGCTTTTTCTTTGATTATACAAAACAATAAAACCCCGAATAGAATCAAGCGATCTATAGTATAAAAAATCAGGATATTTTAACAAAAAAGCATTGGAATATTTAATTAGAATAGTTAAAGGGGTATAGATCAAAGAAATTACTTAAATGGAATATATCAATTATTTATGTATTTATACTAAATAGATTATTTTACGTTTATTTAATAATTATTAATTATTTAAACCTTTTTATAAAGTTTAATAAGATTTGTTCGATTTTCTTTATACTTATAACGAAATGTTATAAATGCTAGTAATCAAAGATATGTATAATAGGAAAATCTTTATTATTATATTGATTTAGAAAACGTATAACAAAATCTTTAAAGTTTTATAGAACTTTGTTATGTAAATTTATTGCAAATATAGTTTTTATATTATAGTAATTAAGCAAAACAATGATATATTTATAATAGAGATCAAAAATAATATTGTATTCGAGAGATAGATCTTCGAAAAAGATATAGAATTTGAACTCTCTTTATCTTTTACGTATAAACCTAACGGAGAAACAGAACGTGTAAAGCAAGAAATTATCATTAAATAGATTAAAATGTATATTTCAATTGAATTGCCGGATAAGATATGAGTAAAAGCCGCTTTTGCCGTTATATATCTATATAACATTAATCCATTGAAAACAAAGAGTTGAAAATGCTTTAATGAAATGATTAATTCCTGGTTCAAATAATACTATAAATAATATTCATTATTACTATTACAAAAGATTATTAACAATCTTCGCCTCGATTGAAGTAAAATATATAGGTATAATTGCTATATATTTCTATTGAACAAAAAAAAAGAAGTTGAAATAAAGATAAAATAATATAAAATCAATCTGTAAGTATATATTGAATATCTAATCGGATATATCCCTATTACAACGATTTTCTATATTTGGATTTTTATGCTCGATAAAGTTATCATTATACAAAATATCAGATTCGATAAAAGATTTGTTTATAGAAACAATCTTTATAACAAAATTGTTAACACTATACCAATCCGAATAATCAAAAAGTTGATCGTCGAATTGGATATTTAGTAAATGAAATCGCTAGATAATACCATTTTAAAGAATATAAATAATAAATTTACTGGAGAATCTATATAAAAAGAGCTTGAGACCGTATATACTTTTAATCAAAATTATAAATGCTTTCGTTAATATATCTCGAAATCCCATTGGGAATTCAATAATATGCTATATACTTAATGGGTATAAGGTACTTGGTAAATCCATAATTTTCGATTATGTATTGTATAGCTTGAAAGATTTCTTTGCATTTTGGTTTAAAGAATTCATAAATATACTTATCAACTTTAAAATAATAAAGTGTAAAAAAAAGCTTTGTATCTTTATATCTCTTGATTACTATATATTCATCTTATTCTTTATTAACAATATCCAGATAATCTATTACAAAAAGTATAAATATCAAAAGGATCAAATAGTTAATAAAATCAAGGCTAGATATGAGTTTAAAGATTTTGGCGATATTTAATGGTTTCTAAAGATTCGAATTATTAAAGATCGACAATTTAAAAAATTATAGTTAATATACAATACCTATATTAACAAAATCGCTTGCAAGTTTGGTTTTACAAAAGAAAGAGCAATTATACCATTTCCGATTATAATATTCGAAAAGAATAAGAATGTAATTCCTTTTTTAGAAATAAAGAAATATTAAAAAAAAGTTGAATCAATCCTATATTCGGCTATAACAATTAAAGCCGATTCAACTTTTCCTTCCTTCAAACTAAGCGAATATAGTATTAATCCTTTAGAAAATTATCGAGCAATTATTAATTAATGTATTATATACTTATACAGATCTCAATATTTTTCTATTTATTACAAAAACGATTATATTCCTTAAATGATAACCTTTTCAAATACTTCCTTTGCAAATAATATAGTTATACAAAGATCTTTTCAAAGCTATATAATCATATTATATAGTAATACCATTGTATAGAAAATTACAAAGCAAAACATAGTTATTATTTCGATTACAAAAGCAGAACTTTTAGATATAGAAAGATTAATCAAAAAAGCAATAGCAATATTAAAACTTTTAAAAAAGATCAAAGTATTAAAAAAAAAGTTTATTAATATCTTTTGCGATAATATTTAAACGATCCGATTAATAGTTGATAAAAATGAAAGAATCTCTACTAAACTTAAGCATATAAATATTCAGAATATATAGCTTCATTAAGAATACGCTAATAAACGATTTTTGATTATATATTTACTAATTGCCGATATACTGATAAATAGGCTTACTAAAAATCTCATTTAACAAAAGTTTGAACATTTTGTTAAACTGATCAATATATAAGACGCTAAAGATCGAATTACAAAGGTTATCGAATAATTAATAATCATATAATATTTATACAAATTAATATTACAATATTCTTCCCAATCCTTATTATCTTAATCCCTATTTTTCATTTTTATTTTAAAGAAGCTTACTTTCGAGCAACTTTTCTATCACCATTACCATTTATTTTCCTTTTCTTTTTCTTCTTTTTCATCTTTGTTATTACGAGATAATCCTCCGAAGTATACCCGCTTTTAAAGGAATCCGCTTCTAGTGTAGATATACTTTATATTAACTCCGAAACTATTTGAGGATCGATATATTTCAGAATGCTTTAAAAAGCGGCTTGGAAACGCTTTATTTTTTATAATTATATGGTTAACGATTATAATATAAAGCGAAAAAGGGATATTATATCTTTTTGTTGTTATTGGCTTTTGTAGTTAAGAAATTATTTGTTATTATATACAAATATACCGGCAAAAGCCGATATATATATATAAAGCATCGATAATATTAAGCTTTTTGAAAATCCGCGTTTTTATAATAAATCCTATCTTTTTGTTTAACGATTAACGATTTTATATATTGTATATACGAATAAAGATTCTTTAATCTTTTAAACCGAATCTTTTTAACGGGGATATAGGGAGCCGGGGTGAGAAAAGTAACAAAAATGAAAGATTTCATTTTAAATCCTTTATTGTTTAATTTATTATTATATTTAACCCTTAAAAGATTAAAACTAAAATTCTTATTAAAATCCTATGAAATGTAAATAATGTATTATTAAAGTGATTATAATGTTTATTTCATAATAAAGTAAAGAATCTTTATTTTTATTCTTATTTTGATTCTTATTTTTATTTTTATTATTATTTTTGCTAAAAGAATCGGTTTGAAAGAGATAAAAAGGGAGGGAATTGAAGGAGTGGGGAAAAAAAGAACGAAAGGGCGAAAAACGGCGATAAGGGCGATGAGGAGGGGGAACGGGGATACAGAAAGGATGTTCTGGGAACGATCCAAAAAGATTAGGAGAAGAAAAAGAAGAAAAAGCAAAAGGAGAAGAAAAAGTAAAAAGAGTAAAAGGAGCATGAGGAGAAGGAGAAAAGGGAGGAAAGACGCGGCGATGGGAAGCAATTAGAGCTTTTTAAGTATAGGAAAGGTTCCCGGCTCGGGAGTTGCAAGTATGGCGAAGCATATTGATGATATTGTTATTATTAGTATTATTATTGGTATTGTTATTGTTGTTGTTGCTGTTTTTGATAGCTTGAAAAATCAAAGGATCGAAAGATCAAAGCTATTATTATATAGTCGGACAATAGAAATCACAACAAAACAACAATACGTTATAAAACGATTAAATACAATAAATATATAGTAAATGCCTTTAATTATAATCATTATCGTTTATAGAATCAGCGATCCAAATATTTATAGAATCATATAGAATTATTTACTTATACAATTATCTATAAGGAAATTGCATATATATTATTAAATTAGTTTTCGTTTGTTTGTTTATATCAATAAAGGATTATACAAATAGCGTATAATTGTAAATTCATTTATTTTGTTTGCTTTGTAAGCAGATCATATATACAATATATAATCTAAAGGATGTATTACGTTAAAAGCGTAAAGTACGTAAAAAGCATATATTTACTAAACATTATGCTTTTATATATTATTTGGATCTTCCGGTAATAAGTGCACGGGCACACTAAAACATACGTACGCTAAAGTGTTTAAGTATATTAAAGCATACATACGCAAAAGTGCATAAATATATTAATCGCTTTTAATCTGCCGGCGTTAGAAGTACCAGAGTATCAACAAAGCTTGGTATATCGACTAATTGAACCTGTAACTACTATTATACGATTATATCATAACTTATAGTACTATAGATCTTTATAATTACAAAGCTATACAATAATTACGTGTGATCACGTATAATCATGTATATATAGTATATAAGGAACAAATGAATCCTGTATTTAAAGAGATAGATAACAATACAATCACTACTTTATACCTATATCTAAATCCCTGATATCACTTCACTATATATTCGTAGCTATTCTCCGTGATAAATAAAGATTTTACTAAAAAGCAAAAGCAACGTGAAAATGCGATAAACGCGTGAACAACATTAATAGCGAAATAATCGAAATTAAAAGCGTTTGTTATAGTTAAAGTTCTTTTTTCTTTTTTCTCTTTTTCAGAGCAAGATTATAGAAATAATAAAGAAAATCAAATAGTGGAAAGCAATAATGATTTTAATAAACAAGGTTTTCCAATTGATTCTATAGATTAATTTTCTTTTTCTTTTTGAGCAACAAATAGTAATACTAATTTAATACAATAATAGTATATATTTGAATATTTGAATTATTAATACAAAATTTTATTAATAAAGGTTTTTTATAATAAAAAACTACATTAAAACAATAATAATAGCAATAGTAGAATTAAATGTTAATGGCGAAATAACAATAATAGCAGCAATAAAATCGAGTATTTGCAATGCTAGTTTAAATCAATGGTAACAATAAAACGCTTATTGCGAAGATTCTAAATCAATTGAAAGATGATAATAATAATATATTTAAATCGATATATTATAAATTGTATAAAGGGTTTATTAAATCGTTATTGAAATTATTGGTGAAGTTATTATTTGTTATTGATAATTGTTTTAAGGATTTTGAGAATGTATATATACTGTATATACAAAATTGTTTTGCTGGGAATTCGGAAGGGAAATGTTATATTATATTAAAGCAAAAAGAAAAGTTTCATTTTTTTTATTTTAATCAAAAGTAAAGATATGAGAAGGTTTTAAAGGGTTAATTGTCAAACGATTTTTTGAGATATCGCGAAATATTATCGATTTACAAATAAAGAGTAAAGATAAGTTATTTTTTTCTTTAATTGGTCTTTATAATGTTATTAACAAAGGAGTAGATAGCTTTGCAAATAGAATTTAGATATAAGTTTTCGAAAAAGATATTAAAAAGAATTCTAACAAAAAAAAAAGTATATAAAAAAGATTTATAAAAAGAAATTGAAGAGATACTGGGTATACGAAAAGCTTGAATAGAAGAAAAAGCGCAGGTGGACGTTAAGAGAGATGACTTTGAAGTTACAATTAAAAGCTAAGGTATTTTAAATAGCATTTTGTTTCAAATGGATAATATTTCTTTCTTCTTTTTTGGTAGCTTTGTTTGTTTTTTGATTGAGTAAAATGGTAGGGATTAATCATTTTGTATTTATTTTAAAGATTTCTTTTTTTTTGTATTATGTTAAGGATTGCATTACTTTAATTGGTATTAATAATAACAATGATAATTTGATATAATATAAGAATTTTTTTGAATGATTGTAACTACGAAATAGCTTAGAAAAAACATATTCAATCGATAGCGAATATAAGCTTATTATTATTAGTGTAATTGTAATTGTTTTTTTTATTTTTATAAAGCTTTATTTATTTAAATGGAAAGCAAAAGGATTGAATAGTATAAAGTTTATTCGATGAAAGTTATATAATTTGTAAAGAGCAGTTTTCAAATCAAAAATGAAGTATCAAATAAAATCAATATCAACGTTGAGTTAGAAGATATAGTATTGTAGAAAGTTACGGATCTTTTTGATAACGAAAACTTTCTTTATTTCCTATTCGGAATTATTAATAATATTAATAAGCGGCGGAGGTTTTTGAATTTAATTAAAAAAAAAGTTATTATAGATCTTCTAGAGTTTATTAAATAAAAATATTAAATATATCTTTATAATAGTAAGAAGTTCAAAGTGAAAAAAGCTATTTATTTGATTTATAATCTTAAATTGATCTTAAATAGAGTAATTAAGCTTTTTGAAAAGTCGCTGAGTAGAATAATCCTTTATATTCAACTATATATAATCTTCGATATCGAAATCTACAATACAATAATGCGAATTGGTGGATTGGGTTATCTTCTTTTGAATTCGAAGAATACTTTCTTTAATGCAAACAATAATTGTTTGATTATATTTAACAAATTTGCGGGTATTTTAAACGTTTACGTTTTTTATTAAAAAGCTATTTTTGATATCCCAATCTCAACTATTATATAAAAGATATTCGTAAAAAGTTTCGAAAAGCGATAGACTTTCGAAAAATTTGTATAAAAGAGTAAACTAAGCATAATCCATTATAAATAAGAATTTCGATTAATCGTTTTAATAATAATTAACGAATAAGCGTAAACGTTATTGTAAATACTAATTGTAGATTTTTATTTAATTATTTGTTTAAGGGTAATAAGCAATGAAAAACTAGATATTAATGTTTAATAATCGATTGAATTTTTATTAAAACTTTGAGATAAATTAAAGGCCTTTATTTAATACAATTGATTTAAAGGCTTTATAATATCGATAAACGTAATATAAATAAAGCTTAGCTTACTCGTATAAATCAACTTTCTTATAGCAAGGAATAAAGATAGCTTGTTTTGTTAATCGATTAATAATTATAAAAACATTGTTATAATTATGTTTATCTTTATTAAAACTATAATAATTTATAGTAACGTTTTATTATATTTGTTTAAAAACAAGGAACAAGTATAATAAACCAGGAATACAATTTTGTAATATAAAACTACGTTTATAAATATAACAATTGCGTATATATTGAACAATTGTTGTAAATATACCGGGCTAATAGTATTATTTTAACAATAAAAGATAAATCTTTTTGATTCTAGAATATACTATAGAAACTAAATCATAGGCTTTTCGAATAAGGAATATACGAAAATTCTCCGAATCGAGTACTATTAAGCGATTATCGTATAATAGTAAACTGTTTTAAAAAGCGAAGTATTTGTAGCTTTTGAATATTTCGATTTGTAAAGTTTGTAAACTATTAAAAGAGCAATTAATATTAAAGATACGATTAACGATATTAAAGTAAAGAGCGATAAAAGTTAAGTTTATAATAAACAATACATTATTATTAATCTTTTTCTTTAGATTGTTTTATATAATTCTTATATCGATTTGATTATTCTTTATAAATTATTAAAAGCGATTTTTCTTTTTCGTTTGATTCTATATATTCAACTTATCGATGCGATATATAAAAGCATCGGCGAAAAAATTATTCTTGTTAAAACGGTATATAATAACGAAGTTATAGTTAATTAGCAATTCGATTTATTAAACCTATCGAGTATTTAAAACTTTAATAGTTATAAAATATTCTAGAGCTTTATAATCTATATAAACTCGAATTTGATGAAGAAAACCAATTAATTCTGATTTCCAATGATCAAAAAAGTATATTATCGATAATATCTTTTTGTTATAAACTTTATAATTCAATTTAATAAAAATCATAATTTTAAAAAAATATACTACAAATAGCCAATCGTTATTATACTTTTGAAAGAGCATATTAACGATTACTTTATTCAAAGCGTTAATTGTAAATATATAAAGAAAATTGTAATTATAATATCGAAATAAAAAAGCGAAAATAAACTTTTGTTTTAAAACGTTGAATGTATTGCAATATAAATCGTCGAAATAGAATAGAGTATTAGCTTTGATAAACTTTATTAAAGGTTTAACTATAATATTGTAATCTTTAATAAAACGATAATAGAAATTGTAAAAACCAAAAAATAATTAGATTCCTTTAATAATGATAAAGTATATTCAATTTTTAACTATTTTTATTTTCTTTAAATCAATTTTAATATTTTTAATAAAGATAATAAATCCGAAATATTTAATATATTTGATATTGAATTTATATTTTTTAAAATGAGCCTAAAAACCAATAACTTTAAATCAAATCAGAATTAATTTGATTTGAATTTAATGATCTTTTTTGTTTTTAAAGTAAATTAGAATATCGTTAAGATAAACAATACAAAATATATCTAAATAGTTAAAGAGTATATCGTTTATATACTTTTGATAAATTGTTAAATCGTTTATAAAGTCAAATAATACAACTTTGTATTTGTAAAAACTATAATATATATAAAACATAGTATATTTTTTAAAAGCAAAATCCATTTTAATCCAATAAAAAACTTAACGAATATCGAGTTTTGTATAGATCTTCGCATTAATAAAACATACAAATATTTTATTGATCAAAGAAAAAGAATATCGATTTTTACAAATGAAAAAGTTCAATAAACAAAAATCGATACAAAATCGAAATGTATTATTAGCTTTTCGAACAAACAAAACAAATATTATATAAAAAGCTTGGTTAAACTTTATAAATCCTTTAATTAAATTATCAATTAAATATTCCTTAACAACTTTTAATTATTTTAATAATATCTTATAGAATGGATTATATTTTAAAGCTTTTTCCTCTTCACTTTTCAATATAATTTTGTAATCGTATAAACGATAAAGTAATAATATATTTGAATTGGTTTTGAAAAAAGCTTCTTAAAAAGCTTTATATATTGAAGAAATTGAAGATTCTTTGTTAATAATAACAAAAGCATTATTCAAATGTAATTAAAATCCAGTATACTAATAAATGTTTATAGTAGTTAAAAGCTAATCTTTTTGATTTTGTTTTTATTAATATTTTTATACAATTGTTTCGATATTGTTAAAAGTAATAACAAAGAGCTTATTGTATTTATATCTTTTATACAAAAGTTCAAATTGTATGGATATAAAAGCGTAAATATCGATAATATCGATAATATCGAATAAAAAATATAGTAGCGATTTGTAAAGTTTTTATAACTTTACAATGTAAGCTTTTTTAAGCAATTATTGAAAAGCTTTTTTAAGTATTTATTAAAAAGAAAAAAGGAAAAAAGAATTAAGTTTCTTTATAAATAGAAAATCGAAGAGTTGTATCGTAAATATAATAATAAATTTAAACTAAGCGTTTTATTATTATTAATAAATATTAAACTTATTATTTCTTCAATCAACATTTTGTTATACAAATTGATCGATTTTTTTCTAATTCAAATCACTTTTCAAAAACAACAAGTTTTGATTCAAAAAGTATATAAATGATTGTTTTAAAGGTTATTCGAAACGTTGATTAAAATAATCAAGCTTCGCTTACGATTTTGAAAACTATAATTTACTCAATATAATATTATAAAAATTTAAGTTTATAATAAAAAATAAAACGAATAATTGTTTTCAATTATCGATTAAAAGATTGAAAAAAGTATAATAAATAATAACGCAACTCTATATACTATTATAATCTTTAACATTAATAAAAGTTTTAAATAAATAATAATATAGTTTAAATAATAGAAATAAAAAAATAAAAAATATAATATTAATAAAAACATATCCGTTTGCTTCAAAGTTAATAAAAGTATTCAATTTAAAAGAATATCCATTTTTAAAAAGGATACAAAATAGGATTATAGTTTAATCTTTTATTAGTTTGATTAGATTAAAGAATTGTATATTTTTGATAGTATTTAAAAAGAAATCTTTATTTAAACATTTGCTTTTAAATAAGTATTTTTCGTTTAATATATTGATTCAATATCTTTAATATATATTTAAAGATCGAAATGATCTTTAATGTTATAAAAATCTTTAATAAACTCGTTATCAATAACGATAACAAAATTAATAAAGATATTCGTTTTTATTTTATAAAAGTTTATTTGCAATATTTAAAAGCAAGTTTTGAAAATAGAAAAGAGAGCAATATTCTAGATAAAAACTTCGAAAATCGAATTTTTAAAAGTTTTAATATATCTCGCCAAAATGTTATATAACAAATAGAACAATTTGAATTGAACATATTGAATTATATTAATATCAGAATAATTAACGCTTTTATTTGTTTAAAAAAAATAAACCAATATTGTAATAGATAATCTTTTAATAAAAACAAATTTTCAAAAAATATAATATCTATTTCTTTTTTGTATAAAAATCTTGTTCTTATTGATCTTAATTAATTTATCGATTGATTCTTTTATAATAAAACAATTGTTTTTATCAAGAATTATAATTTAAATTAAATAATTAAAAATCTTACTTTCGAGATTTTTAAATAGTTAAATATTGTCGATAATCTTGGTTTGAATTATTAAAAGTTTAAAGGTTTTATATCATTTCAAAAAGCAATTATATCGAAAAAAGAAGCTATTAAACATTTTTCAATAGTTGTATTAAATACAAATATATTTAATCTTTATAAGATTATTGTAAATTATAATCAATTAATATACTAATTCTATATTAATAAAACAAAGAATTTGCGTATATAACGTATAGAAATGCTTTTAAATTTTCAATTCTATTTAATTCATAATATAAATATATTGAACCATTTTTAAATCGAAAATATTAATATACAAATCGAAGCGTTCAAAAACAAATATACTTTATAAATTTGTTTAAGATTTTATATTATTGTTCAATTTATTAATGAGATTAATTATTTTAAAGTAATATAAACGTATTGTAGTAGTAGAGTGTGTATATTGTCTAATATACTAGAAGTGACATATGTGTTCTACTAAGTATATGAAGTGGAAACACTTAACTAGGTATAGCGCTACACGTGATTACAACAGCCCTCTTATGGTCGAATTCAACCATCAAAATCATATAAAGGAAAAAGCTTTTTAAAAAGCGTTTTTGAAAGCTTTTTGAAATGCTTTTTAACACTAATGATTTTGTATCTTCCAAACTTTTATATAAGCCCAAAACGCATTTTGATTGGTTTATTCCAAACCCAAAAATCTATACAATTGAATACTTTATAGAAACAATCATTTCTTTTATTACTTTTGATTTCTTAATATTGTATATATATCCCAAGGCCTTATTAACTTTTGCAATAACGATCTATTATTATTGCAATGCTTATGTCTCCTTTTAAAAGTTCAACATTCTATAACTATATTGTATCGCGATACAAAAGCTTTTTTAATACTTTTCGAAATCAAGATTAAGCTTTTTGCTATAAATCAAAAATCTAGGGTAAATTAATTGTTTTATCAAAATATTAACTCTTTGTTTAAAGCCAGGAATCCATATTACTTATAATCTTTTGTTTTCGACCATATCCTTTCGTATAAAATACTATTGTATACTAATATATTTAGCTTTGCTATAGAACTTATTCTTTTGCATTCAATTAATATTGCTTTTGTTATTATAATATAAAGTAGATATAAATGGTTTTGAAAAAATTTGTTTTTTTAGATCGATAGTTAGTTTTTTAAGCTATATAATCTTTTTTGCACCCTCATTTGCGGTTATAATCTTAGTTTTCATTGTATAAAATGTTATAGATTTTTGCTTGTTTAAAGATTATATTATTGCACTTTTGTATCGAATAATAATTATTTCTTATATTGATTTTCGATCCGTTTTTGAACCTTATATAGCATTTATAAAAATATTATAGAAACGTGGTAGATGTTGTAATCGATTCGAATAAATTGTACTAATATTGATTATATTATTAAGGAATTCCAGAAAATGATTTGCGAGGATTAAATACTTTTTTCTAGGAGTATGCATCATTTTTGCGAACTAACCAATTGAGAACGCGAGATTGCTTTTTGTTCCGTTCATTAAGTAAATCCTTGATCTAACAATTTGTAAATATAAAGCTTTGTTGTTCTCGCTAAATAGTTTTGTTGTTGTAATTGATTTTAGTATAATACTAGCAAAAAGAAAAAGATTCCGAAATATTGGATTATAGATTTTGAATTGTTCCAAAAGCTTTTTGATATATATTCTCTAGTATATTTTAAAAGATTTTTAAACTCTATTCCGCTCGATTTGGATTCTTAAAAAGATTTGTATTGATTTAAGATCTTTACACTTCCATTTTTGATCTATAATCTTTTTGATTATATTAACCACGGATCGTGATCCCAATATTAGCAAATCGTTTATATAAAGTAGAATATATATTTCTTTTCTAATAAACAAATTGGGATTTGCTAATGAAGTTTGTAAACCTATGCTTTTAAAAAACAATTTAATTATTTGTTACTATACTCTCAAAACCTGTTTTAACCCGTAAAATGATTTTTTGAATTTGAAATAGTTGTTAATAAAGTTTAAAGCAAATATTTTTTTAAAGAATTGTAGAATCTCCATCAAGATTTCAATATCGATCAATTCCTTATTCAAGAATACTATATCAATGTTTATATTATCGATTTCTAAATCCTTTTTCGTTGTTTTAGCAAAAAAAGCTCACAATATAAAGTATCTTACAACTTTTGCAAATGTTTTTATGAAATCGATTTTATATTTTTGCAAAAATCCTTTAAACATTAATCTAGCTTTTCTTTTTTCTAGCTTGCCATTTTGATTAAGCTTATTCCGTAAAACCCATTTAAACTTTAAAAGTTTTTTTCTTTTTGAAGGGGATTTATTAATTACTTTAAAAATGTTATTATTTTTCAAATTAATTAACTTTGTTTTGATTGTTTCTATTTATACCTTAAAGTTCGAATTTAAAATGTCCTTCAAATCAATAACTTCAATATTAACATTTGTATACAAATATGCTACATCAAAGTCCTTTATAAAATGTTATACTTTTCTTTTATTTTCTATAACTTCTTTAATTCCAGTTCGAGTTTGTAAACCATAAATTGTAGTTATTGTAAAAGAAGCTTTTTTTAAGCAAAGATTTTGTATAGAATTATTTTTATCTAAATCCATAAGAAAACCTGATTTTTTGTTGTTATAGTTTAAACTTATAAGGATTTTTAACTGTTTTGATTTAATATTTAAACTTATAAAAGCTTTTGATCGTTCTATATCAACGTTTAAGTTTATAAAAACTCCTGCTTGTTTTGTATTAATACAAATCCTTTTCTAACTTTATTAACCTTTTGTAAATTGATTTTCTATTTAATTCGCTTTCTTTTTTGATTTTGTTGAAGTTTCCTTATGATTTAATATATTTGAATCGTCTTTTAATAGGAATCTATATTCATCAAAATCAATATCTACTATTTTTATTGTCTTTAAAGTAAAGAAATTAAAAAGCTTGTAAATTTGGTTTTTTTTTATATCAACAAAAAAATGTTCTTTTTTCAACATTTTTAATTCAAACTTTTTTATAGTTTACCCTAATTGTTAAAGATTGCATACAAATATTATACATTCAAATACTCTCAACTTTCGTAAATCTGGCTAACGATTGTTATAAGCCTTAAAAAGCGTTATAGCTTTTAAAAGCGTTTCAGTTTCTTTAAAAAGTAATACTTTTGTAAAAGATCGATTCTTCAAATAAATAATATACAATATTGTAATTTCCTATTGAATTGAAAGCATTCCTAATTCTATCAAAAGACTTTTTGATACGGTACTTATATTCTATATTTTTTTCTTAACAATGCCGTTCATAGTATACTTTCCTAAAGAAGAAAGTTTAAATTGTATACCTCTCTTCGAAATCTTCATTTGGAAAGTAGTTTTAAACTTGCCCTTGCCATTATCGATATGTATTATAACAATTTTGCTATTAAACTTTGTTTTGATCAATTTAAACAAATTCAAAAGTATTGATACAATTGTAGCCGCGGATTTATCAAGAGTATATTTAATTCATATGAGTTTTGTAACGTTATCTACAATTATTATAAAGTATTTATTGTTCAAAAAAAATGTTTTTTGAATTCCAAAAAGATTACAATAAAGATGATATAAAATTGTAGATGTTCTAATAGTTGTATATTTATTAAAATGCTTTCTTATTCTTTTTGCTAAACAAAGTAAATATACTAATCTTTTTATTAACTTTCGTTTTTTTAATAATTTTAAACCTATACACGTTTTTGAAAGCTTTCAAAGCTAATTGTAATTGAAGTGATCAAATCAACAATATACTAAATCGAATATAGATTTGTAAAGATTAATATCATCTATAACAATAAGCTCTTCAAATATAAAGTTGATAAATTGTAATACAAAATCTTGTACAATATAGTAGCTAAATACTTTCTTTACTGCAAATTTCAATTGGCCAAATTTCCAATAAAACATTGATTTTTCTTCGAAAATTATTTTGCATTTATTTTTGGTAAAAAGATTAATAGAAATCAATTATATTATCCCAAATTTCTTTATATACTATACATCGGGAAATGTAAATCTATCAATTTGTGCATTCCCGCATACTGCATTTAAAGCAAATGATTCATTCGCAACTCGAACTTTTTGTAGTATAAACCATTTTGTAACGTTATTTAAAGTTTTGAGCTAGCCAATGAAGTAATGAGAAGCTCCTAAATCGAACACTTATTTTGAATCGTTACTATTTGTTTGAAAAGAAACATCAGAATAATAAAAAGAAATATAATTGCTATTTAATACTACACTTGCTTTTACCTCTTCAAAACCAGAATCTTCGTTATTTGCGGAAGCTTTATAAACACGTTTTTCATCCTTTTTAAATATGCAACACTTTTTTTTGAGATGTTTGTATTTCTTATAATAGTAGTATTAAACTTTTCCGACTTGAGATAACTCATTTCGATTGTATAATCCTTTTGATTTTCCTTTACAATCACCTTCACAATTACCTTTTTCATTACAATTATTCCGTTTTCTTTTATTTAAGGATTTTGCAACAAATACAACAGTTTTAACTAACCTTTCGATTGTTTAAAAAAGCGCTATAGCTTTTTCCAATGTTTTCTCAAGTATATAAATGTAAATAAAAGTCGCCGCTTACGTATTATACATTAATATACATACCAAAAACATATCTATTACCATTTTATTTGTTATTAGCGCTTTTGCGCTAGTAAATGTTTATTGATATAATCTTAATCTTGTAAAGAAAGTTTGAATAGTTTCGTTTTTGTAATCAAACTTTTCCTTCAAAAACGATTTCATTGTATTTGCTATATAAATAATATTAAAAGTTCGATTGTAAACCAATAACTTCTTTCAAATGTTAATAGGATCCATATTAATATAGCCTTTTTTTATTATATTGCGATAGAGAGATGTAAATTTTAAAATTATAATAGTTATAATGATACTCCTTCTCTTTATAAAAGAAACTAATTTCTCTTCAAATTTTGCCTTCAAAACAATTATCCTTTGCAATATCATATCCACAATCCCTTAACAACCTTTCGTAGCAAATCCATTTGTTACAAGCTCTTCTAGAAGCTCGAAAACAGATTGTTTTTCTTTGTTAAATACAATATTGTAGCAATTCGCGTTTGCAAACGCTATCAAACAAAAATCATAATAATCCGTATAATTGTTTTTTGTGAAAACAATAATAAAACCTTATTTAATTATAACTACGTTTGATATAATAATATTAAAAAAGTATTGATAAAAAATAAGGTTTTTGATGAAAATTTCGATGATGAAAATGATAAAAATGATAAAAATGTGATTTTTCCGGCGAAAATGGATAGAAAAGCGATCGTTTTTTTCGGAAAAGATGTATATTATTGTTTCAATCAATAAAATGATAATTAAGTTGCTTTAATGAATATACAACACAGGATCATAACCTATTGTAATGGTAAAGTGTGTATATTGTTTAATATGCTAGAAGTGGCATATGTGTTCTATTGAGTATATGAGGTGGAGACACCTAACTAGGTATAGCGCTACACGTGATTACAACAAAACGAATGAAGTAAAAAGAATGTAAAGGGTTTAGAGAATTATATCTATGGATAAGAGAGTAAAAATGGGTTTTGCAACTTTATTCGAAAAATTAACCATTTTTGGTATAATGGTTATTATTAGATTTGGAAAGCGAAAAGTTGAAGGCGAGGTTGTTAAAGTTATCGATTTGTGATCTTCTCGGAGTTCTTTTACGATTTCTGCGAGATTGACAACGCTCGCTTGTATTGAAGTATCGATCAGTTTTAGTGGAAGGAAGAATCGTTCCGGGGAGCTGGTGGTGCAGACGTAGAGCTCGCTGGCGCGGGAGCTTGACTAGGAGATGCAACGGCGTCAATATAGAACTTGTTGGGAAAAGAACGAAACATATTGAAAAGAAAAGAAAAGCAAAAGGATTTCCGAAAATAATAGAGAATATATTGTTGTTAAACTAGATTTAATATTGATTTTTTTCCTATAGATAAACAATTTCGTTGTTTAAAAATGTTTCTAAGAAGATATTATCGAAGGAGATATTCTTTTAAACAATTATCAAATGGTTAAAACGATTTGATATTTGAATAATAAATAATATAACGTTTATACTATAAAAAAACTGTTTAAAATAGGATCAATAAAGTTCTTAGAATTTATTATTATTAATTATACTACAAAAAAGATATTGTTATATATATATGATTTGTATAAGCAGAACATATACATAGTATATACTTGCTAATCGAGTATATAAGCTATAACAACGTATATATGCGCCGGAACGTCTGCTATACCAGCCGGGCAGCGGAAGCGTAACAATTAATAAATATTCTAAATTGTATAATATTTATATAAAATCGATAATAAATAAAAAAGCTTTTTTGTTTTATATTTTAAATGCTTTTAGTATGATTAAAACAATATTAATTTATTATATTTTATTAATTAAATGAATAAAGTATGTTTTAAATATTAATTTTATAGTTTTTTTTATAATAAATAATATAGATTAAAATCTTTTAATATAATATATTGTTACGGGATATGGCTATCTCTGGTGTTATTCCTGTACTTCTAGCATATTCCTTACTCTTCTTATTTATCCGTATTTGGGTATACTAGCCCTACTATAATAGAGGCTATATATCTTTTACTAAAGTAATACTTCTACTAAAGCATTATTATTGCTTTATATTACACTTATATATAAACCTTTAACTATTAAAGTTTAAAGTTAAATCAATTAAGCTTTTCTTTATTATATAAATCTAATTCCTATTATTTATATTATTAAATCATACTTTTGTATTATCTTTCGATTCCTATTACTGTAATTTATATTATACTATTGTATGATAATTATAAGCCTGATTAGTTTTTAATACTACCAATATCTTATTATTGCTCTAATTAATATTTTTACAATTTTTATATTCTTTTTACTATTTCAACACTTTCAAATTTTATTATTAATTTTTATTTAAACTTTACTATTTTTACTATAATGTTTGTTTTTGTTAAGTTTAATATTAACAATAATTAACCAGAGTAATATATCGAATTACAAAGTTTTTGTACTTTATATAATCTTTGAAACATTTTCAATTTTAATATTAAGTTTTTATTTGATTATAAGTTTATTAATTGATTAATTATCCTAGAACTTTTTTTTTTATCTTTAAAACAATAGCTAATCAATGAAATTGTAAATATACTACAAAATTCGTAAAGGATATCGTTAAATATAAGTTTGTTATTGCAAAGTTTATTGTAAATGTTGCTATAGAAAAAGCTTTAGAATCGAAAGTTTTTTCTTTAATTTGATCTGAATACTTTGATTATTTAATTTCAAAGAATGCTTTAAAAAAGTATACAATTCGGAAAACCAATTATTATAATCATTGAGAGAAGTATAATTCGAAATATAAAAAATACCGGAATATATATATTTGAATAATTACAATAATTAATTTTGTTTATTTGATGGATTTTTAGATAAATATAAAGAATAATTGTACATTTCGATAAATAATGAGTTATTTTAAATTATATCTCTATTTTATCAATAATCAAACCATTACAAAAGTTCAAAAGAATTATTTTAATATATTTGCATTTATTATTATTGTTCAAATTAATAGTATTAAATAGGTTTAAAAGTGATGAATTGCTTATCAAAAAGCAATAATCTATAATATTCTTAATATCAAAGAATTATTAACTATTAAAAAGTTCTTTATTATAATTAAAAAGTTCAATCTTTATTAGGCTAAAAGTATATAATAAAGAATTTTTTTTTTTTTTATATTAATAAAAAGTCTTTTATTTTTAAATAAATTAAACAAGATTTTCTCTTGTTAATATAAAACGTTAAAAGAGCATTTTTTAAAGAAGCTTATATTACATTTTCAAATTATTCGATTTCATTTAATTCTTTTTTATTCAATCTTTCTTTATTCAATACTCTTTTTTCTAATAAAACCTTTTATTCTAATAATAAATCTTTTAACAATAATAAGTTCAAATGTTTTTGCTATAAATATATTGATTTTTGTAAATATCAATATATTACTGATATATATTATTGTTTATAATAAGCTTTTATATCTAAAAGTAATGTTTAATATAAAGTTACATTAAATGATATTGAGATTTAAGATATTAAAGTATATCTAAAAGATTCAAAATGAAAGAATTTGTATGAAGTATTAAAAAAAAAAGATTAGTTGAATACTATTAGTAGCTTTAGTATTACTAATAAAGAAAATAAATCGAAACTTTTTCTTTTCTTTACAACTATTATTAATATTATATTAATAAAATCTAAAGATTCTAATAGTATATACTTTTCTGTTTCATTAATTTCTTTTTACTATCTTTCTCAAAGTATTCTTTTTAACAATTATAATACTTTGTATTTAATTAACGATATTAAACTTTTAAATAAAGATATATATCGATTAATAGATATCAACGATTTTATTAAATCTATAATTACTTCTTTTTCTATTTTTAATAAAAATATTTGCATATTTAAAAACCTTTTATATAGTAAGTTTAATTTTAATACTAAGGATTTGGTATTTAACAACGTAGTTTTTGTACTAGATTTTTATATTAATCTAATTTCAAAATCTTTTATAAAGAAAAAAAAAGTATGGTTTTGTAATAGCAATAATATATTAAGGATTGAATTTGTAGAAAATAATTATATATTAGCTAATTACATTCAAAAATATAAACTAATTATTATTGAATATAAACCGGTTTCTTCTTTTTATTCTTTTAATCTTTTCTTTGTTTTTGTAAGTTACGTTGTAATAGTTTATTCAATTATCTTTTATTAAATCAATTAATTGTATTGATGTTTATATAATCAATTTATTCCAAAAAAGGATTTTAATAAGCTTTGGTATAAAAAAGTAGGATATTTAAGCAAAAAAGCTTTAGAATATTTAATTTGTATAATTAAAAGAATTAAAATTAAAAGAATTGCTAAAATCGATTATATTGATTATATTATTACGTATATAAAGCAAATCATTTTATACAAATCTAATGATTCTTTTTCCCTAAAACCTTTTTACAAAATCCAATAGAATCTTTTTGATTTTCTTTATAAATATATTAACGCTTTTTGGCTATTAATTTTTAAAGATATATTTAATAGCAAAATATTCTTTTTCATTTTGAACTAAAAAACATATATCGAAGTTTTCGAAATATTATAGAACTTTGTAATATAAATTTATCGCAAATATGGATTCAATATTATTATTATAAAATAAAACAATAATATATTGGTTATTAGTATTAAAAACACTATTATTTTCGAAAATTGGATTGTCAAAAAAAGTTTTAAACTTAAACTTTCACTTTTTTATACATACAAATCTAACGACAACATTGAACGCATAAATTAAGAAATTATAACAAAATAGATTAAAATAAGGATTTTTTTGGGATTACTCGATAAGATATAAATAAAAGCAATGTAAACCGCTATTTATCTTTATAATATAAATCCTTTAAAAAGCAAAGGCTTTAAATATTTAAACGAAATTCTTGATTTCTAATTTTGGTAATATTTTTAACAATATAATCTTAACCTTGTTAAATCTGCTATAAATAATCTAAAACCTAATTAAAGCGATATATATCGCTATAACTATCGTATATACTTATTGAATAGAGATAAAAAAGCCGATATAAAAAGTAAATAATACAAAACTAATCCAAAAGCTTATATTGAGTATTTG
This sequence comes from Monilinia aucupariae, assembly GCA_002162555.1. Lineage (NCBI taxonomy): Eukaryota > Fungi > Ascomycota > Leotiomycetes > Helotiales > Sclerotiniaceae > Monilinia > Monilinia aucupariae. The sequence goes on from NGKF01000003.1 coordinate 1,787,581, forward strand.
ATTGAATATATATTTAAAACATATATTTACAAAATCTAAATTCCGAAGTTTAACAAAGTTATTATTATTCGGAATATTATTTTCGATAAACGTTATATTTATGAAATAAACAAAGCTTATAGCACTACTAATGTTATATCCGATTTCGATTTCAGGAATCTTATCAAAAAGTTTAATATTCTTAAGAAAACGAATATTAATAAAGTTATATTCAATTACAAATTAAATAATTCAATTTTAATCATAAACAAAAAGGATATATATATTCTCAAAACCATATATACCCTAGAAATTCTTATCGGGATATTAATCTTAAGAAAAGATTTAAAAAGTATTAAAACATTGATATCTTTCAGGCTAGTTTTTTTATTTAATAATAAAAACTATAGCAATCTAAAGGAACTTTTTTTATTAACTTTATAGGTTTTGAAACTTATAAAGGAAATAGAACCTAGTATTAAAGTATAATTAGATTATTTAATATTAACAACTAAAAATGTATTAAATAATGATCAAGTTAATTTTATCAATCGCGAATCTCTACGCTTTTCTATTGCACTTTTGATTATTCAAAGTAATAGAATAGATTATAAAATCATTAAAGCATTAGTTCAAATTTAAGATTAAATTTATAATTCTTAAATCAAAGATTTAGTAATTGTTAATAAAGCATTTAATATTTCAAATCAAATAAAGAACAAAATAGAATTTCAATATAAATCGTTTTTTGTTGAATTAATAAAAGTTTTTATGCTTTATAAAATCGAAGAATTAGTTATATCTTTTCGATCTTTATCAAAAATATATACGATAAAAGAATATCAAGATTAATATATTTTAGTTTTTGATTTTTATTATTCTTTTAAACAAACTTAAATAGTTTAAATAGAAATATCCAGAACTAATCTTAATTTAAACAAATTTCAGTTATTTTTTAATTATCAATTTGATTGTTTTAATCAATCTATTGATTAATTATATCCTATATAACGCTTTCAACATTTATATTAATAGAATACTAAAAATAGATCAATTAATATATTTATTAAAATTGTTATTAAACAATCTTTAAGATCAATTCAAAATAATAATCTTTTGAACAAATTCTATAATACTTTTTAATTAAATCAAAATAAACTAAATGATTTAAAAGAAAAGAATAAGTTTATTATATTCTATAATATTATTATTTTTGCAAATAGTTTTAAACTAACTTTTTCTTTGCTTTTAAAATCTTTAAATGTTCTCTCAAAAATATTCAAATCTATTATATTATTATTTTTTCGTTTTTATAATCAACTAAACAAATATATTTTTGGATTTTGGTTTAAAAAGGATTGTAATAAAAAAATTAAAAACTTTAAGGATAAACAAATCTAAAGAGAAATCGAAATAAAATCGAGTAATATTTGTTCGATTTCTTTTCAATAGATTTTCGATTACAAAAACAATTTTAAAGGGTATATAAATCGATATCGCTTATATTTAATAATTCGAAAAGATTTTTAAAACAAAAGTATAATCGAATTTATTTATATCGCAATTTTCGCTACTAGATCGTTTTATATTATAATGGTTATGGTTGTTAAATACAATCTAAAAATCAAACAATTTGATATTATTAATATTTTTGTTAATGCTATAAAAAACCCTAATAATGTTTTTATAGTATATCTACTTTTAGATGGATATAAAATGTTTAACAAATATATTATTATTGATCAAGTTTTATATAATCTCTAGGATTTATTTACTTTGTGATATAAAGAATTTATTATTATCCTTGTGTTTTTTGGTATGATATAATGCAAAAAAAAGTTATGTATTTATATAACTCAAAACAAATGTATTTTAATATTCTTTTTTGTAAATAATATTCAAATTATTTACCATAGAAAACATATCAAAATAGCCTACAAAATTATCAAAAAAATCAAAAAGAAATATAAATTATATAATTTGAATAATATCTTATAGTTTTTGGAAATTCGAATTATAAAAGATCGAAAGTTATACAAGCTTTAACTAGTTTATAATATTTATATATCCAAAATAACTAAGAAATTCGATTTTGCTAATAACAATACTATTATCCCTTTACCTATTATAATATTTATTAAATACAAAGGAATTGCAATTCTTTTTTTTATAAAGATTTATTAAGAAAAAGTTGGCTTTGTGTTTTATACAGCTATTACTATTTAACCAAACATTGTTTTTGCAATTTTTTAATTAAATCATTATTTGATTAATCTATCGAAGAAGTATATGAAAGTTGTAAATCATTGTTTACAATACTTATAGAATACAAAATATTTAGGTTGTGAATATGACGAAAATCCTTTATTTTAACTTTTATTTTATTTCGATATTTCTTTTACGAATAATCTTGATTCTAAACGGTTTTTATAAGGATATATTATGTTTTTATTTGAAAGTTTTATTATTTAAAAGGCTTTTTGCCAAATTATTATTATTATATCTATTACGGAAAGAAAATTTTTGAATATTGAATATATTACTAAAAAGATTATAATTACTTTTAGACTTTTAAAAAAAATTAATTTAATGGTGCAGGAATTTGTTACAATTTATTATAATAATATTTAAATTATTCGTTTTGTTATTAAAGAAAACAAATGTATTACTACGAAATTGCATTACATTGATATTCAGAATATATAGTTTTGTTAGAAATACGCAAATTAAAAGGTTTTAATATTTTATTTGGCGATTAAAAATATATTTGCAAATGAATTAACAAAGAATTTGGATTGTTAACCATTCGAAAGGTTTATATCGTGAATTAATTTACAAGATATTAAATCACGCATTACAAAAATCGATTAAATCTTATATTTTAATATTATATAATTTATAACAACGCTTTTCTTTTATCGCCCGCTACTTTTTTTGGCTTTTCGTTTAATAATAATGGTTTAAATCAAATCCTATATCTTTTGATTACTATTATCATTATTGTTACTCTTTAAAATAAGGTTTATAAGGGCATTTACAAAACGGCCCGTTATAATAAAATTTGTATCGTTTACATTTTTCAAATCTTTTAAATATGATTCCTTTTTTTTTCCTTTTTTTTCATAATTATTTTTTTCTTCTTCTCCTGCTTCTTTTTCAACCCTTTCTTCTTTTCCAACTTTTTTTTGTAATAAAACAACATTATCCTTAATATTGTTCTAAACAATTTAAGCTTTTATATTTCATTTGTTATTATTTTCATGTTTTTAATATAAAAGATGAAATTATTTATCAATTTTATCTTTTCTTTAATCTTAGTCTTAAAGAAATCGATCGCTATTGTATAAAGATAATTAAAAAGCCTAATACAAAAATAACTATAGTATCCATAGCACTTTACACCAGTTGAATTAACATTGCGATAATATATGCTATTGTTTTGCTTTATAATCAACAATCTTATACATTGAACGCAAAGTATAATATTCTTTTTTTTCTTTATCCTTGGCTTTTTATGCTTAAACACTTTTCCCTTCATTTCCTTCCCTTTTCTTTTTCTTTTTCCCTTTCTTTTTATCTCTATAATTACCTTTATTTTCCTTTTTTTAATATTACAAATATTAAAATCTGCAATCCTTTCCGCATTATTTTCTACAAACTCTTTACTTTTACTAGAATTAATATTCTAAAAAAGAAATAAATAATCTTAATAGTTATTATTAAAAGGATTTGTAAAATTATTTAAATCCATTTTTTTTTTTTTTCTAAATCTAACCGAATGGTAAAATTATATTAGTATTATATTAAGCAATTAGTAAATTTAGAAATATTTACCTTACGTTTACATATATTGTATTTCGCAGGATCAATTATAACTATTAGCGAAGGAAAGACTATTAGTAGTAATGCTTTAACAAAAGCATTTAAGAGAGGGGTTTTAGAAAGTATTAGTTAAAGGTTATATTAAAAACAATAATATATATAATCATTACCTTTATCGTTAATTAATAATTTCCCTCAAATTAGCGTTATTTTAAAAAGTGGAAAGCTTTTATTTTTTTCTTTTTCTTTTTTTTTTCTTTTTTCTTTTTTTTTTTTGGATATTAAAGAAAAAGAAAAGTAGGATTATTATCAAATAATTGATTAAGATAAACAATAAATCCATTCCATTTATTAGCGTATCTCTCCCCTTCAAAATCGAATTAAAAAGTAGAGATATTCTATTAATAGAATATTTATATAATTTAAAACCTTTTGAAAAAGAAATTAACCAACAAATAAAAGAAAAGCATATATTACAAAGATCATCTATATAACTAAAATAGAATAAATATTAAAAATAAACTACCAAATTGTATAAGAAAATTATATTTAGTTATATTAAAAAAGTTGTATAGTTTTAAATTTAAAATATAAACATTTATTGTTTTAAACCTACAATATATTATGTTTTATAAACAACATTATTTATTACTTAAATAACAATTACTATCAAAAAACGATTTAATTTAATGATTAAACGATAATTTCTTTGCTCTTTTCGTTGTTAATATTATTAAATTATTATTAATCGAGATTATATATATTGCTACTAATAACGTATATATATAATAATAAACATTTATATCGATAACTTATACAATGCGATTTTGTTGTTTATATATTTCTTTTATTATATTATAGATCAACAATATTATCATCGCTTTAAAAAGTATATTACGGGATATAGCTATCCTTAATATTATTCTTATACTTTTAGTATATTTTTTACTCTTTTTATTTATCCGTATTTGGGTATACTAGCTCTACTATAATAAAAGCTATGTATTCTTTATCGAAGTAATACTTCTACCAAAGCATTATTACTGCCTTATATTACACTTATATATAAACCTCTAGTTATTAAAGTTTGAGATCAAATTAATCAAGCTTTTCTTTATTATATAAATCTAGTTCTCATTATCTACACTATTAAACCATACTTTTGTATTGTCTCTCGATTCCCACTACCGTAACTTATATCATACTATCGCATGATATATATCGAATATTTCGATTATCTAATTCGGTTTTTATAATCGGCAAAATGAATAATTCGATAATCCTATAGTATAAGTTCGAGATCGGGTTATAAATATTAATGATGTGAATAATTATCTTTTAATCTAATTTACTCGTTCGGATTGTAAAAGTATATAGATTCGATATAAATGTAATAGAAATTCAATTTTTAATATCGAATCTTTTATTAATAAATATAATTATTTTTATACTTTTTTATTATTTATATATAAAATATTAGTTTTTGTTATTATTATAAATACTTTAATTAAATCTATTTATTTATAATTTTTGAATTATTACAATTTAGTATTATATGATTTTTAGATTATTAAAAAAAGTTATTATAATTATCTTTTATTTATTAATATTATATTATAATCGTATTTAAAAAGAATAGTTATTAAATCGTATAATAATCGCATTAATATGAAATCAAAAACAATCATATTATACAACGATTTCACGCCGACGTAATACATTTCAATGTCGATAGATACGCACAACGATACTTTGCGAGACTTGTAAAGTATTATCGTTTACGAAAAACATACGAAGTATACTTTTTCAATTAGTATAATAGAGATAAGCTCTATTATATTAGCGAAAAGGATGCGAATGATTGATAGTGATTATATACGATAACGCAACTCTTTTTTATTTACTTTTTTTCAATTTTGTATTGAAAAAAGAACGAATTCTATATTGATACTTTTTATTATATTTGAGGAATTTCAAAAAATAATAGTTTTTCAAAAAATCAATAAACTTTTATGAAAAGCTAAATAGTAAACAACAATTCGCTATAAATTTATAAATACATTTGTAAACTTTTTAAAAAAAATCGTTAAGATTTTTATTCAAAAAGAAATATATATTGTTTTTTTAATGCAAAATGCGATTTTAATTTGCGTTGTAAATGTTTTTATAATGAGTATAATAAAAGAAAGCTTAAAAATCGTAAAGATAAAAAAAATAAAGTCAAAATTTCGTCGATTTTAATTTAAACAAAAGTTGTAAAAACCTTTAAAGTCGGTAGGTTTTTGATTGTTCTTTAAAACAAAGTCTTCAAAACAAACTTTATAAAGAAAAATGTATCATAAAGGATAGCTACGAATATATGGTGAAGTGATATCAGGGAGGGATTAAAGTATAGGTATAAAGTAGTAATTATATTATTGTTTATCTCTTTAAATACAGGATCCATTCGTTTCTTATATACTATATACGCATAATTACACATGATTACATATAATCATTATATAACTTTGTAATTATAAGAATTTATAATACTATAAGTTATAATGTTATTGTATAACAATAGTTATAGGTTTAAATGCTTTTAATAAAAACTAAATCGTATAAAGCAAATCTAATTTAGTATATTTATTTAATTAGTCGATATGCTAAGCTCGGTTAGCGTTCCGGTACTTTTAGCGCTGGCAAATCGAAAGCGGTTAGTGTACTTGTGCATTTTAGTGTATATATGTTTTAATGTACTTATACATTTTAGCATATGTATGTTTTAGAATGCTCATGCATTTTAGTGTGTTTGTATACTTTTAGTGTATTAATATATCATAGCGTGTTTATACACCTACTATAAAAAGATCTAAATAATATATAGGGGCATAGTATTTAATAAATATATGTTTCTTATATATCTTACGCTTTTAACGTGATACACTCTCTAGATTATATGTATAGTATATAATTTACTTATAAAACAAACAAAATGAGTGAATCTACAATTATACGTTATTCGCGTAATCCTTTGTTAATATAAATAAATAAACAAAAAATAAATTATAATATATACACAATTTCTTTACAAATAATTGTTTAAATTAGTAATTCTATATAATTCTATAAATATTTGGATCGTCGATTTTATAAGCAATAATAATTATAATTGAAAGTATTTATTATATATTTGTTATATTTGATTGTTTTGTAGTATATTATTGTTTTGTTATGATTTTTTATCGCTCGGTTATATAATAATAGTTTTAATTCTTTAATCTTTTGATTCTCTAAATTATTAGAAATAATAATAGCAATAATATTATTAATAATAATACTAATAATAATAACATCATCAATATACTTTGTTGTACTCGCAACTCCTAAACCGGGAACTTTTCTTATGCTCGGGAAACATTGGTTGCTTTTTGCTATTGCATTAATTCTCTTTCTTTTTCTTTTCTTTTTGTTTTTTTTTACTTTTTCTATTTTTTCTTTTCTTTTTGCTTTTTTTTCTTTTTTTGTTTTCTTTTTTATTCTTTTTTTTTCTTTTTTTTTTCATTACTAGGGTTGTTTTTAGAACAACTTTATTATACTTCGATTTCTTTTCTTTATTGCTTTTATTATCGCTTTTCTTTTTTTTGTTTCCTTTTTTTTTACTTTTTCGATTCTTTTCTTTTTTGTTCTTTTCAAGTTAATTCCTTTGGCGAAAATGATAACGAGGATAAGGATAAGGATTAAAGTAAGAATAAGGATAAAGATTCCTTACTTCGTTTGAAAATAAACATTATAATCATTTTAATAGTATATTATTTACATTTTATAGGATTCTAATGAGGATTTTGGTTTTAATCTTTAAAAAGTAAAACAAGGTAATGAGTTAAACAATAAAGATTTAGAATAGTATTTTTCATTTTTGTTATTCCTCTTACCCTAGCTTTTTGTATCTCTATTAAAAAAACTTAGTTTAAAAAATTAAAGAATCTTTATTTATATATACAATGTATAAAATCGTTGATCGTTGAATAAAGAGATAAGATTTGCTATAAAAACATAGATTCTCAAAAAGTTTAATGTTATTAGTGTTTTATATATATATATTAGCTTTTACTAGTATATTTGTATATAATAGCGAATGATTTTTTGGTTGTAAAGATGAATAACAATGAAAAGATATAATATCCTTTTTTCGCTTTATATTATAATCGCTAATTATATGATTATCATGCGATAGTATGATATAAGTTACAGTAGTGGGAATCGAGAGACAACACAAAAGTATGGTTTAATAGTATAAGTAATGGGAACTAGATTTATATAATAGAGAAAAACTTGATTAATTTGACCTCAAACTCTAATAGTTAGAGATCTATATATAAATGTGATATAAAGCAATAATAATGCCTTAATAAAAGTATTACTTCGATAAAGAATATATAGTCTTTATTATAATAGAGCTAGTATATCTAAATATGAATAAATAAGAAGAATAAAGAATGTATTAAAAGTATAGAAATAATACTAAGGATAGCTATATTCTATAATACACCCTTCAAAGCGATAACAATATTGTTAATCTACAATATAACAAAAGAAATATATAAACAATAGAGTTACATCGTATAAATTATCGATATAAGTATTTATTATTGTGTATATACATTACTAGTAGCAATACGCATAATCTCGGTTAACGATAGTTTAATAGTATTAACAGCAAAAAGAGCAAAGAAATCGTTGTTTAACCATTAAATTAAATTGTTTTTCAATAATAATTATTGTTTAAATAATAAGTAATATTGTTTATAAAGCGTAATATATCGTAGATTTAAAATAATAAATATTCGCGCTTTAAACTTGAAACTGTATAACCTTTTTAATATAACTAAATATAGCCTTTCTATACAATTTGATAGTTTATTCCCAGCATTTATTCTACTTTATTTATATAGATAATCTCCGCAATATACGCTTTTCTTTTATTCGTCGATTAACCTTTTCTTCAAAAAGTTTTAAACTATATAGATATTCTATTAATAAAATGTTTTTACTTTTTAATTCGATTTTGAAAAGGAAAAATACATTGACGAGTGGGATGGATTCATTGTTTATCCCTATCAATTACTCGATAATAGTTCTATTTCCTTTTTTCTTTAATATCTAAGAAAAGAAAAAGAAAAAAGAAAAAAAAGAAGAAGAAAAAAAAGATAAAAGCTCTTTACTTTTTGAAATAACATTGGTTTAAAGAAAGCCACCAATTAACAATAAGGATAATGGTTATATATACTATTGCTTTCAATATAACCTTCAATTAATGTTTTTTAAGATTCCTTTCCCAAACGCCTTTATTAAAGCTTCATCATCAATAGCCCTTCTTTTATTAGTAACTATAATTAGTTTTGCGAGATGCAATATGCGTAAACGTAAGATAAATACTTCTAAACCTATTAATTGCTTGATATAATATTAATATGATTTTAACGTTCGATTAAATTTGAAGTAAAAGAAAAAAAGAAAATGGATCTAAACAACTCTATAAATCCTTTTGGTAATAACTATTAGGGTTGTTTACCCTCTCCTTAAAATATTAGTTCTAATAAAAATGAAAAGTTTGTAAAAAATAAGATTGAAAGGATTACAAGTTCTAGTATTTGTAATATTAAGAAAAGAAAGATAAAGGTAATTGTAAAGGTAAAAGAGAAGGGAAAAGGGAAAAGAAAAAGAAAAAAAGTGAAAAGAAAAACGTTTAAATATAGAAAACTAAGGATAAAAGGAAGGAGAAATACTATACTTTGTATTTAATATATAAAATTGTTAATTGCAAAGTAAAGCGATAGCGTATATTATTGCAATGCTAATTTAATTGATATAAAATGCTATAAATGCTATAATCACTTTTGTATTAAACTCTTTAGTTATTTTTATACAATGGCGATCGATTTTCTTAAAGCTAAGGTTAAGGGAAAAACAAAATTGATAAATAGTTCTACCCTTTATATTAAAAACATAAAAATAATAACAAATGAAATATAGAAGCTTAAATCGTTTAGGATAATATTAAGGATGATATTGTTCTATTACAAAAAGGAGTTGAAGAAAGAAAAGGGGTTGAAAAAAAAGCAAAAGAAAAAGGATAAGGTAGTTATGAAAAAAAAGAAAAAGGAAAAGAAGTTATATTTAAAAGGTTTAAAAGGTGCAAGCGATGCAAATTCTATTGTAGCGGGCCGCTTTGTAAATACTTTTATAAACCTTATTTCAAAAAATAACGATAATAACGATAATAACCAAAAGATATAGGATTTGGCTTAGATTATCGCTATTAAACGAAAAGCTAAAAGAAATAGTAAACAATAGAAAAAAAGTATTATTATAAATTATATAATATTGAAGTACAAGATTTAATCAATTTTTGTAATATATAACTTAGTATCTTATAAATTAATTAACGATATAAACCTTTCGAATAATTAACGATTCAAATTCTTTATTAATCTATTTGCAAGTATATTTTTAATCGCCAAATAGAATATTAGAAACCTTCAATTTGTATATTCTTAATGAAACTATATATTTTGAATATTAATATAATGCAACTTTGTAGTAATACGCTCGTTTTCTTCAACAATAAAACGAATAGTTTAAGTATTATTACAATAAATTGTAATAGGTTTCTATATTATTAAATTAACCTTTTTTAAGAGTTTAAAAGTAATTATAGTTTTTTTAGTAATATGTTCAATACCTAAAAACTTTGTTTCTATAGTAAATATAGTAACAATAATTTAGCGAAAGGCCTTTCAAATAATAGAACCTTCAAATAAAAATATAATGTATTTTTGTAAGGATTGTTTAGAATCAAAATCATTTGCAAAAGAAATATTAGAGTAGAATAAAAGTTGAGGTAATAAATCTCTATTGTATTCATAATTTAAATACTTTATATTTCACAAGTATTGTAAACAATGATTTACAGCTTTTATATACTTTTTCAATGGATTCGTTAAATAATGATTTAATTAAAAAACTACAAAAGCAATGTTTAATCGAATAGTAATAATTATATAAAATATAAAGCCAACTTTTTCTTAGTAAACCTTTATAAAAAAGAGAATTGTAATTCCTTTATATTTAGTAAATATCATGATGAGTAAAGGAATAACGGCGTTATTATTAGCGAAACCGAATTTCTTAGCTATTTTGGATATATAAGTATTATAAACTAGTTAGAGTTTGTATAGCTTTCGATCTCTTATAATTCGAATTCCCAAAAACTATAAGGTATTACCCAAATCGCATAGTTTGTACTTCTTTTTGATTTCTTCGATAATTTTGTAGATTGTTTTAATATGTTTTTTATAGTAAATAATTTAAATATCATTTACAAAGAAAAATATTAAAATACATTTGTTTTGAATTATATAAATATACGGTTCCTCTTTGCATTATATCATATCAAAAGATACAAAAGTAATAATAAATTCCTTATATTATAAAGCAAATGAATCCCGAAGACTATATAAAACTTAATCAATAATAATATGCTTACCAAATATTTTATATTCATCCGGAAATAGGTATACTACAAAAACATTATTAAGGTTTCTTATAGCGTTAACAAAAATATTAATAACATCAAATTGTTTAGTTTTCAAATCGTATTTAGCCATTATAACCATTATAATACAGAACGATTTAGCAACGAAAATCGCGGCGTAGATAGATTTGATTGTGCTTTTGTTTTTGAGATCTCTTCGAATTACTAAATGTAAGTAATATCGATTTATATACCCTTCAAAATCGTTTTTGTAATCGAAAACCCATTGAAAAAAAATTAAACAAGTATTATTTAACCTTGCTTCGATTTCTCTTTAAGTTTGCTTGTTTTTAAAGTTCTTAATCTTTTTATTACAATCCTTTTTAAATCAAAGTTCAAAAACATATTTGTTTAATTGATTATAAAAGCGAGGAAATGATAATACAATAGATTTAAATATTTTTGAAAGAACATTTAAAGGTTTTGAAAACAAAAAAAAGGTTAGTTTGAAATTGATTATAAAAGCAACAATATTGTAAAGTATAATAAACTTATTCTTTTCCTCCGAATCATCTAGATCATTTTGATTTGGCCAAAAAGTATTATGAAATTCGTTTAGAAGGTTATCATTTTGAATTAACTTTAAAGATTGTACAATAATAGTTTCAATAAATATATTAATCGACCTATTTCCGGTATTTTATTGATGTAAACGTTGAAAACGTTATATAGAATGTAATCGATCAATAGGTTAATCAAAACGATCAAATTGATAGTTAGAAAATAATTAAAATTCGTTTGGATTAAGATTAATTCTAGGTATTTCTATTTGAACTATTCGAGTTTGTTTAAAGAAACGATAAAGATTAAGAATTGAAGCATATTAATCTTGATATTTCTTTATTATACATATTTTTGATGGAAATCGAAAAGATATAACTAGTTCTTCGATTTTATAAAACATAAGAACTTTTATTGATTTAATAAAAAACGATTTATATTGAGATTCTATTTTATTCTTTATTTGATTTGGAATATTAAATGCTTTATTAGCAATTACTAAATCTTTATTTTAGGAATTATAAATTTAATCTTAAATTTGAATTAATGTTTTAATAATTTTGTAATCCATTTTATTGCTTTAAGTAGTTAAGGATACAATAGAAAAACGTAAAGATTTACGATTAATAGGATTAATTTAATCATTATTTAATACATTTTTAATTGCTAATATTAAACAATCTGATTGTATTTCAATACTAAGTTCTACTCTTTTTATAAATTCCAAAACCTATAAAATCGATAAAAAAGATTCCCTTAGATTACTATAGTTTTTATTACTAAATAAAAAAACCGGCCCGAAAAATATCGATATTTTAATACCCTCTAAATCCATTTCTAAAGTTGATATCCCGATAAAAGTTTCTAGGGTATATATAGTTTTGGGAATATCTATATTCTCTTTGTTTATAACTAAAATTGAATCATTTGATTTGTAATTAAATATAACTTTATCAATATTTGTTTCTTTAAGAATATCAAACTTTTTAATAAGATTCTTAAAATGGAAATTAAGTATAATATTAATAATATTGTAAATTTTGTTTATTTTATAAATATAATATTTGTTGAAAATAACATTCTAAATAATAATAACTTTATTAAACTTTGAAATCCAGATCTTATAGATATACGTTCTAAACATATACTCAACCAAATATTCAATATAAACTTTCGGATTAGTTTTGTACCATTTACTTTTTATACCAATCTTTTTATCTTTATTCAATAAGTATATATAATAACCGTAGCGATATATATCGTTCTAATCAAATCTTAGATTATTTGTAGCAGATTTAACAAAGTTAAAATCGTACCATTAAAAATATTAACGAAACCAAAAATCAAGAACTTTGTTTAAACATTTGAAGCTTTTGTTTTTCAAAGAATTTATATTGTAAAAATAAATGACGGTTTGTATTGCTTTCATTCACATCTTATCGAATAATCCTAAAAAAGTCTTTATTTTGATTTGTTTTGTTATAATTTCTTGATTTACACATTTGGCGCCATTGTTAAGTTTATATATATAAAAAAGTGAAAGTTTAAATTCAAAGCCCTTTTTAACAATTCAATTTTCGAAAATAGTGGTGCCTTTAATATTAATAATCGATATATCGTTATTTTGCTTTATAACGATAATATTGAATTCATATTTGCGATGAACTTATATTACAAAGTTCTATAGCATCTTAAAAACTTCGATATATATCTTTTGATTCAAAATGAAAAAGAATATCTTGCCATTAAATATATTCTTAATAATTAGTAACTAGAAAGCGCTAATATATTTATAAAGAAAATCAAAAAGATTCTATTGGATTTTATAAAAAGGTTTTGGAAAAGAAAAATCATTAGATTTGCATAAAACGATTTGCTTTGTATATGTAATAATATAATCAATGCAATTTATCCTAGCAATTCCTTTAATTCTAATTCCTTTAACTATACGAATTAAATACTTCAAAGTTTTTTTGCTTAAATATCCTATTTTTTTATACCAAAGCTCGCTAGAATCCTTTTTTAAAATAAATTGATCACGCAAATATCGATATAATTAATGGATTTAACAAAAAGTAATCGAATAAACCATTACAATACGATTTATAAAAACAAAGAAAAAATTAAAAGAATAAAAAGAAGAAATAAGTTTATATTCAATAATAATTAGTTTATACTTTCGAACGTAATTGGTTAATATACAACTATTCTCTACAAGTTTAATCCTTAATATATTATCGCCATTACAAAATCATATTCTTTTTTCCTTTATAAAAGATTCTGAAATTAGATTGATATAAAAGCCTAGTACAAAAGCTACATTGTTAAATATCAAATCCCTAGTATTAAAATCGAATTCATTATATAAAAGGTTTTTGAATATACGAATACCTTTATCAAAAACAAAAAAAGAAATAATTGTAGATTCAATAAAATCGTTGATATTTACTAATCGATATACACCCTCGTTTAAAAGCTTAATATCGTTAATCAAATACAAAGTATTATAATTGTTAAAGAGAATGCTTTAGGAAAAGTAATAAAGAGAAATTAATAAAGCGAAAGAGTATATACTATTGGAATCTTCAGATTTTACTAATGTAGTACTAATAATAGTTGTAAAGAAAAAGAGAAATTTCGATTTATTTTTCTTATTAATAGTATTAAAACTACTAATAACATTCAACCAATCCTTCTTTTTCAATACTTTGTACAAATTCTTTCATTTTGAATTTTTTAGATATACTTTGATATTTTGAATCTCGATATCATCTAGTGTAACTTTGTATTAAGCGTTATTTCTAAATATAAAAGTTTGTTATAAATAGTAGTATATATTAGTAGTATATTGGTATTTACGAAAATCAATGTATTTACAATAAAGGCATTTGGACTTATTATTGTTGAAAAATTTGTTATTAAAACAAAAAGCTTTATTGGAAGAAAAAATATTGAATAAAAAAGGATTGAATAAAAAAGGATTAAATAAAATCAAATAATTTAAAGATGTGATATAAACTTTTTTAAAAGATACTTTTTTGATATCTTGTATTAATAAAAGAAAATCTCGTTCAATTTGTTCAAAAATAAAAAGCTTTTTGTTGATATAAAAAAAAGTAATAATAGTTCTTTGTTGTATACCCTCAACTCAATAAAAATCGAACTTTTTGATTACAACAAAGAACTTCTTAATAACTAATAATCCTTTAATATTAAGAATATTATAGATTATCGCTTTTTGATAAGCAATTCATTATTTCTAAGCCTATTTAATACTATTAGTTTGAACAACGATAACAAATACAAATATATTAAGGTAATCCTTTTGAACTTTTATAATAGTTTGATTATTAGTAGAATAAAAACGTAATTTGAAGTAGCTTATTATTTGTCGAAGTATATAGTTATCCTTTACACCCATTTAAAGATCCATTAAATAAACAAAATTAATTATTGTAATTATTCAAATATATATATCCTGGTACTTTTTGTATTTCGAGTTATATTTCTTTTTGTAATTATAGTAATTAGCTTTTCGAATTGTATATTCCTTTAAAGCATCCTTCGAAGTTAAATAATCAAAATGTTCAAATCGAATTAAGGAAAAAGTTTTCGATTCTAAAGCCCCTTTTATAGCAATATTTGCAATAAGCTTTATAATAGCAAATTCATATTCAGCGATATTCTTTACGAATTTCGCAATACGTTTGCGATTCAATTAATTAATTATCGTTTTAAAGATAAAAAGAAAAGGTTTCGGGATAGTTAATTAATCGATAAGCTTATAATTAAATAAAAACTTAATATTAAAATTAAAAGTGCTTTAAAAGTTGTATAAAATATAGAGACTTTGTAATTCGATATACTATTCTGGCCAATTATCGTTAGTATTA
The DNA here is from genome assembly GCA_002162555.1 of Monilinia aucupariae. Classification (NCBI taxonomy): domain Eukaryota; kingdom Fungi; phylum Ascomycota; class Leotiomycetes; order Helotiales; family Sclerotiniaceae; genus Monilinia; species Monilinia aucupariae. The sequence continues at coordinate 1,803,352 of NGKF01000003.1, forward strand.
AGTTTGATAAGAACAAACGTTATAATAAAAATGATAGAATTTGAATAAAAACTAGTAATAGAATTTGAAAGTGTTAAAGAAATAAAAAGAGTATAAAAATCATGAAAATATCAACTAAAGCGATAGCAAAATATTGGCAATATTAAAAGCTAATCGGGCTTATAACTATCATGCAATAGTATAATATAAATCACCATAGTAAGAATCGAAAAACAATACAAAAGTATGGTTTAATAATATAAATAGTAAGAACTAAATTCATATAATAAAGAAAAGCTTGATTAACTTAACCTCAAACTTTAATAGTTAAAGGTCTATATATAAATATAATATAAAGCAATAATAATGCTTCGATAAAAGTATTACCTCGATAAAGAATATGTAGCCTCTACTATAGTAGGATTAGTATACTCAAATACGAATAAATAAAAAGAGTAAGGAATATACTAGAAGTATAGAAATAACACCAAGGATAACCATATCCCGTAACAATGATTATAGAAGATAAAGCGTTTTTAAACCGCTTTTCGAAGTATTCTAAAGTATATCGATCCTTAAATAATTTTGAAGTTGGCGTGAAGTATGTTTACGTTGAAAGCGAATTTCTTTGAAAGCGAGTATACTTTGAAGGATTATTTCGCAATAATAAAGATGAAAAAGAAAAAGAAGGAAAAGAAGATAGGTAGTAATAGTAATAAAAAAGTTATTCAAAAATAAACTTTTTTAAAGTAAAAATGAAAAGTGGGGATTGGGGATTAGGATAATAGAATATAAAAAAAGTACTATAATATTAATTTGTTTAAATATTATATAATTATTGATTATTTGATAATCTCTATAATTCGATCTTTAGCATTTTACATATTAATCAATTTAACAAAATATTTAAACTTTTGTTAAATAAGATTCTTAGTAAATTTATTTGCCGATATATTAGTAATTAGTAAATACATAATCAAGAATCGCTTTTTAACGTATTTTTAACAAAGCTATATATTTTAAATATTCATATGCTTAAGTTTAATAGAGATTCTTTTATTTTTATTAACTATCAATTAGATTGTTTTAATATTATTGCAAAAGATATTAATAAGTTCTTTTACTAATATTTTGATTTTTTTTAAAAGCTTTAATATTGTTATTGCTTTTTTGATTGATTTTTTTATATTTAAAAGTTTTGTTTTTATAGTCGAAATAATAACTATATTTTGCTTTATAGCTTTTTATATAATGATATTATTATATAATATGATTATATAATTTTAAAAAGATCTTTATATAACTATATCGTTTATAAAGAATGCATTTGAAAAGATTACTATTTGAAGAATATAATTATCTTTGTAGCAGATAGAAAAGTATTAAAATCCATATAAATATACAATATAATGATTAGCAATTGCCTAATGATCTTTTAAAGAGTTAGTGTTATATTCGTTTAATTTGAAGGAAAGAAAAGCTGAATTAGCTTTAATTGTTATAGCCGAATACAGGATTAATCCAACTTTTTTTTGATATTTTTTTACTTTTAAGAAAAAAGCTATATTCTTATTTTTTTCGAATATTATAATCGAAAATGATATAATTGCTTTTCTTTTTGTAAAACCAAATTTGCAAGCGATTTTATTAATATAAGTATCGTATATTAATTACAATTTCTTAAATTATTAATTTCTAATAATTCGAATCTTTAGAAACCATTGAATATCGCCAAAATCTTCAAGTTTATATTTAACTTTGATTCTATTAACTATTTAATTCTTTTAATATTTATACTTTTTGTAATAGATTATCTAAATATTATTAATAAAGAATAGAATGAATACATAGTAATTAAAAAATATAAAGATATAAGGTTTTTCTTTGCATTTTATTATTTTAAAACTAATAAATATGTTTATGAACTCTTTATATCAAAATGTAGAGGAGTTTTTTAAATTATACAACGTACAATCGAAAATAATGGATTTATTAGATACTTTATATTTATTTAGTATATAACATATAACTGGATTACCAATAGAATCTCGAAATACATTAATAAAAGTATTTACAATATTGTATTACTTCGTTTTAAAATTATCTTTTATTATTATTGCTATTATTATATAGAAAAACCGTGCAATAAATATAACAATGTAGATTAATTCAATTATCGCTGTATTTTAAAAATTTCTTTTAATTATTAATTGTAATCTACAACAATTAATATAATCGTTTTAATTATTTTTATAAATAAATACCCATTAAAATGGAATAGGCTTTAATTTAGTCGATATTATTTCAATTTTTTGTTAAATACTTTAATTTTGCAATACTTTAATCTTGCGATTATAATCCATTTTAAATCAATGTTCGAATATATGAATCTTAAGATTATAGAAAAATCTTGATAATGATGATATTGTTGATTTTAATATTCGCGAAAGATTCGTAACTTTAAGTTGAATCAAAAGCGTAATTATCGGTTTATATTTTATTGCAATAGTTATTACGTTATATATAGTGATAAATTTACCATTTTGTTTATTTAGTTTATCCTTTTGCTTATCAAACTAGAAAATATTATAGAAATCATTTAATTGTTAAAGTTCATTTTTGAATCTATATAATTAAACAATTATAATACTAATAAAGGTATTAGTTTTATAATGATCATTTGCTTATTAATGTAAACGATTTAAACGTTTAATGCGATTTATTGTTTAATGCTTTGTATAATCGGGAATTATATCAATATCGTTAAATATATCGAATTTAATATATTCTTTAATATTGATATTAAGCTTAGAAATCTCTATTTATAAAGTATATAATCGTTTAATAGCTTTATTAAATATAAATAGTAAAAAAGATTTTTTAAACGTATTCTTCTTTATAAAAAACAATAATGAATTTTTTTTCTTTTTATCGAAAATCAAATAATGTCACGCTAAGTGCGTGGTACGCACGTGCTTGTTGAGGCACGTGTTTTGTCGAAGTATATGTTTGCCGAATACAGCGCTCTTAAGGATCTTTCAGCAATAGATGCATAAGCTTACTAACCTTTTTGGGATTGTCGGAATTAGAATCATCGGAGGCTTTTAGCTTTTACTCTAATAAATATACAAAAATACTAATCACTTTTTGATTTACAAAACTAAAAGCAATATTATACGTTGTTTTATAAAGATTTAAACCTTATATATAAATATACAATAATTTATACCAATATTATAGATTAGAGTATTATAGATCCTTATAATTACAAAGCTATATAATGATTATATATTATCATATATAATCATTCATATATAATATATAAGAAATGAATAGATCTTATATTTAGAAAAATAAACAATAATATAATTATTGTTTTATACCTATACCTTTATCCCTTTTTGATATCATTTCATTATATATTCGTAGCTATTCTCTATAATAATTATAAGCCCGGTTTATGCTCGAAATCTCTACAATAATTACAATTCGAATATCGATATTATACAATTTCTTTTTTCTCTTTAATCCCTAATCATCTTTTACTATACTCTTTCTATCCTTTAAAATCATCCTTTTTATTATATTATAAATCACTTTCAATAGTCAAGCGGATTGATCCCTTTAATATTTATCATTTAAAAACATTAATTGCTTTAGGCATATCTGGAACAATATTAATCCGAATATCTTAAACTTTTCCAATTACTAATTTTGTGATTGATTAAGCGCTAATCTACTTCAAGCTCTTTTTATAGATATTATGATTTTTGAAGAGAATTGTAAACACTATAATCAATATACTATAAACCTTGAAATCTATAATCGATACGCTATTAACATCGAAATAAATGGAATGTTTAAATCTAAACTTTTTGTAAATTCTGTTTTTGCTATATTGAAGGATTTTTCAAAAACTTTCTTATTTATAAAGAAGATCTACAAAACTCAAAAAAATGAATACAATCAAAATTATAGTAACTTTTGTTATATATTCGATTGGATTATATCTATAATCGATTTATTTTACATTTTGGAAATCTTTTAGAATACTATACAAGATTATACCTTGAAACAAATCATTGTTTATCTATATATAAAGATTGCTTTTATTAATTCAACAATCCTAAGAACCATTTAAACTAAATATATTAATCACTTGAATAATGTATACAATAAACGGGTTAACTTAATTAAATAATATAAAAAATAGGAATCATTTTATACCAAAGCATTGATTTACAATTTTCTAAAAATCAAAGAAATCTATAGATATGAACAATTCTTGAAAGTATTCAATAAACTAGCTCTAAATTAATCAAAGTAACAATTAATTATTTTGAACATTAAAAATAAAAAAGGATGCTATATTACTATTTTAAAACAATATAATAATCTTTTCGTTAATTATATTGATCGAATAGATTATAATCCATTGTTAAAAGGATCCTTCGCCATTCAAAAACCAGAATTCCAATAACCATCTGGATTAAAGCAATAATTGAAGAGTAATAACATTAACAACGTCATTTAGTATTGTTTTTGTAAAGAAAATCAATCAATCAATCCAGGCCATTGTTATAAATCGAACGAATATTATATAATTAAACTAACCCTTACCGGTAAATGCGTTGAATAATCTACTCAGATTATTAATAAAAAGCAAATTAAAAAAATTAATGAACGCATTAAAGATAAGAAATATAACAATTTTCGAAACGTTTTAACCAAAAAGGGATGGCTTTTTACTATTTAAACCAATTAATCTTATAAATCTTTACAAAGAAAAGATCTCCACAATATTGCTTTTTGCATTATCGATCCAAACAAATATACTAACGCTTTTACTACACTTATAATCATTTTTATATATATACTAGCAAATTGCATTTTGTTGAATAACTGTAATACTATACATATTGTCAACAATACTAGTTTCCTAATAAACGAAAAATACATTCCTAGCGATATCTCGGATTACATTGAAGCAAGATTATCAAACTTACCAATAGTTAATCGTAACGAAAAAGTAATTAAAAGAATTTGGTTAGATAATGCGGATTTTACATTAACTAATGTTACACTTGTTCCTGGTTTTTATACTAATCTTATATCCAAAATCTTTTTTTGTAACAAAAATATTTGGTTTGATGAATTTAATGTTATTGTTAAGATCGGCGATCGGGTTAATAGCATTATTATCGCTCAATATATTAGAAAATATAACTTTGTTTTTTTAGAATATAATGTTTGTTTCAATTATTTTAATGAATCTAATTTTTTTGTAAGCATAAATATTATAATACTTACCGAAAAACAAAAGATTAACAAACATTTCTTTCGATTATACAAAACGATAAAACTTCGATTAGAATTAAGCGATTTATAGTATAAAAGATTAAAATATCTTAACAAAAAAGCATTAGAATACCTAATTAGAATGATTAAAGGAATATAGATCAAAAGAATCACTCGAGTAAAATGCATCGATTGTTTATGTATATACACTAAACAAATTGTTTCACGCTCATCTAATAATTATTAATTATTTAGATCTTTTTATAAGGTTCAATAGGATTTGTTCGATTTTCCCCGTACTTATAATAGAATATTATAATTGTTAATAATCAAGGATATATACAATAGAAAGATTTTTACTTTTATATTGATTCAAAAAATGTATAACAAGGTTTTTGAAATTTTAAAGAATTTTGTTGTATAAGTTTATTGCAAATATAGTTTTTATATTGTAATGATTAAGCAAAACAATAATACGTTTATAATAAGGATTAAAGATAATATTGCGTTCAAAAAATGAATCTTCGAAAAGGGTATAGAATTTAAATTTTCTTTTTCTTTTATGTATAAATCTAACGAAAAAGCAAAACGTATAAGGCAAAAAATCATTACTAAACAGATTAAAATATATATTTCAACTGGATTGCTAAATAAAATGTAAATAAAAGCAGTTTTTGCTATTACATACTTATATAATATTAATTTATTGAAAGCAAAAAGTTGGAAATGCTTTAACGAAATGATTGATTTTTGGTTTAAACAATACTACAAATAGTACTTATCATCGCTATTACAAAAGATTACTAACGATCTTCGTCCCGATTGAAATGCGATATATAGGTATGGTTGCTGTATATACTTTTTAAATAAAAAAAAAGAAACTGGGATTAGAGTAAAATAATATAAAACTAACCCGCAAATATATATTGGATATTTGATTGGATATATTCCTGCTACAACAATCTTCTGTATCTGGATCCTTATATTTAATAAAGTTATTATTATATAAAATATTAAATTCAATAAAAGATTTATTTATAAAAACAATCTTTGTAACAAAACTATTAATATTATATTAATCCGAGTAATCAAAAAGTTGATCATTGAATTGGATATTTAACAAATAGAATCGCTGGATGGCATCATTTTAAAGAATATGGATAATGAACTTACCGAAGGATCTATACAAAAAAAGCTCGAGATTGCGTACACTTCTAATTTTAATCATAAACGCTCTAAATCTTCGACTTTAAGGGTAATTAAAAATCAAAAGAATCAAAAGAATTTAATAACAAAATCTTCGCTATTTACTTTAATTCATAATAATGAGTATAACACTTTGTTAAATCCCGATATAATTATAAAAATTAATAAATCAACACCGGTTCCTAATAAACCAAAATCCTTATTAGTTATATTTACAACGAAAAATGAAAACCTGCTTGAAATAATTAATTCACAGAAAACTTGTATAGACTTTGGTTATAAAGAATCAACAATTTTACCAAAACCATTAACATTAGCGTTAAATAGTATTCTCAAAAACGATAAATCGAATAATCATTCGATTCTTAATAATGAGAAAGGAGATATAATATTGCCTTCTATAAAAAGGAATACATTTAAAAGATCTTCTTCGCCATTTATATCTAACAAAACTACTAAACAACTATATACCCTGCAAATAGAGATTCTTAAGTTAAATATTAATATTAAGAAGTACATTAAATTCGATGTGTTTAACAATATTAATATAATCCCTGATCATACAAAACATTAAATAATAAATTATATTAAACGTTTAAATCATTTATATCAATAAGCAAATAGTTATTATAAGATTAACATTTTCATTAGTATTATAATTATTCAATTATGCGGATTTAGAAATGAATTTCAACAATTAAATGATTTTTATAATATTTTCTGGCTTAATAAGCAAAAAGATAAATTAAATAAACAAAATAGTAAATTCATCATTATATATAACATAATAATTGCCGTAATAAAATATAAACCAATAATTACACTTTTGATTCAACCCAAAATTACAGATCTTCTACAAATACTAAAATCAATAGTACCATCACCATCGAAATTCTTTTATAATCTTAAAACTTATATATTTGGATATTGGTTCAAAATGGATTATAACCGCGAAATTAAAGTATTACAAAATCGAAGCATTTGGCGAGAAATTGAAACAATATCGGCTAAATTAAAGTTTATTCCATTTCAATAGGTATTTATTTATAAGAATGATCAAAGCGGCTATATTAATCGTTGCAGATTACAATTAGTAATTAAAAAAGATTTTCAAGATATAGCGATAATCGAATCGATTTATACAATTATATTTATTATACAATCTTTTTGTATAATAATAACAACAATAGCAAAGAATGATTTTGAGACAAAGCAATACAACGTTATGAATGCTTTCGTTAATACATCTCGAGATCCTATTGGGAATCCAGTTATATACCATATACCAAATAGGTATAAAATACTTAGTGAATCCATCACTCTCGATTGTACGCTATATAACTTAAAAGATTCCCTTGTATTTTGGTATAAAAAGTTTATAAACATATTTATCAATCTGAAAATGATAAAGTGCAAAAAAAAGCTTTGTATCTTTATATCTTTTAATTTTTATGTATTCATTCTATTTTTTATTAACAATATCCAAGTGATCTATCATAAGAAATATAAACGTTAAAAAAATCAAATAATAAATGGAATTAAAACTAAATATAAACTTAAAGATTTTAACAATACTTAATGGTTTCTAAGAATTCGAATTATTAAAAATTAACAATTTAAGAAATTGTGGTTAATACATAACATTTATATTAATAAAATCGCTTACAAATTTGGTTTTATAAAGAGAAAAGCAATTATATTACTTCCAATTATAGTATTCGAAAAGAATAAGGATGTAGCTCTTTTCTCTAAAATAAAGGAATATCAAAAAAAAGTTAAATCAATTTTGTATTCGATTATAACAATTAGAACCAATTCAACGTTCTTTTTTTTTAAATTAAGCGAATATAGTATTAATCTTTCAAAGGATTATTTTATAGCAACAAATCATTATATTGTATATTTATACAAATTTTGATACTTCTCTATTTGCTATAAAGATAATTATATATCTCAAATGATAACCTTTTCAAATGCTTTCTTTGCAGATGATATAATTACTTGGAGATTTTTTTAAAGCTATATAATCATATTGTATAATAATGCCATTATATAGAAAGCTATAAGACAAAACATAATTATTACTTTGATTATAGAAATAGAACTTTTAAATATGAAAAGATCGACTAAAAAAGCAATAGTAATATTGTAGTTTCTAAAAAAGATTAAAATATTGATAAAAAAGCTTATTAATATCTTTTGCGATAATATTTAAACGATTTGATTGATAGTTGATAAAAATGAAAGAATCTCTATTAAACTTAAGCATATAGATATTCAGAATATATAGCTTCGTTAAGAATACGCTAATAAGCGATTCCTGATCATATATTTACCAATTATTAATATACCAGCAAATAAGCTTACTAAAAATCTCATTAAACAAAAGTTTAAATACTTTGTTAAACTAATCAATATACAAAACGCTAAGGATCGAATTACAAAGGTTATCGAATAATCGAGAATCATATAACATTCAGATCACAACCAATGTAATCAGCAAAAAATTAATATTATAATACTTTCTCTATACCCCATTATCATCAACCCTATTCTTTATTTCTACTTTTAAGAAAGTTTATTTACAAGTAACCTTTTCATTACTATCATTTATCTTCCTTTCCTTTCTTTTCCTTTTCATTTTTGTTGCTGCGAAATAATCCTTCAAAGTATACCTATTTCCAAAAGAATCCGCTTTCAATACAAATATACCCCATGTTGACTTCAAAACTATTTAAAGATCAACGTACTTCAAAACGCTTTGAAAAGCGGCTTGGAAACGCTTCACCTCTTATAATCACATAGTTAACGATTATAATATAAAGCAAAAAGAAAGTATTATACTTTTCCATCGTTGTTGATCTTTGCAATCAAGAAATCATCCGCCATTATATACAAATATGCTAGCAAAAGTCGATACATATGCGTAAAGCATTAATAACACTAAACTTTTTAGAAATCTACGTTTTTATAGCAAATCCCATTTCTTTACCTAGCGATCAACAATTTCATATACTATATGTACGAATAAGGATTCCTTAGCCTTTTAAATCGAGTCTTTTTAACAAAGATATAAAAAGTCAGAGTAAAAAGAATAACAAAAATGGAAAATATCATTCCAAACCTTTTACTACTCAACTTATTATTATATTTAATCTTTAAAAGATTAAAACCAAAGTCCCTATTAGAATCCTGTAAAATGTAAATGATATACTGCTAAAATGATTATAATATTTACCTCTCAACGAAGCAAAGAATCTTCATCTTTATTCTTACTCTAATTCTTATCCTTATCCTCATCGTCATTTTTACCAAAGGAACCAGTTTGGAAAGAATAGAAAAAAAAGAAATCGAAGGAATAGGGAAAAAGAGAACAAAAAAGCGAAGGGCAATAATAAAGGTATTTAGAAAAAGGAACGGGAATGCGAAGAAAATGTTTTAAAAGCAAATAAAGAGTAAAAAGATCAAAAAAAAAAGTAAAAAAAGCAAAAAGAGAAAATAAAAAAGCAAAAATAGGAGAAGTAAAAGAAAAGAAAGAAGAAGCAAAAGCGGTGTAATAGCGGGAGGTAATTAATGCTTTTCGAGTATAAAAAAAACTCTTAATTCGGGAATTGTAGTTATAATAGAGCATATTAATAATAATGTTAATGGTGGTATTATTGGTGGTATTGTTATTGATATGGTTATTGTTGTTGTTACTATTGTTGATGTTTATTCTTAAAGAATCGAAGGATTAAAAAATCAAAGTTACAATTAAATACTTATACAATAAAAATCACAACAAAATAATAATACGCTATAAAACAATCAAATTTAACAAATATACAATGAATCCTTTTAATCATAGTTATCGCCGCATATAAAATTGACAATCCAAGCATTTATAGAATCATATGGAATTATATTTATTCAACTATTCGTAAAGAAAATTGTATATATATTATTAGCTTATTTTTTGTTTGTTTATTTACTTCAAAGTATTATATAACGCATAATTATAAATTCATTCATTTTTGTTTACTTTGTAGTTAGATTATATACTACACATATGATCTGGGGGGTATATTACGTTAAATGTATAATACACATATGCTTATTAAGGTATATGTTTTATCAAAACATATATTTGCCGAATATAACGTTTTTAAGGATCTTTCAGTAATAGATATATAAACTTATTAATCTTTTTGGAATTGCTAGAATTAGGATTATCGAAAGCTTTTAGCTTTTACTCTAATAAATATATAAAAGTATTAATCGCTCTTTGATTTATAAAGCTAAAAGCAATATTATATATTGTTCTACAAAGATCCAAATCTTGTATACGAATATACAATGATTTATACCGATATCATAGATTAAAGTATTGTAGATCCTTATGATTATAAAGCTATATAGTGATCACGTGTTATTACATATGATTATTTATATATAATATATAAGGAGTGGATGGATCTTGTATTTAGAAGGATAGACAACAATACAATCACTGTTTTATACCTATACCTTTATCCCCTTCTGATATCACTTCATTATATATTCGTAGCTATCCTCCGTAATAAATAATCATTCGATTTACTATCCTCAAGAATACTATCCAATACTAATATTAATAATCTTAATAAAGTTATTGATTCTTTATAACCAAAATCCATACAAACTTTCCGTGAATTAATTATTTTAAACAAGTTTTCATTCTTCGTTGTAAATACAATTAACGGGGATCTTAGTTTACTAAAAACCGGCGATAATTCGTTAACATTTATAATTGTATCAAGGTTTAACAAAGTACCATACTTATTATCATGAATTAAAGTAAATAGCAAAGATTTTGTTACTCGATTTTTTTAATTCTTTTGATTTTTTTCAATTACTTTAATTACCTTTAAAATCGAAGATTTAAAGCGTTTATAATTCTAATTAGAAGTGTACACGATTTCAAGCTTTTTTTGTATAGATCCTTTAATAAGTTTATTATTTATGTTCTTTAAAATGATATTATTTTGCAATTCTATTTATTTAATGTTCAATTCAACAACCAACTTTTTAATCATTCGGATTGATATAGTATTAACAATCTTACTACGAAAATTGTTTTTATAAACAAATCTTTTATCGAATTTGATATTTCGTATAATAATAACTTTATTAAATACAAAGATCCAAATACAAAAGATTATTATAATAGGGATATATTCGATTAGATATTTAATATATACTTACAAATTGGTTTTATACCATTTTATCTTTATTTCAGTTTCTTTTTCTTTGTTTAATAGAAATGCGCGACAATTATACTTATATATTTTATTTCAATCGGAACAAAGATTATCAATAATCCTTTGTAATAGCGACGATAAGTACTATTTGTAGTATTGCTTAAACCAAAAATTAATTATTTTGTTAAAGCATTTTTAAATTTTTGTTTTCAATGAATTAATATTATATAAATATATAGTAGCAAAAGCGATCTTTACTTACATCTTATTCAGCAATCCAATTAAAATGTATATCTTAATTTGTTTAATAATGATTTTTTGCTTTATATATTCCGCTTTTTCGTTAAATTTATACATAAAAAATGAAGAAAGTTCAAATTTTATACCTTCTTCGAAAATCCATCTTTTAAATGTAATATTATCTTTGATCCCTATTATAGATGTATTATTGTTTTGTTTGATTATTACAATATAAAGATTATATTTATAATAAATCTATACAACGAAATTCTATAAAACTTTAAAAACTTTGTTATACGTTTTCTGGATCAATATAGTAATAAAGATTTTTCTATTATATATATCCTTGATTATTAATATCTAAAATAATTCGTTATAGATATAAGAAAAATCGAATAAATCCTATTGAATTTTATAAAAAGGTTTAAGTAATTAATAATTATTAAATAAACATAAAACAATTTGTTTAATGTAAATATATAAATAATTAATGTATTTCATCTAAATGATTCCTTTAATCTGTATTTCTTTAATTATTTTAATTAAATATTCTAATGCTTTTTTACCGAGATATTCTAATCTTTTATACTATAAATCGTTTGATTCTATTCAAGGTTTTATTGTTTTGTATAATCGAAAAAAAGGTTTATTAATTCTTTGGCTTTTGATAAATATTATAATATTTATATTTATAAGAAAATTAAATTTATTAGAATAATTGAAAAAAACGTTATATTTTAAAAAGATAAAATTATACTTTCTAATGCATTAAACAATGATAATATTATTAACCCGATCGTTGATCCTAATAATAGCATCAAAGTTATCAAACTAGGCATTTTTGTTATAAAGAAAGGTTTCGGATACAAAATTAATATAAAAATTAAGAATAAATACAATATTAATTAATATAAGATTCGTTTTATTTAACAAAATTCTTTTGATTACTCTATCGCCGCGATTAACCATTAGTAAGCTTAACGATTCTATTTCAATATAATCCAAAATATTATTAGAAACGTATTTTCTATTTATTAAAAAGTTTGCATTATTAATGATATATATAGTATTGCAATTGTTCAATAAAGTATAGTTAATCAATATATACGTGAAAATGATCATCGAAATCGAAAAGGTATTGATATATTTGTTTAAATCGATAATATAAAAAGCAATATTTTAAAGATCCTTCTTTAATAAAGATTCATAAAGTTGATTGGTTTAAATACTAGAAAGCTATCTTTTTTTGAATAAGATACTACAAAGATTATTATATTTTTTGTTTTTAATGCGTTTATTAATCTTTTTGATTTGTTTTTCATTAATAGATCAAGTAAATTAATCAATGCATTTATTTATAAAAGCTAATTCAACTATTCGATATTCGTTAAGCTTATAGCGATGGCCTGGATCGATTATTTGATTTTCTTTACAAGGATAATATTGAATAGCGTTATTGTTTTTCGTTTATTATTTAGATCTAAATAGTTACTATAATTCTAGTTTTTAAATAGCGAAAGATCTTTTTAGCAAAGAATTATAAGCTATCTGATTAATATAATCAACGAAAAGGTTACTATATTGTTTTAAAATAATAATATAATATCCTTTTTTGTTTTCAATATTTAATGTAATAAATTGTTATTCCAATCAATTTGAGGCAAATTTATTAAATACTTTCAAGAATTGTTTATATTTATAAATTCCTTTGATTTCCAAAAGATTATAAACTAATGTTTAAGCGTAAAATGATTTTTATTTTTTACATTATTTTATCGGATTGATTCGATTATTATATACACTATTAAAATGATTAATATACTTGGTTTAAATAGTTCTTAGGATTGTTGAATTTGTAAAAGCAATTTTTATACATAACTAAGCAATGATTTGTTTTAAGATCTGGTTTTGTATAGCTTTTTGAGAGATTTCCAAAGTATAGAATAAATTGATTATAGATATAATCCAATCGAATACGTAGCGGAAATTACTATAATTTTGATTGTATTCACTTTTCTAAATCCTATAGATCTTCTTTATAAACAAAAAGTTCTTAACAAGATTTTCGAATATTGCAAGAATAAAATCAATAAAAAGCTTAGGTTTAAATATTCCATTTATTTCGATATTTATAGCGTATCGATTATAGACTTTAAGTTTTATAACATATTGATTATAGCGTTTACGATTTTTTTCAAAAATTATAATGTTTATAGAAAAAGCTTGAAATGGATTAGTACTCAATCAATTACGAAATTGATAATTGAAAGAATTGAGGATATCCGGATTGATATTATTTCAAATATGTTTAAAGCAATTAACGTTCTTAAATAATAAATATTAAAAGAATCAATTCGTTCGACTATTAAAAATAATCTTTAATATAATAAAAAGAATGATTATTAGTTAATAAGAATATAATAAAAAATGATTAAAGATTAAAGAGAAAAAGAAGTTGTATAATTTTCGATATTAATATTCGACTTATAGTTTTTGTAAAGATTTCGAGCATAAACCGGGCTTATAATTATTATAAAGAATAATTACGAATATATAATAAAATGATATCAAAAAAGAGTTAAAGTATAAATATAAAATAATGATTGTATTATTATTTGTTTTTTTAAATATAGGATTCATTCGTTCTTTATATACTATATATATATGATTATATATAATTATATATAATTATATATAATTATTATATAACTTTATAATTATAAAGATCTATAATACTATAAGTATTACGGAGGATAGCTACGAATATATGAGAGGATATCTGAAAGAGATAAAGATATAGATATAAAACAATGATTGTATTATTATCTGTTCTTCTAAATACAAGATCCATTCACTCCTTATATATTACATATAAGTGATTACACGTGATAATATATAATCATTGTATAACTTTGTAATCATAAGGATTTACAATATTTTGATCTATAATATCGATATAAATCATTGTATATTTGTATATAAAGTTTGGATCTTTGTAAAACAATGTATAATATTGTTTTTAGTTTTGTAAATCAAAAAGTGATTAGTATTCTTATGTATTTACTAAAGTAAAGGCTAAAAGCCTTCGATAATCTTAATTCTGGTAATCTCAAAAAGGTTAATAAGCTTATGTATCTATTGCTGAAAGATCCTTAAAAGCGTTGTGTTTGGCAAACACATGCTTCGACAAAGCACGTGCTTCAACAAGCACGTGCGTACCACGCACTTAGCGTGACAATAAGTTATAATGTTATCATATAATAGTAGTTATAAATCTAAATGCTTTTAATAAAGATTAAATTATATAAAGTAAATCTAATTTAATATACTTGTTTAATTAATCGATATACTAAGCTCGATTAGCGCTTCGATGCTTTTAGCGCCAGCAAATCGAAAGCGATTAGTATATTTGTACACTTTAATATACGTATGCTTTAATATACTTGTGCATTTTAGCGTTTATATACTTTAAAGTGTTCGTACACTTTAATATGCTCGTGCGCTTTTAGCGTACTAATGCATTATAGCGTGCTCGTGCATCTACTACAAAAAGATCCAAGTAATACGTGGAAGTATAGTGTTCAGTAAACACGTGCTTCTTACGTGCCTTACGCTCTCAGCGTAACAAAATGTTATTAAAACAATAAAGGTAAATAAGCGTATTTTAATCAAATATACTTTTTTTATAGATTTATATTGCGATAGTTTATTTTTGATTAGAGAAAGTTTGGTTAAAGCTATTTTTAACATTAAAGAAAAAAATATTTCAAAGATAATAAAATGCAAAACGAGTTGGATATTCTATTCTAAATCCTTAGAGATATGAAATATTCTAATAAAGAAGATTTATAAGCTAAAGAATTATAAGATCATTGAAGCTATTTGTTCAAATCTCTTGGAAATGTAATATAATTATCGCATAAAGTAAGTATTAAAATTTTTGTTTAATACAATCGATGAATAAATCGAAATAACAAAGGAAATGGTAATAAGAAAGATTTGAATCTAAATTAACAATATATTAATTAAATATTTTAAAAGCTTTAGAAACGATATAGAGAATATATAGATCGTTAGCTTTACTACTTTAATCGCTCTTTTTCGATTATTTAGAATTACATTTTTTTGGTTTTATTTATTTTTTTATAATCAAATAAAACTTTATAAATAAAGCTATTAAACTTATTGTAATATTTATTATTATACAAAGCTAATGCAATGTAATAATTATAATATCGCAAAAACCAAATATTAAAGTTTGATATACAAACTATATTTAACGTTTACGAAATGCAACGGATATTATGGCTTATTCCCGTCAAGATACAAAGATTACTTGCTAGCATTTTATAATATCGTTGAAGGGAAATTATAATACAATTTGATCAAAGCTTAAATAAAGACGATCCGCAAAAATAATCGAGCGATTTAAAAAGTATATACTTTTGATATAGTTATAAGTATTGTATAAACAATATACGCTTTTTAAATGAAAATACAAAGTATTCGAAGTTTACAAAGTATTTAAAGCTTTACAAATTTTATAACCCTTTCAAATATTGTTCGAATTCCGGCGTTTATTTATATCGAAATTCAAATATTAATAATACTAAAAAAAGAAAGCGAAAATATAAAATGTATTATAATGCTAATATCGTAAAATAAAGCTTTAAAACGCTTTAAAACAATCTTAAATCAAATCAATTTTAAATTTCTATTGCAAAATAATATATATAAAGTTTATATTAAAAATACAATGGATATCAATAATAACGATATTATAATAACTATATAACTAATTAAAACCATTAACTCTTTTTCTAAAAAATAATAATTCGAATAAATATAATAGCGAAAATTGCAAAAATGATTTTACTTTATATATAATAATAGTATAAACAAATATTTATTTATTTATTTATTATATTTAACGTCTATGTAAGCTAGCTAGACTTTTAACCTCTCGAAGGGTATTAGAGACGGGTAATACATTAATGAGTTGTAGACCTAAAAGCTTACCATTTAGATACATATTATACAATATCGTTAAGTTGAAGCATTAAGGCCGCTTTTTTCCGGCGATCTTTTACAACTTTAGCTTTATTAAACAATCTCCTTTTGCTATTTAAAGAAACGTTTTATATTGAAAGGGTTAGTCTTTATTTATTATATTTAAAAAAAGTAAATATCGAACCGTATAATAATTGTATTAGTAGAAAACGCTAAAAGAGTAGTTGTTATATTAAATTGTAGTTTTTGTATCGTTGTATAAAGTATTATACTATGTTTTATAGATTGCGCTTTAAATTAAATTTCGAAATAAAGTAAAGAATAAAGAGAGGGGAGAAAAGGTAAGGAAAAAGTTGAATAAAGCATTGCGTTGAATACTATCCGGGGTATTATTAAGCTTTCAATTGCAAAATGTAAAGTATTGTATTATTATAATAAAACGTTTGAACTTTTTTAAGAAAGCAAAAAGTTGTTATATATAGTTATATCTTTTTTAAACGGTTATTAATGAGCGAGCGGGTTTAAGCAATTATAAATAAAACCTTTTAATAAAGATTTCGTAAAAAACGAAATGTTTAAGGGTTTTAGCTTTATTGTATAAATAATGAATCTTTATATTTTTGTATTTGAAATGTTTATAATAAACTTTAAAATCGCTATGCTTAAATCGCAGCGTTAATAGTTTGTATAATATTGATTTAACAAGTTTAAACTTTGTAAACTTTTTAAACGCATAGTTCAATTGCCATTTATAGTATCCTCTCGTTAGCGTAAACTCGTTTTTGCGCTATTAATCGTTCATCGCATTGCGGATTAAGCTTTATACTATCGAATTTATCCCGTTAATCATTAATTGCGCGATAAGCTTTAGATTTATTATATCGCTTTTCGCGTTTGTATTTGCTAATCTATTCGTTACTTCGTTATTGGTAATCCTTTGATACTCAAAGGATTATTATATTTTAATCATATACTGATCGATAAATCTATGGTTTTCTAAGAACGCTTATTATAAAATATTCAAAGTATTCGTATATTTGCATTATATTATCGAAATGTTATCAATACAAAGCTATCTTTGTATATCCATAATAATTAACAATATTAACGCTTTTTGTAGTCCCTTTAAAACGTCTATCGCTTTTACATCGAAAACGTACAAAAATATATTAATCGCATTTTTATTAATAGCGACAAGATTTTGTTCTTGATAAATCGCGTAACTATAGTTTATATACTTGCCCGCATTATTATACGATTTGAATTTATCGAAAAAGATAGTAATTGCATTAAAAAGTAAAGCGTTTTATTAATCAATAAAGCTTTTCGTTGCTATTTCTTTATTTATTCTCTTTATAGGGTTTGTTTTATATCTGAGGGTATAATACGAAGAGAAAAGATTAAACAAAGCGTTTTTAAAAGTAGCCGATCCATTATTCATAGCTTTATACCGTATTATATATAATGCTCTAATGTGTTTAAGCGTATAATAAGCAAATAATATACATTTAGCTTTTTAAGTTGAAAAGTTATATTAATACGAATATATTCTAAAGCTATTTTGCAAAGCGAAAAACTTATATTGTATAAATCAATTATTATAAACATAATCCTTTAGATTAGTAATATACCCTTTATTACTATATTGATTATTTTGTTCGCTTTCGCTATATATAACTCTATACAAATATTTATTGTAATATTTTGTAAATAGTCGTTACCCACGCTTAATCTTGTTCGTTCCGGGTACTACGTCTTTGTCTTATATAATAACAAAAGCAGAATATATATAATAATGGTTTTTTATAGGAAAGTTGTAGAGGGTTTGTATTGCGTATTGATAAGGTATTTAATATACAACGTTACTTTTTATGCCTTTTTCATTTGTTCTACAATATATCTTTTGAATGTAAGCTTACGATCAAGCTATACTTTTAGCCATTTTAGCATCGATTGCTTTATATCGTTCGATATGTTTATTATGAGTTGTATAATTAATATAAAGAAGATAATAACTTTTAGAGTATATGTATAACGTTTATAAGTAAAGTATATCATCTTCAACTTTTCTAGCGCAAAAGCGACTTTATTAGCCTATCCTCATACTTCGATCTTTTGCATATTTTGTATAATCGTTGTAATATTTTCTTTTAGTATATTGCTCACTTTGTAAAGCGCGATATTGTTTATATATTTGAAACGAAAAGCTTAATCTTGATTCAAAAGTTTTGCTAAATAAAGTATATAAAGCATTAAAGATAAAAGTAAACCTTAAAAAATATTGTATTATACTTGCGACTTGTTCGTATATATATTCTTTAGCTTAATCATCATTTTGCAATTCTATAAAAACGATCGAATCAATTTCAAAAAAGCTATAGGCTAATCTTAATCCTGTATCCTTTTTAATAGTCGTTGAGATAGCAATATATTGAATGCGCTTTAAATGTTCATTGTAACCAATATAACCTTTTGTTTTTTAGCAAAAGCGTATTCCATATTGTATACAAATGCCGTGATTAAATCTATAACCGATTGTTTAAACAAAGCTTTACAATGCTAAAGGTTTAGTGTACTATATATCAACAATATCTATACTATCTGTTTTACAATGGTTCGTTTTAAACCTTTATTTATATAAGATAATAAAGCTATCGAATATTAAAAGCGTATAGAGCTTTTATCTTTTTTATCGATTTTGAGTAGTATTATTATTTCGACTAATCGCTAGACTTTAAAGAAATAGTTTTTTTTAAAACAATATTCGAAAAGATTATATAAATATTCTTTAATATTATTTCAATAAACTTTCAAAAGTTTAATTGTAATTTTATCAATTTTTAACAAAGTATTTAAAACCTTGATAATATTCTATTCTATTTTCTTAAAGGATACAATAATATTCCAAAGAAAAATTGAAACATGATTTTTTAATATTGAATCCGCTTTTAGATCGTTAATGCTATTGTATTTATACAATACTTTGTTCAATAGAATCTATACTTTTTTTTTTATACTTTCGATCGATTAATCGTTGATTATAAATAGCAAAGCTTTAAAGAAGAAGATCGCTTTGTATTAGTTTATTACTTTATATAGATCTGCGTTATTCAATATATTATCGATTACTTTTCTTTAATACTTTTTTTTCGTTTTGCATATTATAATAAACATTCGTTTTCTATTTTTAAAGATTTTGTTAAAACGTTTATATAAGTTGTATATTGTTGCATTTTTGTTGATTTATTAAAGCATTGATTATGCTCAATCGTTTGCCGATCGTTTTGCGATTTATATCGATTGTTGAAATAGATTAATAAACCATTTTGCAACTATTTCCAGTTTGATATCTATAGCAATATTTTCGATTTTTGGTAATTAATATACTTCGCTTTTCATTAGATTAATAAATATATATAAGTTGCTTTCGATAACTTTGTATTCAATACGTTTATTAAATACTATACTTTGCTTTGGAATAGTAGTAATCTATATATAATAATCCGATCCGCAATCTATATCCCGGTATATTATTGTCTTTGCGAAAAGTATATTGAAGAAAATAAAATTAATTATATACTTTACGTAATAAGTAAATATCTTTATTTTGTTAATAAAGTTTATATTAATATTCTATAACCAATTAATAAACGAGATTCTTTAAATAGTTAATAATATTTTTAATTCGTAAATGTTGTATTTCGCGTTAAAATCCTCTTTAATTAGTATATAATACGCTAAGATAATACTTGTTGTGTAATGTATCATTATTGTAGTATTAAACTTACGGTAGATATTAACTATATGGTAGCCATTTATTTCAAATTATATTATATCCCTATAATATTTATTACGCTATTATTACGTTTGTATCGCAGTTTTTTGCTATATATACGATATAGTTTTTGATTGTTTAGTTTTTTTTTCGATTGCTTTTTTCGATTTCCACGAATTGTAAAAGGTATAGCATTTGTATACTAAATGATTCTATATTTTAATGCTTGATAAACTTCAAAATTCTTAAATATAAATTACATTCATTTTATTTTCGTAAACGAATTAAAGCAAAACATTATATACCCTCGCTTTTTTTTCTATATTTGTTTATATTATCGTTATATATAGGGTCGGGCTATCCTCGCGGTTTTCGTTGTTGCGTCGGTTCAGGCTTTTATTTATTAGTAAAATCGATGGTTTTAATCAATTATATAGTTATTACAACTTCATTGTTATTAATATCTATCGCATTCTTAATACAAACCTTATATATATTGTTCTATAACAAAAGCTTTAGGTTTATTTAATTTAGAGTTGCTTTAAAACGTTTCGATACTTTATTTTGCGATATTATTGTATCTATTGCATATTTAACGTTATTGTTTGCTTTTTTGAAATCGCTAATATCTGGATTTCGATACAGATAAACATTAGGGTTTGAACAATATTTAATTATGTAAAGTTTTGTATACTTTGGAATATTTAAAAGTTTTAAACTTTTATTTGAAATGTATATATTGTTTATACAATGCATATAGTTATCCTTAAAGCATACACTTTTTGAATCGCTTGGTTATTTCTATAGATTAGTTTTATTTGAGTTTTAATTAAATTGTATTGTAGCTTATTTCCAACTGTATTATAGAGTATTAGCAAATAACCTTTATATCCTATTGGAAATGAATTATAATATCTATTACATTTTGTAAACGTTAAATATAACTTATATATTAATTTTTGATACTTAGCTTTTGCAATATTACAATTGTTATATTGTATAGATCTTATACAATGATAAATATTGTAATAAATTTAGCAACTTTGTTTGTGAAGCTTTATTTGGTTGTAAAGGGGTAAAAGGGTAGAAAAAGGGGATAGTTTCAAATAAGCGAAAAAAAACGATCAAGATAGTAAAACTAATTATCCAAACGTTCTCCGCGCTATTTCCAAAACTTTTGAAACATTTAACCGGAGTGATATTGGTTTAGATCTAGACCTTTTTCTTTACTATTTTCTTAGTGATTTTAATTTGTTTATTAATTGTATTGAATAAGGTGTTTAGTACTAAATATATATAATGGTTATACTATATCTTTAAAAGATCGAAGCGTATAGTTTTAGTGATTTTGTAGATCTTTGATTTATAAATATTCTTTATTAAAACATCTTTTATTTTTAAGGATTTAGAATATAATATTTAACCCGATTTGCATTCTATCATTTTCGAGATATCTCTATTCTTAATACCCGGGATAATTTTAACTAGATTTTTTTGAATTAAAAAAAAACTATTGCAATATAAGCTTACAAAAAAAGCATATTTAACAAAAATGCGTTTATTCATTTTTGTTATTTTGATAATGTTTTTTTTTGTAAAGTTTGCTTTAGAAGCCTTATTTTGAAAAACGATCGATAGTTTGCTAACTTTAAAGGTTTTTACAATTTTTGTTTACATTATAAGCATTTCGATTGTTGTTATATCTTTTTATACTTTAAAGATTTTTGGGTTTATAATTATATTTATTACAAAAGCATTTGCAATGTATATTAAGATCGCTTTTTGAATAAATATAATAGTATACATTTTTTCTTTAATAAAGGTTTTAACGATCTTTTTTAAAGAGTTAACGAATACAATTATATATTTGTAATGGGTTGTTATTTGTTGTTCAATCTTTTGTAAAAGCTTATTAATCCTTTGAAAGACTATCAATCGTTGAAACCTTTTTAATACAATAAAGGAAAACGATATATTTTTAATTCTTTTCTCAATTCGATTTTGAAAAAGAATAAACAAGAAAAGGTTTTGTTGCTATATATAATCGCTATCGACCATTCGCGATCCCTTCGCCGATATAGTAAAGCCCGTTTCCGCTATAATGGCTTGAGAAAGCGCTTTATATCTCTTTCGTATATATATCTTATACTATACGGCGCTGTATCGTGATATATCGTCGTCGTGAACTTTTAGAGTATTGCGATTTTTGATCATGTATTTACTAGTATAAACAAATATAAAAAAAGCGCGAGAGTATATAACGTTTTGTTTTAATTTGTATATAAAAACAAAGCGAATATAATATATATTTAAAAGCTTGAAAACTCTTTAAGAATTAAAACGTAAAACCATTTTGTATAAAAATATTATGCTTTCTACGATTTATAAAAAGCGATAAAAGCGATAAAACAAAAAATTAAAAAACCGCGGATTATATTATATATACGGCGAAATGCCGCGATATAAGCATAACAACGATATAGAGATTATAATAAGAATATAATATAATTAGAAGTAAATAATTATTATATAATAAATATCTATCGAAAGTTTAATATTATAATAATGATAAATTATATAATAAATATCATTTCAAAGCTTTATATATTGATTAAAAAGGATTTCAATGCAAAATACGATATCTACAAACCAAAAGTGCTATCGATTATACAAAAAGCTTTACTTTCCAAATAGTTTTAAGATATTGAAATGGATTTTATCGGCGAGATAAAGATTCCTATTTATTGGGCAAAATATATAATCGATTTTATTTT
This sequence comes from Monilinia aucupariae, assembly GCA_002162555.1. Lineage (NCBI taxonomy): Eukaryota > Fungi > Ascomycota > Leotiomycetes > Helotiales > Sclerotiniaceae > Monilinia > Monilinia aucupariae. The sequence goes on from NGKF01000003.1 coordinate 1,826,853, forward strand.
CTTCAATATCCTTTTTACAAAGATAATAGTACATCGGGATATAGATTGCAATTCGAATTATTATACACAAATTATTATTATCCCGAAGCAAGGAATATTGTTTAATAATCGCATTGAGTATAAAATTATAGAAAACGATTTATACATTTTTATTAATCTAATAAAAAGCAAAGTATATTAGCTTTTGAAAGTAAAGTATATCGCTATAAATAATAAACTTAAAACAATTATAAAGCAATTTACGAATCTATTTCAACAAACGATATGGATTACAAAAAGGCCGATAAGCGATTGAGTATAATTAGCGCTCTAATGAACTAACGAAAGTGCGATCATATATAATTTATATAAACGTTTTAATAAGATTTTAAAGAATAGAAAAAGGATATTAAATACAATGCGCAAAGCAAAAAGGGAATATTGAAAGCGATTAATTAACAATGTATTAAATAATGCGGATCTGTATAAAGTAATAAATTAATATAAAGCGGCTTTTCTCTTTAAATCTCTATTATTTGTAATAAATAATTAATCAATTAAAGATATAAAAAAGAAAGCGTAAATTATATTAAACAAAGTATTATATAGATATAATAGTATTAATGATTTGAAAACGAATTTAATATTTAAAAACCACATTTTTACTTTTCTTCAGGATATTAATATATCCTTTGAAAAAGCGAAATAGAATACTATTAAAGTTTTAGACATTTTATCGAAAATTGATAAGGTTACAATTCATCTTTTGAAAGCCTATTGAGATAATATAAAAAGATATATCCAAAATCTCTTCGAATATTGCTTTAAAAAAAGCTATTTTTTTAAAGCCTAGCGATTAGTTGAAATAATAATATTGTTTAAAATCGACAAAAAGAACAAAAGCTCTATTCGCTTTTAACGCTTAATAATTCTACTATTTTATATAAATAAAGGTTTGAAACGAATTATCGCGAAATGTATAATATAAACGTTGCTAATGTATAATATATTAAATCTTTAATATTACAAAGCTTTATTTAAACAATCAATTATGAATCTAATTATAGCATTTGTATATAATATGAAATACACTTTTGTTAGAAAACGAAAAGTTACAATGATTATAATGAATATATAAAGGGTTTTCAATACGCTATTATCTTAACGACTATTACAAAAAATATAGAATTAAAACTAATTTATACTTTTATTAAAACTAGTTTATTCGTTTTTGCAAAAATGTAAAATAATGATTAAGTTCAAGGATGTTTATATAAACGAGTTGCAAATACAATGTAATATTCTTTAAAGCTTATTTCTATCTTTAATACTTTATATACTTTATTTAGCGGAGTTTTTAAATTAAGATTAAGCTCTTTGTTTCGGATACGTAAACAATATTGAGCTTTATAAAATAAACCATATATTGAAAAAAAATGTAATAATGATTACACAAAACGTTCAACGAATAAAAGTATAAGAATTAGTTAACAAAATCGCTTTCGTTTCAAAAAAAAACTAAAAATAATGTATTTCATTTGTAAACATTAAATCCTCTACCTCACATTCGGGCCACCCCCTTATTTGGGCCACCATTTCACAGCAAAAATCACGATTTTGAGGTATTGATAACTTTCTTAATATTGATTTTGATTGGATGAAATTCTGTATATATAATCTTAATATAGTTACTAATTGATAATGAAAGTTGTATATTTTTGCGATTTTTTTATAATCAGTATTAAACGATTTAATTTTCAAATTTTCAAATGTGATAAGTATGTAATGTTATAATTATATAAAAATAATAATAAAATAGTTTAAAACATTATTAATATCAATAGTATAATATAAGAAATAGAATTTATAATTAAAAGATTTAATAAGGATTATAGAGATATAAAATTTAATCAAATTAAATTAATAAAATTAAAATTAAAGAATAATTTAGATTAGTTACAATTGTAATATAATCGTAACAAAAATTAGGTTTTTTTATAATATTTATAACTTTCTAATAAAATTTTTAAAAAAAAAAACTATAAATTTTTTTATATTCTTTGAATTGAATGAATTGAAATGATATATAAAAAGAATATATTATTATTTGTAGATAATGTTTAATTTAAAATTATACATTTTTCCTATATAAAATTTATTAGCAAAATTGAAAATCTCAAATAAAACGATAACGATAAATTAAAATATATAATTTATATATACTTTTCGAATTTTTAT
>NGKF01000003.1:1829169-1971874 GCA_002162555.1 Monilinia aucupariae
AGTTTATTTTTATCGATTTTCGTTGAAATGTTATTAATATTTATTGAAATTATCAAATTTATATGTAATTTGTATATAATTTGTATACAAATGGAAAATCAAAATTTCAAAGTTTAATTACATTCGATAAAAAAATCGCAAAAATATACAGTTTTCTTTAATCAATTAATTTCTACGATATAATTCTTTATACAAAATTTCATCCAATCAAATTTATTATTAAAAAAGTTATTAATACCTCAAAATTGTAGTTTTTGATGTAAAAGGGTGGCCCAAATGGGGGGGCGGCCCGAATGTAGGGTAGGGGACTTATATATATACCCCGAAAACTATTATTTTCTTTATATTAACCATTCAACTTATAACGAATATATTAAGCGATATAAAGTAATCAACGTTTTAATAGTTAAAAGTATAATTCGATCGCAAACTTATATTTAAAAGATATATCGTTAAACAAATAGAAAAAGTATAGAAAATAATATTGTATATTAAATACTTTATTAATACTTTATATAACCTTTTTAAACCTCTTTATAAAAGACTACGATTATATATATAATATTTTTATTACTTTATAAAGCAAAAGTATAATACTCGAGGTATATACGATCAAATATAAATAAAAATCGTTTACAAAACATTATAATAAATACTCGAATAAGATCGCATATAATAAAGATTAATAAAGTAATTAATTTTGTAACGAAAAAAGTATTATCAATTTAAAGATGTTACAAATAAACTATTTAAAAGTTTATACCGCTGTGCGAACATATACTATACTAGTATATATATCCAATTAGCTATATGTTTAATATAACGCGTCATTTTAGTATAACAATTATAAACCCGGTTAGCGCATTGATATAATACTCGATTTGAGTTTACTCATCTTTCAGGGATTTTTGAGGAATCCACTTCGGTACCTTTATTAATGGGCAGCTCGGTTAATTAACCTATCGAGATTCGTCCTACTAGACCCTTTGAAGTTCTACTTTATTGAAGCTCTCTATATATGGATTTCTTTACTTTGAATCAATTATATAATTCCTTTACCTTTCCCGGTATATCGAGTTTTAAAGCTAGTAAAATTAAGATTATTAGATTCTATCGATACATAGCAATCTTAAGGGTGTATTACGAGTAAGCTATCTAAAAGTTTATATCGCTATGCGAACATATACTATACTAGTATATATACTCAATTAATTATATATTTGATATAGCGCGTCATTTTGACATGATAGAAGAACTATATCTATTATAATCAATCTACAAAACACAAACTTTTCTTTTTGCGAAATAGCTTTGAAATAGATTCGCATCAATATAGCTTTTCGACTTTGAAGATTTGATATACGCTATTCGTTGATTATATATTTAGTTGTATCAAACTATTATATACAAAGCAATATAAAACTATAATCAATAAACCAATTACTATCAAAAGCATTACGCTCGATTCTAATTCTTTTGTATTATACCTTCAAATATAAAACGAATTTTACTAAAAGAATAAACAAAAAAACAATAACAATTAGCTTTACTAATTAATGAAATACTTTGCTTTTTAGCGCGATTATTATTTTCTTCGATAGATCCGAGTTATACGATAACGTTGATAAATATATAGATTACGATTATACAATTTATCAAAGACAAATATTAATAGCCATTGGAAAAGATATAATCAATATACTTTCGTATATTTTTAACTCAAAAACGATAAATACTTTAAAAAAGATTCAAAAAACGCTTACACTATTATTCAATTCGAATACACATCGATGGCTATATATCGATAGTATCTTTGTAATATAATACAAACATACAAATACTTCGAATACTTTCTAATAAACGTTTTTAGAAAATTATCGATTGATCAATCGATATATAATCAATATACAATAATCCTTTAGATACTAAAGCATTACTAATAACGAAATAATAAATAGATTAATAAATACAAAAACTAAAAGCGATATAATAAATCTAGAATATATTATATAATCTACAATCAATAGTATAAATTCGATAATATAAAGTTTACTTTATACAATTACAAACGAATAATAGCGCAAAAGCGAATTAACTTTGTTAAAATGATATTGCAAATAACAATTAGATTACGTTTTAAAGAAGTTTATAAAACTTCATCTCTTTAAATTGACTTTATATTATTTATTTACATTGTAATCCAAATATAGCGATTTTAAAGCTTATTATAAACAATTTAAATATAAAAACGCAAAAACGCATTGTTTATATAATAAAACTAAAACCCTAAAGCATTTTGTTTTTTGTAAGATTTCGATTAAAAGATTCTATTTATAATCGTTAAAATCTATTTACTTATTAATAATCGCTTAAAAGGGATATAAATATATACAACGATTTTTTGCTTTCTTGTAAAAGTTTAAACGATTCGTTACAATAACGCAATACTTTATATTTTGCAATCGAAAGCTTAACAATACTACAAATAACGTTCGATTCAATATTATACTCAACTTTTTTCTTCTTTTTCTTTTTTCTTTCTTTCCTTTTCTCTTTTCTCCCTTCCCTTTTTTCAATTTTCTTTTTCTCTCTCTTTTTCTCTTCGCTTTATCTCGAAACTTAATCTAAAACGCAATCTATAAAGTATAATATAACATTTTATACAATAATAGAAAAGCTACAATTTAATATAACAATTACCATTTTAACATTTTCTATTAATATAATTACTATATAATTCAATAACCATTTTTTTGAAATACAATAAACAAAAACTAATCTTTTTTAATATAAAATACTTTTTTGAACAATAAAAGAAAATTGTTTAATAAAATTAGAATTATAAAAGATCGCTAGAAAAAAGCAATTTCAATACTTTAACCTAGTAATGTTATACAATACGTATCTAAATGATAAGCTTTTAAGTCTTCGATCTATTAATGTATCATTTGTCTTTAATACCTCTTGGGAGGTCAAAAGCCTAGCTAGATTATATAGACGTTAAATATAATAAATAAATAAATTATATTATAATATTATAAGTTTTTTATTATAATTTATTAATTTAGAATATTATTATAATGTTTCTTTATAATATATATTATAATATTATTTGTATTTAAAAAAAAGTAAATGTTTAAATATTAAAAATAAACGTTTAAATACTAAAAATATTAATAATTGCTTTCGATTAAAAGGATTAAATAGCGAGAATTATAATTAATCTTATTTAATATAAAAATAAACAAAAGAATATTCTTTTTATTGTTTTTTTTTGTTTAAAACGTTTTATAAAACTACAAAAGTAAAAATAAAAGAAAATATATTTGCGAAGAGTAATTGTTTATTATCTTTTATTACAAATTTGTTAAATATATATAATATTATTCTTTTTGTTTAAATAAATTTGTTGTTAAATTTTGAATAATTAAATTTGTTTTATATATAATAATTGTTTTTGTAATTAATACATTTCCATTCTTTTTTATATTTGTTACTTTTCTTTAAATATATATCTATTCGATAGTTTTTTGTATAATATTTGTATATTATTATTTTTGTATATGATTAAGATTTATAATAGTTTAATTTCTAACAATTATAGTATTTATTAAAGATATAAATAATATTATATAAGCTTGTTTTATATTATTGAGATTTATAAAATAAATCGTTTATTAATATTATATTGATTATCTTCAAAAAAAATTAAAATGAAAATTAAAAATAATATCTTTTTTTCTTTTGCGTTATATCAAATTAGTTAAAACAAATAATTAATTTTCAAGTTTAATTTTGTATTATCAATTTCTAATTGTAAAATAAATTTTTGTTATAAAAAAATCTTTTTGTTTTTATTAATTATATTTTTACAAATACTATATATTATAATTTAAGAAATTGATTTTTTAGTTTTAATATTGAATTTATTTATTTATTTATTTATTATATTTAACATCTATATAAACTAACTAAGCTTTTAATCTTCCGAAGAGTATTAGAGACAAATAATATATTAATAAATCGAAGATTCAAAAGTTCATCATTTAAGTATATATTGTACGATATCGTTAAGTTGAAATATTAAAATTGTTTTCTTTTAACGGTTTTTTACAATTCTAGTTTTATTAAACAATCTTTTTCTATTATTTGAAAAAACGTTTTATATTGAAAAGATTAACTTTTATTTATTATATTTAAAAAAAAGTAAATATTAAATTGTATAATAATCGCATTAATAAAAAATATTAAAAAAGCAATTGTTATATTAAAATACAATTTTTATATCGTTATATAGAGTATTATATTGTACTTTATAAATTGCGCTTTAAATTAAAATTTAAAATGAAATAGAAAAAGAAAAAAGAGAGAAAAAAGAGAAAAGAAAAAAGAAAAAAAGAATTGAATATAGTATTAAATTGAATATTGCTTAGAGTATTATTGAGCTTTTAATTGCAAAACATAAAATATTACGTTATTACAATAAAACGCTTAAACTTTTATAAAAAAGCAAAAAGTTATTATATATAATTATACTTTTCCTAAACGATCGCTATTAAACAAACGGGTTTTAACAATTACAAATCAAACCTTTTTATCGAAATCTTATAAAAAACAAAGTACTTTAAAGTTTTAACTTTATTGTATAAATAATAAGTTTTCGCGTTTATATCATGAAAGTATTTATAATATACTTCGAAATCGCTATATCTGGATTATAACACTAATAATCGATACAAAATTGATTTAAAGAATTTCAATTCTATAAGCTTCTTTAAAGTATAGCCGAGTTACTATTTGCAATACTTTTTTAATAATATTATTTCGTTTTTGTATTATTATTTGTTTATAATATTATAAATAAGATTTTGTACTATTGATTCTATACTATTAATCGTAAATTGATTAATAAACTTTGAATTCATTATATCGCTTTTCGCGTTTGCATTTATTAGTTTATTCATTGCTTTGTTATCGATTATATTTTAATGCTTAAAAAATCACTTTATATTAACCGCATATTGATTTATTAAACAATGACTTTTGAAAAACATTCATTAGGAAATATCCGAAACGTTTATATGCTTACACTATATTATAGAAATATTATCGATATATAATTATTGATGTATATTCGCGTTGAATAATAATATTAATATTTTCTATAGCCTTTTCAAAACATTTATTACTTTTGCATCAAAAATATACAAAAGCGTATTAATTGCACTTTTCTCAATAATTACAAATGTTTACTTCTAATAAATCGCGTAACTATAATTCATATATTTATTAACGTTATTATACAATTTGAATCTATTAAAGAAAATAATAACTACGTCAAAAAGCAAAGTATTTAATTAATTAATAAAACTAATCGCTATTATCTTTTTGTTTATTCTTTTTATAGAATCCATTCTACATTCGGGAATATAATATAAAAAGATTAAAATCGAGTATAATATTTTCGATAGCAACCAATCCATTGATTACAATCTTATACTGGTTTGCGTATAATAGTTCGATGTAGTTAAACGTATAATCAATGAATAGCGTATATTAAATCTTAGAAATTGAAAAGTTATATTGATATAAATATATTCTAAAGCTATTTCATAGAAAGAAAAGTCTACATTTTATAGATTGATTATAATAAACATAATCCTTTAAATTAATAATACTCTTTTCGTTGCGAAATTGATTACTTTATTCGCTTTTGTTATATATAATCCCATATAAATGTTTATTATAATGTCTTTTAAATAGCTTTCTTTTATATTTATTATATTTGTTTTAAATATTACGTTTTCGCTTTATAAAACAACAAAAATAGTATATATATAATTATAACTTTATATAAAAAAGCTGCAAAAAAGCTATATATTGTATTAACAAAATGTTTGATATATAACGCTATTTTATATACTTTTTTCATTCGCTTAACGATATATCTATTAAATGTAAACTTGTAATTGAATTATACTTTTAATCATTGTAACGCTAATTAGCTTATATCGCTTAACGCATTTGTTATAGATCGTATAATTAGTATAAATAAAATAATAATTTTTAGAATATATATATAACGCTTACAAATGAAATATATTATCTTTAGCTTTTTCAATACAAAAGCGATTTTATTCGCTAATCTCTACATTTCGATTCTTTAAACGTTTTATACAATTGCTATAATATTCTTTTCTAGTATATTATTTACTTTATAAAGCGCGATATTATTTATATATCCGAATCGAAAAGTTTGGTTTAATTCAAAAGCTTTACCAAATAAAGTATATATAATATCGAAGATAAAAGCGAACTTTAAAAAATATTATATTATATCTATGATTTATTTGTATATATATTCTCGAATCGAATTATTATTTTACAATCTTGCAAAAACGATCTAATTATTTTTAATAAGGATACTAATTAACTTTGGTTTTGTATCCTTTTAAATAATTGTTAAAATAGTAATATATCGAATATTTTTTATATATTTATTGTAATTAATACAATCTTTCGTTTTTTAACAAAAACGCTTTTTATATTATATATAAATGCTATAATTAGATTCATTATTAATCGCTTTAATAAAGCTTTATAATATTAAAAACTTAATATATTATACATTAATAATATCTATACTATTCGTTTTACAATGATTTGTTTTAAGTATTACGCTTTAACGATGATCCGTTCCGGTTAACCAGGTGGCGCCTGGTTGGCTCGCTACGCGAAGCGATTGTATATATATAGCTTCTTCATTTCGTAGTTCTTTATTCTATAGTTTATAATTCTAAGTATTGATTTTAATAGTTTACGATCTTTATTATATTATTATAAACTCTTTAAAATAAGAATTCGAGTATTTATATATTTTTGCTATATAATTTTGATTATTATATCGCATATATTTAATTTAAACATATATATTTATATATATTGCATATATATGCTTTTGCTTTTGTATTTTATATATTTGGATTAGCGTTATTTGCTTTTTTTCTTTTTATTTCTTTGATCGATCGAAATAAAGACTTTTTTCTATATTGTTGCGGATCTTCAAATCGAACTAGTACATTAATACGATTAGCTTACTCAACAATACAACGAAATCACTTTTTTTTGATCTTTAGTTTTTACTCAAAGCATTTCTTGTTTCAAATCTTTTCTTTTTGATCCAAAAAAGTTCAGCGGAAATATATACAAATTTGATATTTGGCTACTTTCGATTAAAGCTAAAATATAGATCGATAATATAGCTATAAGCGATTTGATAATTCAATTTTACTACGTTTTCTTTAACTTCGAATCTCAAATTCAAACTATAATATTTTTACAATTTTCTTTCGATTCTGATTTCGATTCCTTTTTCGATTATACAATAATTTTTGATCAACTTTTTTATATATATGATAATCCGAATAAAATACAAAAAGCGAAAAATAAATTGTTTTCATTTAAACAAAGCATCGATTTATTATATATCTATATTAGTAAATTCGAAAAGACTTTATACAAAGTTTATAATTAAACATAGCCCGATTCGAACAAAATCTCTACTTTTCGAAATGGCTTTAATATTATTATACAAAATCGATTGTTTCAATAATTGTTTCTTTTTTGTGTTTATATTAAATTTATCTTTATTATCCAACAATTTGCTATATATTCCGAAGCTTTCTTTACTTTCAATAATGCTTTTATTCCTCAATAGATTTTACCAAAACACTATTCGAACTATAAACTTATAAACATTTCCAATATAAATGCAATTAATACTTTTGATTTGGATTCATTTGGCTTTAATTCGATTCCTAGTAAACTTTGCTTCGAATATACACACTTTTATTTATACGCTCCGGAGTATTTTCCAAAAAAGTGTATACTATTCCGAAAACAAAACAAATGCATTAGATATAATAGTTTTTATTATTAAATAAAACTATACAATTTAAACCTTTATACAAAGGTAATAAACCTATTAGTATAAATCAACAAAAAAAAATCAATACATTCGTTAACTCTTTCTTTTACCAAAAAAAATTTAAACAAATCGATAAAAAAGGATTAAATAAAATATTTAATAATCGCTACTTTTATAAATGTATAATAAAGATTAACAAATCCACAAAAACTTAATATTTGGTAAAAAATCAATTCGAGTATAAAGTTAATTAGTTATACCTTTTGATTTCAAATTACCACTTAAATTATTCTTTACAAGCTTAAAACAAGCTCTACAAAAAAGAAGGGTAATGTTACGCTTTAACGATAATCTGTTCCGGCTAACTGGGTGGCGTTTAGTTAACTCGTTACGTAAAGCGATTATGTATATATAGCTTCTTCATTTCGTAGTTCTTCATTCCGTAGTTTATAATTCTAAGTGTTGATCTCAATAGTCTACGACCTTCGTCACATTAAGCTTTTATTGATACAAAATAACAAAACTATCAAATATCAAAAATAAACAGAACTTTTAATTTTTTTATCGATTTTGAATAATATTATTACTTTAATTAATTGTTATACTTTAAAAAAATAGTTTTTTTTAAAGTAATATTCGAAAAGGTTGCGAATATATTCTTTAATACTATTCTAATAGATTTTTAAAAATCGAATAATAACTTTATCGATTTCAAATAAAGTATTTGAAACTCTAATAATGTTTTGCTTTATCTTTTCAAAAGATACATTGATATCCCAAAAAAGAATACAATTTTTCAATATCGAGTTCATCTCTAGATTATTTATACTATTATATCTATATAATACTTTATTCAATAAAGTCTTTGTTTTTTTCTTTATATCTCTGATCAATTAATTATTTATTTTCAATAATAATAATTTAAAGAAAAAGATTGTTTTGTATTAGCTTATCATTTTGTAAAAATTTGTATTATCCAACGCGTTATCGATTATCCTTCTCCAATAGTCCCTTTTCGCTTTGCGCATTGTATTGAGCATTCTTTTTCTATCCTTCAAAGTCTTATTAGAGCGTCGGTAGTGGCCGTATGCCAGCGCGCATTCCTTACTTTAGCATTAAAGAAAAAATAATAAAATTATTCCGAGTTATTTACAATTATATTATATCTCTTTTTAGTTTTTATAATAATTATAAACCTAATATTTGTTATTTTATATATATTTATAATCTAAACTATAAAAATAACAAAATTGATTTAAATAATAAACTTTTTATTGATTGTTTTTTTTTAAATTTCAGTTTTTATTCAATCGATTTGGATTTTATAATGATAAATATTATAAATTAATATAGATTTATAAATCAAACTTTATACATTTATATATTATATAATTATTAAATTATTTTTTAACAAAACAATCTTTATTTATAATTTTTATTTTAAAGTTTTTTAAAGTTTTTGTTTTATTTTTTCGAATTAATTTGTTATTTGAGCTTATAATAATATATTATATTCTTTTTTAAAGAAAATGATCTAAATATTAAAAGGTTTTCTTGTCGGAACACGTGAATAGGATCCTGACATATATCGGGCAATGCCGTAGGCATTGTACGATATATGCAAGGAAGATATGAAATATCTGTTATACACTAGAAGAGTTTTCACTCCCTTTTCCATTTTGAGCAAAAGAGTAAGAAATGAATTAATGCACAATTTCCCCTATAGTTAGATATATCCTCTTTCCTTCGTATAAAAGAAAGAGAATATACATCTTAATTCAATACAATACTTTTCATACCATACATTTTGTACTCAATACAACCGTAGGCCTACAGTGTAAACCCAACATTTCTAATATAATTATAGATTGTTTTTAATAAAATTTGTTGATTTTTTATAAAATTATTAATTATTTTTCAAAATATTAATATAATTTAAATAATAATTATATAAAACATTAAAATAAAATATTTATTAATAAATAAATAAAGTTTACTTGGTTTATTCTCGAATAATATAGCTCAATAGAAATCAAAGTTCGACGTCAACAAAATCGCTATTTCGATTCCAGATGAATTGATTTTACAAAGGGGATTCGAGGAGTATTCTGATGATAATCTGATGCGAATTGAAACTTATTTTCAAAAATTTCAATTACTTATTTTTTTATATTTTTTGTTTGAAATCAAATGTTTAATAAAAGAAATATATATAATACATCGAAAATTAATTTATTATATTTCGAAAACTAAACATTTAAACAATATATATTTTATTATTTATTTTCTTTATTTATAATAATTATATTTCAAAATGATGTTAAGAACTTTACAATTATAAAAGAAATCTTTTCAATTAATTTTTTTTTAATTATTAAAACTATTAATAAAACCTTTTTTAATATTTCGTTATATATTGCTATTTTAATTTTTTAAATCTTATAGTTATAATAGATTGACGTTTTTTAATTGGTATATTTATTTCTTATATTTTGTTATTCTTTTAATCAATCGTTTTAAATTTTTTATATAATTCGATTGATCATAAATAATACAAAAAGTATTTATTTATTAATTATCGAGTTATAGTTTTGATAAATCAAAACTTTTTCAATCCTTATACTTTTTATAATTCAATTGTATTTAAATATATTAAAAATAAAAAGGTTTATTGTTCTCTTTTTTTACTTTTAAATTATTCTTTTAATTTTGTTGTATATATTTTGAATTAAGTTTATCATTTCTATTATTTAAAATTTGTATTTCATTTCTATTTAAAGTTTATCAAGATAAAGCTTTAAAATAATATATAATGTTTTCGTATAAAGGATTAAAATATAAATGGCTTTATAATTTTTATAGATTAATCGAAAAAAAGTGTTTTATCATTTTTAAAGTTTTAAAATAATACTTTTTTTTTCGATTCATACTATATAATCGAAATATAAATAATTATTATTATTATTATTATTTTGTGAACTTGTTAAACAGTATATAGATTTATTTTTTATATAAAGGATATTATATATATTAAGACCAAGATTTGAATTATTAGTTTTTTTTTAATTTTCTTTATATATTTTTATTATTTTCATTCAAAAAAATCTTGATTGAAATATTCCATTTATAGTTATTAAAACCTATTCGTTACATATAGTCTTTTTCAAAAAACGACGACGTATTACATTTCAACGACGATAGATATATACAGCGATACTTTGCGGGACTTACAAAGTATTATCGCTTATGAAAAATATATAAAGCATTCTTTTCCAATTAGTATAACGGAAATAAGCTTTACTATATTAGCAAAGAAAATACAAATGATTAATAGCGATTATATATAATAATGTAACCCTTTTTTATTTATTCTTTTTCAACTTCGAATTAGAAAAAAAACGAAATCTATATCGTTTTTTTTTATGCTTAAAAGATTTTAAAGAATAATAACTTTTTAAAGAATCAAGAAGTTTTTATAAAAGGCTAAACAATAAACAATAATCTATTGCAAATTTATAAATATATTTATAAACTTTTTAAAAAAATCATTAAAACTTTTATTTAAAAAAACATATATCATTTTTTGAATTCAAAACGCGATTTTGATATACATTGTAAATACTTTTATAATAAATATAATCAATTATAACATTTCATTAATCGACGACGATATATCACGATACAGCGCCGTATAGTATAAGATACATATACGAAAGAGATACAAAACGCTCTTTCAAATCATTATAGCGGAAACGAGCCTTATCATATCGATAAAGGGATCGCAAATGATCGATAGCGACCATACATAGCAATAAAACCCTTTTTCGTTTACCCCTTTCCAAATTCGAATTGAGAAAAGAACTAAAAACATATCGCTTTCCTTTATTGTACTTGAAAAGCTTTAACAATCAACAGCCTTTCAAAAGATCAACAGATTTTTACAAAAAGCCGAACAATAAACAACAATTTATCGCAAATATACAATTGTATTTATTAACTTTTTAAAAAGAATTATTAAAACCTTTATCAAAAAAGAAATATATATTATTATATCAATCCAAAAAGCGATTCTAATATATATTGCAAACACTTTTGTAACGAATACAATCATAAACCCAAAAATCCTTAAAGTATAAAAAAGTATAACAACAATCGAAATGTTTATAACGTAAACAGGAATTATAAAGATCTTTAAAACTAATAGACTATTAATCGCTTTTTAAAACAAAGCTTTTAAAGCAAACTTTGCAAAGAAAAATATTATTAAAGCAACAAAAATGAATAAATGTATTTTTACTAAATATATCCTTTTCGCGGGCTTATATTGCGATAGCTTTTTTTTGATTCGAAAAAATCTAATTAAAATTATTTTAGATATTAAGAATGAAGATATCCTGGAAATGATAGAATGCAAATTGAGTTAAATATTATATTTTAAATCTTTAAAAATAAAGAATACTTTAATAAAGGATATTTATAAATTAAAGATCTGCGAAATTATTAAAACTATACACTTTGATCTTTCGGAGATATAATATAGTCATTATATACATTCAATACTAAACATTTTGTTTAATACAATTAATAAACGAATCGAAATCATTAAAAAGATAATAAAAAGAAAGGCCCGGATTTAAACTAATATTATCCTAATAAAATGCTTTAAAAATTTTGAAAACGATATAAAGAATGTTTAAATAGTTAGTTTTATTATCTTAATCGCTTTTTTTCGCTTATTTGGAATTATCCCCCTCTTTACTTTTTTACCCTTTCGCAATCAAATGAAGCTTTACAAACAAAGTTGTTAAATTTATTGTAATATCTATCGTTATACAAAACCTATACAATACAATAATTATAATATCGCAAAAACTAAATATTAAAGATTAATGTATGAGTTATACTCAATGTTTGCGAAATATAACAAATATTATAGTTTATTTTCAATAGGATATAAAAGTTATTTGCTAGCGCTTTGTAATATAGCTGAAAATAAACTACAATGTAACTTGATTAAAACTTAAATAAAACTAATTCGCAAAAATAACCAAATAATTCAAAAAGTGTATATTCTAGGAATAGCTATATACATTATACAAACAATATATATATTCTAAACAAAAGCTTAAAATTTTTAAATGTTTCAAAATATACAAAGCTTTATACAATTAAACGCCGTTTAAACCCCGGCGTTTATTCGCATCGAGATTCAAATACTAACGATTCTAAAAAAAGCAAACAACAATGCTAAATATATAACAAATACAATAATGTTGCAAAATAGAATATCAAAACGCTTTAAAGCAACTTTAAGTTAAATAAATTTAAAGTTTTTGTTACAAAACAATGTATGCAAAACTTGCGTTGAGGATACAATAAATATCGACAATAACAAAATTGCGATAATTATACAATTGATTAAAGTTATCGATCCTATTAATAAATAAAGGCCCGAATCAATGTAGTAGCGAAGACCGCGAGGATAACTCGATCTTATATATAACGATGATATAGACAAATGTAGAAAAAGAAGCGAAAGCATATAATGTTCTGCTTTAATTCGTTTACGAAAACGAAGCGGATGTAATTTGTATCCAAAAACCTTGAAGCTTATTAAGCATTAAGATACAAAATCACCCGGTATACAAATACTATATTTTTTACGATTTGTAGGAATCGAAAGGAGCAATCGAAAGAGAAGTCAAGCAATTAAGGATTATATTGTATATATAGCAAAAAGCTGCGATATAAGCGTAATAACAATATAATAAATATTATAAAGATATAATATAGTTTAAAATAAATGGTTATCATGTAATTAATATCTATTATAAGTTTAATACTATAGCAATAATATATTATACAACAAGTATTATTCTAATGCATTGTATATTAATTAAAAGGGATTTTAATGCGAAATATAATATTTACGAATCAAAAGTGTTATCGATTATTCAAAAAGTCTTGTTTATTAATTGGTTACAAAATATTAATATGAACTTTATTAACGAAATAAGGATACTTATTTATTATACAAAATATATAATTGATTTTACCTTTTTCAATATATTTTTCACAAAGATGATAATGCGCTAGGATATAAATTGCGGATTAGATTATTATATATAAGTCATTACTATTCCAAAGCAAAGTATAGTATTTAATAAACATATTGAATATAAAATTATCAAAAGCGGTTTATATATATTTGTTAGTTTAATAGAAAGCGAAGCATATTGGTTATTGAAAATCAGAAATATCGCTACGAATATTAAATTAGAAATAGTTATAAAACGGTTTATTGATTTATTCTAATGATCAATATAAATTATAAAGCGATTGGCGAGCAATTGAGTATAATCAACGCTTTAATGAATCAACGAAAGTATAACAATATATAGTTTATACAAACGCTTTAACAAAACCTTTAAGGATAAGAAACAAATGTTTATTGCAATATGTAAAGCGAAAAGAAAGTATTGAAAAAGAATAATCGATAATGTATTGAATAACGTAAACTTATATAAAGTAGTAGATTAATATAAAGCGACCTCTTTCTTTAAAGCTCCGCCGCTTATAATCGACGACCAATCGATTAAAAGTATAAAAAAGAAAGTATAAACTCTATTGAATAAAGTATTATATAAATACGATAATATTAACAATCTAAAAGTGGATTCGATATTAGAAAATTATATCTTTATTCTTTTTTAGAATACTATTGTATCCTTTAAGAAAATGAAACGGAATATTATTAAGGTTTTAAATACTTCGCTAAAAGTTGATAAAATTACAATTAGATTTTTGAAAGTTTGTTGAAATAACGTTAAAAAATATTTATATAATCTTTTCGAATATTGTTTTAAAAGAAACTATTTCCTTAAAGTTTAACGATTAATCAAAATAATAATATTATTTAAAATCGATAAGAAAGATAAAAGCTTTATACGCTTTTGGTATTCGATAGCTTTATTATCTTGTATAGATAAAGGTTTAGAACGAACCATTACAAAACGAATAGTATAAATATCGCTAATGTATAGTATATTAAACCTTTAATATTATAGAGCTTTGTCTAAACGATCGGTTATGAACTTAGTTATAATATTTGTATATAATATAGAATACGCTTTTGTTAGGAAACGAAAAATTACGCTAATTATAATGAACATTCAAAGCGCATTCGATACATTGCTACCCCGGCGGTTACTAAAAAGAATACAGAATCAAAGTTAACTTATAACTTTTTTGAAATTGATTCGATTGTTTTTATAGGATCGCAAAGTAATGGTTAGGCTAGAGAATGTATATATAAACAAATCGCAAGTATAATATAGCACTCTTTAAAATTTACCTTTATTTTTAATGTTTTATATATTTTATTTGGCGGAACTTTTGAACCAGAACTAGACTTTTCGTTTCAAATACGCGAACGATATTACGCTTTACAAAATAAGCAATATATTAAAAAAGAATATTATAGCGATTGCGCAAAATGTGTAAAGGATCGAAACGTAGAAACAAACTAATAAAGTCGCTTTTGCGCTAGAAAAGTTGAAGATGATATATCTCACTTGTAAACGTTATGTATACGCTTTAGAAATTGTTATCTTTTTTACATTAATCATATGGTTTATAATAAACGTATTGAACGATATAAAGCAATCAGCGTTAAAATAGTTAAAAGTATAGTTCGATCGCAAGCTTATATTCAAAAAGCATATTGCGAAACGAATGGAAAAAGTACAGAAAATAACGTTATATATCAAATATCTTGCTAGTACGCAATACAAGCTTTTTGCAGCTTCTTTACAAAAAGCCATTATTATATGCGTTTTGCTTTCGTTACTATACAAAACAAAAACATAATACCCGGAATAAACGAGATTAAATGCGGATAATAACTATTTACAAAGCATTATAATAAATATCCGTATAAGGTTATGTATAGCGAAAACGAACAAAGTGATTAATATAGCAATAAAAAGCGTATTACCAATTTGAAGAATTATACCTATAATGGCTGATCTACACAATGCAGGCCTTTCGCTTTACAAAATAGCTTTAGAATATATCCGTATTAATATAACTTTTCGATTTAAAAAGTTGAATATACATCACCCGCTTACTATACGCTTAGTCGTATCAAAGTATTATATACAACACGATACAAAACTACGAACAACGGATCGGCTATTTCTAAAAGCGCTTTATTCAATCCTTTCCCTTTTGCATTATACTTTTAAATGTAAAACGAACCTTATAGAAAGAATAAATAAGAAAATAACAACGAAAAGCTTTATTGATTAGTAGAACGCTTTATTCTTTAATACAATTATTATCTTCTCCGATAAGTTCAAGTCGTATAATAACGCAGATAAACATATAAACTATAGTTATGCGATTTATCAAAAACAAGATTTTATCGCTATCAACAAAAGCGCGATTAATATACTTTTATATATCTTCAACGCAAAAGCAATAAACGCTTTAAAAAGATTACAAAAAATATTAACATTACCAATTATTATAAATACACAAAGATAACTTTATATCGATAATATTTCGGTGATATAATACAAATATATAAATACTTTAGATATTTCATAATAAACGTTTTTAGAAAGCTATAAATTTATTGATCAATATACGATTAAAATACAATAATCCTTTAAGCATTAAAGGATTACCGATAACGAAATAACAAATAAACTAACAAATGCAAATGCAAAAAGCGATATAATAAACTTAGAGCTTATTGTATAATTAATGATTAATAGGATAAATTCAATAGTACAAAGTTTAATCCACAATATAATAAACAATTGATAAAGCAAAAACAAGTTTATATTAGCAAAAGAATATTATAAATAGCAATTGGATTATACACTTAAAAAGCTTATAAAGTTTAAACTTGCTAAATCAATATTATACAAACTATTAACGTTGCAATCTAAGCATAACGATTTTAAAGTTTATTATAAACGTTTCAAATACAAAAACATAAAAACCTATTGCTTATATAATAAAACTAAAACCTTTAAATATTTTGTTTTTTGCGAAATTTTTATCAAAAGGTTCTATTTATAGCTATTTAAACCCGCTTGCTTATTAATAATCATTTAAAAAAAATACAATTATATACAATAACTTTTTACTTTCCCAAAAAAGTTTAAACATTTTATTGCAATAATACAATACTTTATGTTTTGCAATCGAAAGTTTAACAACACTCTGGATAATATTTAACGCAACGCTTTATTCAATTTTTTTTTTACCCTTTCTCCCTTTTCTTTATTCTTTGTTTCATTTCGAAATCTAATCTAAAACGCGATCTATAAAGCGTAATATAATACTTTATATAACAATATAAAAACTGTAATTTAATGTAATAATTGCCTTTTTAGCGTTCCTTACTAATGCGATTGCTATATAACCCGATATCTATTCTCTTTAAATATAATAAGCAAAGATTAATCTTTTTAATATAGAACATTCCTTCAAACAACGAAAGAAAACTGCCTAATAAAGCTAGAGTTGTAAGAAACCGTTGAGAAAAAACGGTCTCAATATTTCAACCTAACGACGTCGTACAATACATACCTAAATAGTGAGCTTCTAGGTTTACGACCCATTAGTATATCACCCGTCTCTAGTACCCTTCGGGAGATCAAAAGCCTAGCTAGTTTACATAGACGTTAAATATAATAAATAAATAAATAAATAAATAATAAATATAATAAAAGAAAACTTAAAAATCTTAAAAGCAAAAAAGAGTATAATAGAAACTATATTAATTTTAATCTAAAAAAAATCGTAAAAACCTTTAAAACCAATAGGTTTTCGTTTGCTTTTTAAAATAAAGCTTTTAAAACAAATTCTATAAAAAAAGCGCTATTAAAACAACAAAAATAAATAAATATATTCTAATTAAATATACTCTATTTGTAAGCTTATATTGCAATAACTCGTTTTTGATTTAGAAAAGCTTAATCAAAACTATTCTTAGTATTGAAGAAAGAAATATCCCGGAAATAGTAGAATACAAAATGAATTAAATATTTCATTTCAAATCCTTCAAAATAAAGAATATTCTAATAAAAGAGATTTACAAATTAAAGATTTACGAAATCATTAAAGTTATTTATTTGAATTTTTTGAAGATGTAGTATAGTTATTGTATAAAATAAGTATCAAGATCTTTGTTTAATACAATCGATAAACAAATCGAAATTATAAAGAAAATAATAACAAAAAAAATCTAAATTCAAATCGATAATATTTCGATTAAATGCTTTGAAAGCTTTGGAAACAATATAAAGAATATATAGATCGTTAATTTCATTATTTTAATCGCTTTTTTTCGGTTGTTTAAAGCTATCCCTCTTTTATTCTATTTATTTCCCCGCAATCAAATAGAATTTTATAAACAAGATTGTTAGATTTATTACAATATCTATTACTATACAAAGCTAATGCGATATAATATTTAAAATATTACAAAGATTAAATATTAAAGTTTAATATACAAATTATATTTAACGTTTGCAAAATATAACAAATGTTATAGTCTCTTTCCGGCAAAGTATAAAAGTTGTTTATTAACATTTCGCAATATTGTTAAAAAGAAACTATAATATAATCTAATTAAAGTTTAAATAAAAACAATTTATAAAAACAATCGAACGGTTCAAAAAGCGTATATTTTCGATATAATTACAAATACTATACAAATAATATATATTTTCTAAATAAAAGCCCGAAATATTCGAAAGTTTCAAAGTATTTAAAGCTTTATAATCTTTATAGTTTTTTCAAGTATCGCTCGAACCCCGGCGTTTATCCGCATCGAAATCCAAATATTAACGATATTAAAAGAAGAAAGCGAAAACGTAAAACGCATTATAGCGCTAGTATTATAAAGCAAAGTTTCGAAATACTTTAAAGCAATTTTGAGTTAAATAAACCTTAAACTTTTATTGCGGAATAAAGTATACAAAGCCTATATTGAAAATGCGATGAATATGAATAATAATAATAATAATATTATAGCAATTATACAATTGATTAAAGTTATCGACTTTGTTTTTAATATATAATAGTTTGGATAAATATAATGATGAAAATTACAAAAACAATTTTATTCTATATATAACAATAGTATAAACAAATATAAAAAAGAAATACAGAAATATATAACATTTTGCTTCAATTTATATACAAGAACGAAACAGATATAATATACGTTTAAAAGCTTTGAAGTTTTTTAAGAATTAAAATACAAAACCATTCGGTATATAAATATTATACTCTTTACAATTTATAAAAAACGGAAAAAACGATTAAATAAAAAATTGAAAGGCTAAAAACTATATTATATAAACAACGAGATATTGCGATACAAGTATAATAATAATGCAAAGATTGCAAAAAAAATGTAATATAATTAAAAGTAAATGACTATTATATAATGAATATCTATCAAAAACCTAATACTATAGTAATAATAAACTATACGATAAATATTATCTCAAAGCCCTATATATTAATCGAAAAGGATTTCAATGCGAAGTATAATATCTACAAATCAAAAGTATTATCGATTATACAAAGAGTTATGCTTTTCAATTAATCCTAGAATATTGGTTTAAATTTTATCGACAAAATAAAGATTTTTATCTATCGTGCAAAGTATATAATCGATTTTATTTTCTTCAATATACTTTTTGCGAAAACGATAATGCGCCGGAATATAAATTGCGAATCGAATTATTATATATAGATTACTATTATTCCGAAGCAAAAAATATCATTTAATAAATATATTAAGTATAAAATTATAGAAAACGATTTATATACTTTTATTAGTTTAATAAAGAATAAAACATATTAGTTTTCGAAAATAAAGTATATTTTTTCGAATATTAAGTTTGAAATAGTTATAAAGTAATTTATAAACTTGTTTTAGCAAACAATATAAATTATAAAACAATTAGCGAGCGATCGAGTGTAATCAACGCTTTAATAAACTAACGAAAGCATATTCGCATATAGTTTGTACAAACGCTTTAATAAAACTTTAAAAAATAAAAAAAGAATGTTCAATATAATATATAAAGCGAAAAAGGAATATTAAAGAAAATTAATTAATAATGTATTAAATAATACGAATTTATATAAAATAATAGATTAATATAAAGCAATTTTCTTCTTTAAATTTTCGTTGCTTATAATAAACGATTAATCGATCGAAAATATAAGAAAAAATATATAAATCTTATTAAACAAAGTATTATATAAGTATAATAACATCGACGATTTAAAAACGAATTCAATATTGGAAAATCGTATTTTTATTTTTCTTTAGAATATTAATGTATTCTTTAAAAAGATAAAACAGAATATTATCGAGGTTTTAAACATTCCATTGAAAGTTAATAAAGTTATAATTCGACTTTTGAAAGCTTATTGAGATAATATCAAAGAATATATTCGCGATCTTTTCGAATATTACTTTAAAAAAAGTTATTTCCTTAAAATATAACAATTAATCGAAATAATAATACTATTCAAAATCGATAAAAAAAAACAAAAGCTTTATTCGCTTTTAGTATTCGATAGCTTTATTATTTTGTATTAATAAAAGCTTGAAATAAACCATTATAAAACGAATAATATAAATATCGTTAATATATAATATATTAAATCTTTAATATTGTAAAGTTTTGTTAAAGCAATTAATAATAGATTTAATTATAATATTTATATATAATAAAAAAAACGCTTTTATTAAAAAACGAAAGATTATATTAATTATAATAAATATATAAAAAGCGTTCGATAGTACTTACTAGTGTAATTTAAAAGATTTGAGATAGTTTAAAGATTATCTTATTAGCTTTTTAAAACTATTTTAAAATAATTAAATTTTTGAGATAATCTATAGATAGTTTAAAAACAATTTTAAATATTATATTTAATTTAATTTACTATCTTCATAATATCTCGATAAATTTTTGATATATTTTAATCGATTTTAAATTTGTTTTATATATCTTTAATTATTTTAAATCATTTTAAATTATCTTAAACCATCTCAAGCTATCTCAAGCTATCTTAAACTATCTCAAAACGCTTTTAATTCTATACAAATCAATATTAATATTTAAATCGCTTGAGATTATTTAAGATCGCTTAAGATTATTCAAGATCGTTTAAAATCATTCGAGATAGTTTAAGATTATAATCTATACTATTTATAATAATTAATAATAATATTAATATTAATACTATTAATAATACTATTAATATTAATACTATTAATTAATTACTTTTAATAATATTAATTCTTTTAATTCTTTTAATTTATGAAAAAAACAAATCGTTATTTATATTATTCGAATTATTATTCGAATCAATTATTATTTGCAATTTCTATCGATTTAATAATAATATATTTTGTAATAAAAAATCCTTAATTATTAATTTGTTGAATTGTTTCTTTTTATATAATCCATTATATATAAATAGAAAATACTTTTAAATGTATTTTGATAAAATATAATTTCGAGTTTGTTTAAATAATTATATCAATTTTGTAATTGTTAAGATTTTCAATGTTATATCTAATATAAGTTAGTTTGATTCATATAGAAAAGATAATATATATATTTAAAGAATTTTTTATTTAATAATGATATATTATTTTATTTTATTATTTAATTAAATAAACGAAATATTATAAATAATTAATATTCTTTATATATTCAAAACAAAGCTATTATTATATTAAAAAATGTAATAGTTTTTTATATTTCTTTTAAAAAACTTTCAATTTAATTAAATACAAATATCTTTATAATTTTAATAATATTAAACTTCTAATTTTTATAATCGCGTAAAGTTTTTGTATATATAAATTTAAATAATAAATAAATAATAATAATGTTTGGAAAAGCTAAATAAATTAATTTTAAATTTTTATTTTTATTGAAATCAATTTTATATTGTTACTTTATTGCATAACTATAATCATTTAAGATGATTTAAGATTGAATTATATATTAGAGATGGTTTTTAGATTATCTAAAGAATAGATCAATACCATTTTAAATTGGTTTTCTATTGAATTAAGATATTTTGTATTATTTTAAAAGCTTTTGTTATATCTCAAAACATTTTAATCCATCTTGAAATATCTTAATTTATCTTAATCATGATTAAACTGATTTAAACCATTCTTGATTGATTATAAGCTTATATCAAAACGATATTATTATCATCTTGTTACAATAACTTCTTAATTATTTTAAAAGCTTTAGATAATTCAAAAATCAAAACTATCTCAAAACCATTCAAGATTACTCAAGATTACTTTAAATTATTTCATTACCATTTCAAACTAATATCAATTATTAAATACTAATATATTAGTATACTAGTATACTAGTATTATTAGAACCTCGAATATTATAAATATTAATAGTATTAATAATTATACATAATCTAATCGATACGCTTTTACATAAATAAAATATTTTGTATTACGCTTTTAATCCTGTACCCATTTTTGTAATTGCGGTTGTAACTACAACAAACTTATTCTATCCCTTGCAAGCTCATGACCATCGCTTTTGTAACCATTGCTCCCGTGATCATCGCTCTCATAACCACCGCCCTTGTGACCATCGCCCTCATGACCACCATCTTTGTAACCATTGCCCTCGTTCTCATTGTTGTCATCGTTGTCGTCATCGCCATCGCCATCGCTATCGCCTTTTCCATTATTCTTTCCATTATCCTTATCACTATTATTATTCTATAGACTATCCATAAAAGCTTTAATAATATATTTTCGATTATAATATAGTATAAACAAACTATATATTAATAGTTTATAATCCATTTTCATAATTGGTAATGTAAAATAAAAATCGAGTATATTTGTATTATTGATAATATTTACAATAATAAACAAATATCGTTTTTGATTAAATTTTACCATCGCAAATTAATATAATTGATATAATATATTATTTCGAATACAATAAAAATCGTTAATATTGTATATTACTTTTTTTCTATTTGAAATAAAAAAGATTTATTAATACTATTATATTCTATTTTGTTAATTAAATTAAATAATGTTTTTTATATTATAATCTAAATGATTATTAATAATAATATATAATCAAATTCAATTCTTTTATTTATCTTTATTAAAGCTTTAAATAAGTTTAATCCGAAATAAATGATTAGATAATAATATAAACAATCTTAATAACTTTGATAGAAATTGGAAATCATATTTAATTATATTTTATATTAAATCATTATACTTTTTCAAATTTGTAAGTATATTTTTATAATGTTTATCGTTGATAATTACTAATTCTTTATCATTTTCAATATTTTGATCATAATTTCTCTCTATAAATAGTACAAAGCTATAAATAAGCTCAAAGCAATAATTCTCAATCAATTTCATTAATTCAATAAGTTCGAGGAAATCATATGTTTATGCTTTTACAAAACCAAAATACAACGATTATAATACAACGTTTTTAACGAAAAGGTATATTATAAAATTTGAAAGCAATATTGTATTAGTCCAAACTTTTCATTTCCTAAAATTCAAATTAGTTATTATATAATAATGGATATTGAATATTGGATATTAAATACCCATAGCCTTGTTCGCTATTAAATACATTACAATTCATAATATACTTATATTCTAATATATTATCCAATAAATGCAAATTTATATATATATTTGATAAACTTAATAACTTTTCCCATTTGTTTAATAGCTTTGCTTTTTATTGCTTTAGTATAATATTTTGAGCAATTATCTTTATATTACTTTTTATTAATAATTCCTTATATTCTACAATATTATTAATATTTTTTGCTTAATTATTGATTTTTTGATTAATTATATTATTTATATTTGAAAAATCTAATTATATATCTTTGCTATTATTAATATTTTGATTATTTGTTGTTTAATTATTTATTAATAATATTGTATTTATTAACGTTTTATACACAATTTGTGATATATATAATTTTATTTTTTTATTTTTTTCTAAAACAAACTTATTTAAACAATTACAAAGTTTCAAAAGTATACGAATTATATATTGAAAATACTTTATTAATGTTTTTATGGATATAGATTCTTAAATATTTGCAAATAATATTTATATAAAATTGGCTTTATACCAAATTAAATAACCATAATATTACAATATCAAAAGTATCAAAATCAACGTTTTATTAGTTTCAAATAATAACCATGAAAATAAATATAATAGATTTTAAATTTACAGTTAATTTGATAAAAAAACAAACGTTTATAAATATTTGATAAATATCATCTTTTTAGATTTTGTTAGTATATTGTTATATAACAATTCTATTAATATTTAACCAATCCTACGCCATTTCAAATATAATATATTATAATTATATCCCAATATCAAATTCAAATATAATACAAGTTTTGATATAGTAAAGGTTTTTTTTTGCATACCAAATTCTTGAAAATACTTTTTGCATTTATTATTCACTTATATATTAAACCTTATCCAATAAATATATATAATATTATAATAATAACGGTTATTCACTATAATATTATAATTTAAATTAGCTTTTTTTTTTTTGATAATAAAACAAGCTTAATAATTTCGATTAATATTGTATCTTATAAATTCAAAGTTATTCATTATTTGTAGTATATTTACTATCAAAACGATAAGATACGCTTTAACATTTGTATTATATCCTTCAATTTTTATTATTATACTTTAACCCAAAGCTTTTATATTAAACTTTAAATTGCTAATAATATCTTTTATATTAGCATTATAAAAGCTCAAAATCTAAATAAACAAATTATTAAACGTTTTTTTATTTTCATAATCGAAGTATACTAATATAATATAAAACGTTTTCAAAATGTAATATATATTTTTATATATTCCGAAATTGTTTATAAATAAAATAAATGGAAATAATAATGTTTGCTTTTCATTGATATTTGTAGATTATTTAATATTTTCTTGATTGTAATATTCCACCTCGATATCTTTTCGAATTGAAGCTATAAATTGTATAGATTTTGTTGTTTTTGTTTATAAATTAATCATTTGTTTTATAAAATATTACTCATTTGGATTAATTAAATCATCTTT
Source organism: Monilinia aucupariae (assembly GCA_002162555.1). Classification (NCBI taxonomy): domain Eukaryota; kingdom Fungi; phylum Ascomycota; class Leotiomycetes; order Helotiales; family Sclerotiniaceae; genus Monilinia; species Monilinia aucupariae. The sequence goes on from NGKF01000003.1 coordinate 1,854,298, forward strand.
TTCTTTTATATCGGGATTATAATCCTATTGCACATTAATGTTTACCCGGTATCGAATTATACTTAAATCGATTTCCAATATCTTATTTATAAATAAAAACTTTTCATATAATATTTATATATTTTTAATATTTATATTCAAATCCTTAATTGCTATTATTGATTGTATAATCAATAAAATATCGCTTATAGCAACTTTTCGTAAAGTTGAACTTCTATATTCTTGATCAATAAAAATTATTTGTTTTTTAATTCAACTTAATATTAATTAATAAAATCTAACAATATTCTTTGGTAATATAATATCCTTTTTTGTATTTCACACAAAATTTCTAGAGATAGATATAGTAAATAAGCCCTAAACTTTAGATTCCTAGAATTTCTTTAAGTTATTGATATAATATACTATATCAAAATACATTTTGTTTTTTAATTCTAAAGTGTTCAATATTTTAACAATCAAATCAATTGGATTATATTAATAATATTAAGTTTTTTATATAATGCGAATACAATTCGCTTTCTTTTTATTAGATTTTTCGTTATTAAATAAAGTTGCTTGTTTTTCGAACGTTACAATAATAAGCTTTTTTATTAATCGCAATATTGAAAGTTTTCTTTATATTGCTCGTTTAAGAATATTCAATTGTAAAGGCAATTTGAAATCGGTATCTTTGTTATTATTGTTATTAATTTGTTGAATTATTTATCGATTTATTATTCAAATCTTTCGCAATTGTTTGTAATCTTTTCTAGATATTAAAATATGTTTGTATTATAATTCAAAAACTAAATGAAAAGAAAATAATACACCTTTACTACCAGGATTATATATAGATTTAGTATCTATCTTTATATCGATAAATAGCGAAGGATTAGATGAAATAAGATTAAATAAAACTTCATTTGACTTTAATAATATTGAACTAATTGTTGTATATAGGTTATAAGCTTTATTTCCGGATTCGGATTCAAATTCGCTATATTCGTTATTGTTTATTGATAAATCGAGATTATATATTTCGCTAAATGTCATCGTTATATTGTTTATCGTATTCATTATATTTTACAACTTTAATAATATATTAATATATTTCGTTGAATAAATAAAAATATATAAGTATAATTTGATCATAAAGTTTACGATATTTATCGATTTCGGAATCTTTATTGTTTAATACTTTTTGTTTGAATAAGTTTGATTCAATATCCAATTGCATAAATATATCATTATTTTCTATATTATAATGAGTATCGAATAATGATAATATTAAAAAAAGTATTAAAATAGGGAATAAAGTCGGAGTTGAGGTTAAGGATCTTAAAGATAAAGGTAAAGAGGAATAACTAGTAATAATAATAATAATAATAATAGGTTTAATAATAGATATCCGTTAAATAAACAACCGATTTATAACTTTGCATTGTAATATATCAATTAATATAATATTGTTTTTGTTTCTATTGTTGAATATATATTGTTTTTAGATTATAAGAATATTAATATATGAAATATTAATAATAATAGTACTAACCCGCAAAAGGAAAAAACAATTATTAATATTAATAATTATTCAACAAATAAAAATCATTTAAATACTAGTACTATTATTCGTTTATTAATAGAACAAAAATTGTAAAACTAGTAATATTATTAATTATTATTAGAACTAATATGTATGAAAAAAATAACAAAGGGAAACTAAACAAAATGAATGTAATACTATTAGTAATATTGGTGAAAACAAATGAAATCATATTTTATGAACAAATGTTGTTTTGCGATAATAATAATATAGTAAAGTAACAAATGAAAAATAATAGTTTTGCGATAATGATAGTGTAGTAAGGTAACAAATGAAAAATAGTAGTTTGGCGGTAATGATAGTGTAATAAAGTAACAAATGAAAAATAATAATTTAACGGTAATAATAATGTAGTGATGAATAAAGGAAAAAGATTTTTTCGAAAGTAATAATAAAATTAAGGAAAAGTGATTTCGTAAAAAGAAATAAAGTTAATTGTTATTATCGAATCCATCGAATTTGTTAAACTTTTGTTTTAATTTTTCTCCTAACCCTTCGCCGAATCCAGAATCCAACCCAAAACCCGATTCAAAGTTGGATTTAGCGTTTGATTTAGATTTATCCAAATCATTTAATATCTCTACATTAATAATCTTTTCTATATTATAATTATTTTTATTCATTATTACATTTTTACTATACAATACTTATAGAATTGCAAGAATAAGTTCGGATAATATTAATAATATAAGATTCAAATTCTTTAATTAATCATTTGGGTTTTTAATCAATTTTCTTTTATATAGATACTATATTGCAACTTTATATTTTATTATTAATGGTTTATAATTCTCATGATTCTTATCCTTTCAAATATTAATAAACAATTTAATTATTGTTTTAAATAAGACTTTTAATAAATTAATTTATATTTGTTGATTTTGAAATAAATTGATGATAAAAAACTTAAAATTCTTAATATTGAAAGTTTGATTTATATAGCGAATATAACCCAAAATTTACTTTTTATTACCTTTGTTAAAAAATATATTAAATATTATTGAATAGTAATAATATACTTGTAAATTATATCCAGTTAAACTAATATAAAAGCCTCCAATAAAACATTTTGTTTTTTCGAGTTTGCAAAAATCAATGATTAATTTATTTCAATCGTTTATATTCAATTCTAATATATAATAAATAATAATAATTTCAATTGTTTATAAAATAATATTAAAAAATATTTATATAATTAATAATAAATATTAAATTATAATCTTTTTATTATAAAAAATGATAAGTTCTATTATCATTTTTAACAAAACGCAGAGTTTTGGAAAGCTTTAGCAAATTATTACCAATTATCCTTTAATATCTGTTTTATTAAAAAAATCAAATAAAATATTTCTTGTATTCATAGCAATATAAAATTGTTTGATTAAAGTGTATAAGGGTTAAATTAAGCTTTTTTATATTGCAATATCTTTTGATTTGAATAATTTTTTAATGTAATAGAATTCGATTTAAAAAAAAAATAAAATTAAACGTTTATTATACTTTCGATTCTAGATAATATTACTAATAAACAATACTATAATCAATTTGCAATTGGATTTAATAGCGAAATTATTATATTATATACTCTTTTGTTAATCGAAAATGTAAATAATATAATATGTATAATAACCAGCGATATATATAGCGATCTTTTGATCGGAAAATTAAAGGTTAAGAGATGTATATATACATCTAATTATAACTTCCGATTATATTTTGGTCAAATAAATTCTGATTAGTTTTAAATCTTTTTTGTTATTTGTTATCCATCTTTTAACAGTTTTAATAGTATATTATAAAACAATAGTAAGATATATATTAAGAAATTTATAAGGATTTATTGTAACATTAATACTTTATTTTGCAAAGTTTTCGTTTGTTTATATATTATTATCCGTTTTCATTAATTTTATGTATTCACCAAAATCTTTAATCCGATTAGAAAGCATAATAATCATCGCTATTAATATAAAACAAAATTTTAATTATATAATAGTTTTATACGATATAGTATCGGTATTTTTAAAGATATAGGCTTTATCGATAATAACAAATTTAAACAATTCTTTAAAATTATAAATTTAATCCAGATCGTTTACAAATAATATCGAATCCGTTTATATAGATATATAGAAATGTTTGCTTATACGAAAACTTTTTAAAGCAAAAGAATTATAGCGAGTATATAATGTAATAACTAATATAATAACTATTATACAAAAGTTTCTTTTTGCTTCGTTAAAAATCTTATATATACAAATTAACTTTTTTTATATTTTTCTATAATAATTATTTATAGGTTAATATTCATCGTTATAATAAATAAATATTATAAAATCCTTTGTAATTGAATTGATCTTTAATACTCATTATTTAATTAATTCGAATAATATTATCAGCATTTTTGATATGGCTAGTAGCGGATTAATAAACTTATCGAGAATTTCGAATGGATTTTTATTGGTATTTAAAAAGAGATCTTTGTTTTGTACTTACATTTGTTCTTAGTTTTTATATTATCGTTTTAAAATATTATATTGTTCTTATAAACGATTATATAATAAGAGTTTTTTATTGCGTTAATTTTGTATCTATAATAAAATTAATATTAATATCCTATCTGTATAAAGCTAATATATATAATAATTAACCCAAATCCAGAATTCGATTATTTCCAATATTTTATTTAAGCTAATTACATTTATTAATAAATAAACTTTAATCAACGGATTATATAGTACACAAATGATTTGTTGAATTTTAATAATTTATCAACTTTCAAATCAAAAGATAGGTTTATTGATTGAAAAGCGAAAACGATTTAAATTAAAATTAAAAAATTGACAATTTACAATATATCCCATAAATTAATAGTTTGGATTGTCGAATAACGCTTTCAATTTAGCTATATTATTGATAGTTTCCAAAGAAAGAGTAATAAAATTGAATAATGTTTTTTTACTAATTAAAATCTTAATTTCTTGGTTTTATAATATACTCTTTGCATTTATATCTTAAGCATTATTATTTATATTTCTAATAATACCTAATATAAACTTTTCCAATGTTAATTTATCATTGAAATAAATCAAAACAATTTGAATATTTAAATATCTATCGAATTATATTATAAAATTGAAAAAATTATCTAAGTTTTTTATTGTTTTCAAACAAACAAATTCATCTATAAATTCAAATAAATCCATTATTTCTAATTCAACATTAACATTATCCAATACTTAAAAAAAGCTAACTTCAATTGTTAAAGAAAAAAGGAATACAAAAAAAAACAGGGTTTGATTAAAAGATTTCGCAATATTTCTTACAAATCGAGCAATATATTTAATCAATCAAATAAACATTATCATTTCTAATGAATTGAGCGATATATTTTAAATATATTTCGATATTTTTTGTAACATAAAATATAAACTATTTATTTCAATTCTAAAAGTATTATCAAAAATATTAATTTTTGTTTAAAAAAACAATACTTCTTCAATATTTATATCGTTATTTATATTGCAACATTTTTTAACGAATATAATAGCGCAATTAGCGTTTATTATAACTTTTATCATATATATTTATAATTATACTTCTTTTTCAACTATTATTATTTGCTTATTCAAAAATATTTTATTATATACAATTGAATTTATATAATATAATTTATGCAAACAAAGCGCATAGTAATCAATTTCTTCCCAATTGGATTTGTTCAAATATATATTAAAGTATTTAATATCGCCGTAAACTTTACTTTATATAATAGCGTTTTGTACAACTTTAAAAATTAATTCTTTGCTTTTTGATATATTTACTATACAAAATAAAATTATCTATTAATATAGCTCTTTAAAATAAAAGCAAAACTTATTTGATTTAAAGAATTCGAATATTATATCGATAATAGTTAAATCTAGATATAATAATATCTTTGATAAGCTTTATACAGTTTTGGATTTTATTATAACCCCGAACAATTTGTTTATATTTGTAATATCCTTTTTATTAAATAAAAATATTTTTGCGAATGATTTAATATATTTTTCTAAAAGATTATATTTAAAGTTATGCTTAATATTAACCAAAGATACTATATTTACTATAAATCTGCATTTGAATTAATTTTATCTGAATCAACCTTATCTATGAATAAGTTTTACTTGGATCTACTTTATATCCAGTATTAAATATATATTATATATTAGTTTAATACAAATCGATATTAACGGGTAAAAACAGAATATAAAGCGTATAAAAGGAATAGAGAGAAAAAAAAAAGATAGAAAGAAAAATAAAGAAAAAGATAAAAAAAGAGAAAAAAAAAGAGAAAAAGAAAGAGAGAAAGAGAAAGAGATAGAGAAAGAGAGAGAGATAAAGAAAGAGAGAGATAAAGAGGGAGGATAAAGAAAGAGATAAAGAGGGAGATAGAGAAAGAGATAGAGAAGGTAAGAAGGTAATAGAGAGGAATAAAAGAGTATGTAGATTAAGGATGTTAATAGTAATGTGATTATTGTTGTTAATAGAGTTGAAAAAAGAAAAAACAAACATAAAAAGAAAATAATATATTAATAATATAACGTACTATAAAAAGAAAATGAAAGTGAAGCTTATAAAAGTGAAGTTTATAAAAGTGAAGCTTGTAAAAGTAAAGTTTTTGATAATATATAAATACTATTATTAATACTAATAGCTTTATACCCCGCATTAATAAATCTAAATTGATATTAGAGTTTAAGCTTTGATATACTACTAAAGTGTTTTATATAAAATTATTGTAGTGGTAATAGTATATATTGTTTAATATATTAGAAGTGGTATATGTATTCTATTAAGTATATAAAGTAGAAACATCTAACTAAATATAGCGCTACACATGATTACAATAAAAATAAGCGATATTGAATAAACAATATAAAAAAATAATAATATTGAATATGATTAATCATTGTATGAATTGAATTGAATTGAATTGAATTAAATGAGCTAATAGTATTATAAACTCAATTTAATTTTCAAGCGCATTTAAAAAGAGATAATGAAATAGATAAACAAATATTTGTAGTGGCTTTAATATTATATAAGTTTATAAATCCATATTTTTTATCTTTTTCATCCTTGCTATTAATCGATGATACCTTAAACCACTTTCATCAAATCGTTTTAAAGATAATGAATAGTATAGCTTTTCCCCAATTATTATAACCTTCCCAATTATATATAACTTCAATTACAACCAAATGCATAATATAACCGGCCAATAAATATATTACAATTTGAAAATATAATTCGTTTTCGATTCGCTTAACCTAATTACAATGTAATATATTATATTCTATACTTGTAACTTTAATACCAGATTCCAATTGAATAAATCCATTTGGTATACAAAAAGTAAAGTTATACATTTAATCGATGCAAGAATATTTCGAATATAGAAATTCGCTATCAACGTCTTCAATAGAATTAATATTAATAGTAATAATATAAATAATATATTAATTTATAAACAACTTTATATCTATCTTTTTAAACCATAATAATTAATCTGGTTTTAAATTGCTTTATTTAAACTACTACTATTTATACTCGTAATTCTAATAAACAGCAAAACAACTCATTATTAAAAGCTTAAACATTTGCTTTCTAACTTTTGCTATTTATACTAATAGTACCTTTTTATATAGTTATTACTATTAGTAAAGCTATTAGTAATATTAATATATAAATATTCTTTTTTCATTATAAATATACTAATTATTTGATCCTTTACTTTTTTTTTGCGAATTGATACTTATATATATTGTTTTTATTGCATATATATTGCATATATAAATCATCAAATAATAATCCTACTAGTGTTATTTCTACTAATAATTTAATTAATTCAATCTATCGGATTCATTCATAAGATCAATTATTAATCTATTAAATTAATTTGTTGAGTTAGCTTATTGAATCAACTTTATATCAATATTAATACTATTAATAAAAGTTAACTACAAATAAATGAATATATAAGAGTCGAATTTCAAGTATATATAATTTTAAGTTATTGCTATTGTTATTGTTCTTTTTGTTATACCAATATGGAAAACTTTTTAGATTTTCCAGATTTGCTTTAATCAACTAATATTGATAATCCATAAATCAATTTTGCAATAATGTTCTTACAAATGTTAAAACAAAAACGCATTACAAATAAACCTATTACAAAACGTCCGCAAATAAAAGATTTTCATTGAGCTACTAATAATCCAAAATCTAAACTAACAAATAATATTACAAAATCGGACAGTAATACAGATCCATTACAAAGCGGTATAAACGATATAAAAAAAAAAAAAAAATGTATTATTAAAAAAGGATTTAAATACAAATGAAAATAGTGAAAAAGCGTTTAATAAAGATAGCTCACTACCAAAACGATTTAAAGTATAAATAATATCTTTAGTATTGTATATTTGATTAAAGCGAATACAAGGCAATAATATATACAAAGCTATAAGCAAAAATACAAACGGGAATGCTAACAGGAATGTTAACGGGAAAGAGGATAATAAAAGAAAAGTCAATAAAAGAACACTTTTGTATATAAGCATAAGCACAAGCATAGGTATAGGCACAGGTATAGGCATAGGCATAGGCATAGGCATAGGTATAGGCATAGGTATAGGCATAGGCATAGGCATAAGCATAGGCACAAGCACAGGCATAAGCACAAATACAGGCACAGGCATAGGTATAAATATAAGTATACAAAACCGAACTTTAATCTATATTCCAATACCAAATAAATATAATGCGGTTTTTAAAGATAACTTCAACAAAAATATATTCGAAAAAGGATTGATTTCTGGAAATGATACTTTCGAAAATGTTATTCCCAACTATATCGCTCCCGAGAACAATTCTAATCATTCGAAATGCAAAAAACCAATTATTGTTATATACACTATAATTGATCGATATAATAATATAAAAGAAGGAATATAAGTAATTATTAAATATATGAAAATAGAAAATAATACAATAAATAAACTAGAATTATATAATAGATAATAATATATGATTGGCCTTAATAGAAATAAAAATTCGAAACCAATTCGATTGGCTTTTCTAAACATTGCTATTATTTATTTATTATTTAAATCCGTATACACAAAAACATTGCAAAATTATAAAAATTGAAAGTTTAGTATTACAAAAACAACAAAAATATTTATATCTAATTAAATTAAAAATTCATTAAAAAAAATACAAAAAACTATTACATTCTTTAATATAATAATAGTTTTACTTGCAATATACAAAGAATATTGATTACTTGCAATTTTTTGTTTATTTAATCAAACAATAAAATGAAATGATATATCGCTATTAAATAAAGAATTCTTCAAATATATATATATTAATATTAATATTATCTTTTCTATTTGAATCAAACTAATTTATATTAGATGCAATATTGAAAATTTTAGCAATTGCAAAATTAATACAATTATTTAAACAAACTCGAGATTGTATTTTGTCAAAATATATTTAAAAGTATTTATTATTTGCATATAATAAATTGTATAAAAAGAAAAGATTCAATAAACTAACAATCAATAATTTTTCATTGCAGAATATACCGTTGCCAAATCGACAAAAATTGCATATAGCAATTAATCCGAATGATGATTCGGATAATGTAAATAATGATTTGTTTTTTTTATAATTTGAAATAATTAAAAGAATTAATATTATTATAAATAGTAATTAATAGTATCAATAATATCAATAGTATTAATAGTATTAATATTGTTATAATTAATGTTTATATTATTATTTATATTAATATTATTAATATAGTAATTATTATTAGTATTGATAGTAATATTATTAATAGTAATATTAGTATTGATTATTACTATTAAAGATAATTTAAATTAAAATCTTAAACGATCTTGATCGTTATTGAGAATTCTTAAAGGATCTTAAACGATTTTAAGCGAACTTGAATGATTTTGAACAATCTCAAATAATTTTATCAAAAGTATTGATTTGTATAGAATTAAATTCGTTTTGAATGTATTTGGATTAGTTTAAGATAATTAGAAATGGTTGAAGATGATTTAAAACAATTCAAAACAATTCAAAATAGTTCAAGATTGTTCAAAATGTATCAAAAATCGATTAAGATTATATCGAAATAAATTAAATAAAATATTATATTTAAGATCGTCTTTAAACCATCTATAGATTATCTTAAAGATTTAACTATCTTTAATTAGTTTTGAAATAATAATAAGATTATTTTTAAACTATCTTAAACCTGTTAAATTACGCTAGTAAATATTTATTATAAAGTTTTAATTTATTTATTATATTACTTTTTGTTTTAATATATTTAATAATTGCTTATATTATTTTTTTCTATATTATTATATCGATCAATTATAATGTATATAATAATGATTAACTTTTTGCATTTCGAATAATTCTTCAAAATAAAATCGTTTTCGAAAACGTTATGGTTGAGAATGATACTCCCGGAAGTATCACTTTTGGGAATCGATTTTTTTTCGAATATATTTCCATTGGAATTGTTTTTAAAAATTGTATTAAGTTTGTTTGATATTAGAATAAAGAATAAAGTTCGGATTCGCATTCGAGTTTATATATTTATATTTATATTTATACTTATACTTATATTTGTATTTATATTTATATTTATATACGAAAATATTCTTTTATTGATTTTTCTTTTGTTATTCTTTTTATTGTTTATATTCTTATTAGTATTCCCGTTTATACTATGTTTGTTTACATTCTCGTTTACATCGTTTACATTCGCGTTTATCACTTCGTATATATTATTGCTTTATATTCGCTTTAATTAAAATATACAATATTAAAGATTGTATTCATTATATTTTAAATCATTTTGATAATGAGTTATCTTTATTAAGCGCTTTTTCGTTTTTTTCATTTATATTTAAATCCTTTTTTAATAATACATTTTTTTTTCTTTTATTTATATCGCTTATATTGCTTTGTAATGAATTTATATTATTGTTCGATTTTGTAATATTATTTATTAGTTTAGGTTTTGAATTACTAATAATCTTATAAAAATCTTTTATTTGTAAATATTTTATAATAAATTTAATATATCTTTATTTTAATATTTGTAAAAACATTATTGAAAACTAATTTGCAAATTATCAATATTAATCAATTAAAGCAAATCTGAAAAGTTTGAAAAGTTTTTTATATTAATATAACAAGGAAAATAACAATAATAATAATTCAAAATTATATATACTTGAAATTTAACTTTTATATATTCATTTATTTATAATTAACTTTTATTAATAGTATTAATAATTGGTATAAAGCTAATTTAATAAATTAATTCAATAAATTGATTTAATAGGTTAATAATTGATCTTATAAATAAATTCGATAAATTAAATTGATTAAATTATTAATAGGAATAATATTAATAAAATCATTATTTAACGACTTATATACATAATATATATGCAATAGAAATAATATATATGAGTATTAATAAATATCAATTTGAAAAGAAAAAATAAAATATTAAATAATTAATAAATAAAGAATATTTATATATTAATATTATTAATAGCTTTATTAGTAATAATAACCATATAAAAAAGCATTATATAAAAAAGCATTATTAGTTTAAATAATAAAAGTTTGTAAGTAAATATTTAAGCTTTTTAACGATGAATTGTTTTGCCGTTTATTAAGATTACAAGTATAAATAATAATAGTTTGAATAAAGCAATTTGAAATCAAATTAATTATTATAGTTTAAAAAGATAAATATAAAGTTATTTGTAAATTAATATTTTTATTAATACTATTATTAGTATTGTTATATTAATTCTATTAAAGATATTAATAGCGAATTCTCATATTCCGAATATCCTTGTATTAATTAAATTTATGAACTTATTTTCCATATATCAAATAAACTTATCCAATTGGAATCTGGTATAAAGATTATAAATATAGAATATAATAAATTATATAATAAATAAATTAAACAAATTGAAAATAGACTATATTATTCAATTGTAATATATTTATTAGCTGGTTATATTATATATTTAATTGTAATTGAGGCTATACACAATTGGAAAAGCTATAATAATTGAGGAAAAGCTATAACATTTAGTATTTTCAAAGCGATTTGGTAAAAGTAGCTTAAAGCACTATCGATTAATAAAAAGGATAAAAAAGATAAGAAATATAAATTTACGAATTCATATAATATTAAAGCTATTACAAATACTTATTTATTTATTTTATTATCTCCTTTTAAATACGTTCAAAAATTGAATTAAGTTTATAAAACTAATAGTTTATTATTCAATTCAATTTATACAATTACTATTATTAATTATATTTAATATTGTTTATTAATTATATTCAATATTGCTTATTTTATATAAGATATTTTAATAATATATTAAAGTTTAAACTTTAATATCAATCTAGATTTATTAATGCAGAGTATAAAGCTATTAGTATTAATAATAATATTTATATATTATTAAAAGCTTTGTTTTCATAAACTTCACTTTCATTTTCTTTTTACAATATATTATATTACTAATACATTATTTTCTTTTTATTTTCGTTTTTCTTTCTTTAACTTTTTCAACAACAATAATTATATTATATTACAATTAACATTCTCGATCTATATATTCTTTATTCTTCGCTATTCTTTTTTATTACTTTTTTATATTTCCTTTTATTTTTTTACGCTTTTTATTCTCCTCTCTATTCTCTTTTTTATTCTCTTCTCTATTCTTCTCTATTCCTTTCTCTTTATTCCTCTTTTTATTCCTCTCTATTTCCTTCTTATTTTCTTACACTTTATATTCTATTTATACCCTTAAATGTTTATCTGTATCAAATTGATATCTAATACATATTTAATATTGAATATAAACTAAATCCAAATGAAATCTATTTATAAATAAACTAATCTAAACAAAGCTAATTCAAATACAGATTGATAATAAATATGATTTCTTTAATTAATATTAAATGTAATTCTTCAAGAAAATATATCAAATTATTTACAAAAATATTTTTATTTAATAAAAAGAATATTATAAATATAAACAAATTATTTAAGGTTATAATAAAATCCAAAGTTTTATAAAACTTATCAAAAATAGCATTGTATTTGAGTCTATTTATTGCTAATATAATATTTGAATTCTTTAAATTAAATAAGTTTCGTCTTTATTTTAGAAAGCTATATCAATAAGCAATATTATCTTATATAGTAAACATATTAAAAAGCAAAAAACCAATATTTAAATCGATACAAAATACAATTATACAAAATAAAGTTTATTATAATATTAAATACTTTAATATATATTTGAATAAATTTAATTAAAAAGGATTGATTATTATATATTTCGTTTGTATAAATTGTATTATATAAATTCCATTGTATATAATGAAATATTTTTCAATAAATAAATAACAATAATAGAAAAAGAAATATAATTATAAATATATATAATAAAAACTATAACGAATATTAATCGCATTATTATATTCATTAAAAAGTATTGTAATATAGATAACAATATAAACATTGAAAAAGTATTGTTTTTTTAAACAAAAATCAATATCTTCGATAATATTTTCAAAACTAAAATAAATAATTTATATTTTACGCTACAAAAAGCATCGAAATATATTTAAAATATATCGCTTAATTCATTAAAGATAATAACGTTTACTTAGTCGATTAAATATATCGTTCGATTTGCAAAGAATATTGCAAAATCTTTTAATTAAACCTCGCTTTCTTTTGTATTCCCTTTTTCTTTAATAATTAAAGTTAATCTTCTTTAAATATTAAATAATGTTGATATTGAATTAGAAATAATGAATTTATTTAAATCTCCAAATGAATTTGTTTATTTGAAAGCAATTAAAAACTTAAATAACTTTTTCGATTTTATAATGTAATTCGATAAATATTTAAATATTGAAATTGTTTTAGTTTATTTCAATGATAAATTAATATTAGAAAAGCTTATATTAAGTATTATTAAAAATATAAATAATAATATTCAAAATATAAATACAGAAAATGCATTACGAAATTAAGAAATCAAGGTTTTAATTAGTAAAAAAACATTGTTCAATTTCATTACTTTTTTTAACAACTATTGATAATATAGTAGCTAAATTGAAAACATTATTCGATAATTCAAATTATCAATCTATAGGATATATTGCAGATTGTTAATTTTTTAATTTTAATTTAAATCGTTTTTGCTTTCTAATCAACAAACCCATTTTTCGATTTGAAAGTTGATAAATTATTAGAATTTAATAAATTATTTATATATTATATACTAGTAATTCGTTAATTAAAGTTTGTTTGTTAATAGATACAATTAATTTAAATAAAATATTGAAAATAATCGAATTTTGAATTTAAATTAATTATTATATATATTAGTTTTATATAAATAAAATATTAATATTAATTTTATTATAAATATAAAATTAATACAATAAAGAACTTTTATTATATAATCGTTTATAAGAATAATATAATATTTTAAAACGATATTATAAAAACTAAAAATAAATATAAATATAAAACGAAATTTTTTTTAAAATATTTACTAGCGTAATTTAAAAGATTTAAGATAGTTTAAAGATAGTTTTATTATTATCTCAAAACTAATTAAAGATAATTAAATCTTTAAAATAATCTATAAATAGTTTAAAAACGATCTTAAATATAATCTTTTATTTAATTTATTTTGATATAATCTTAATCAATTTTTGATATATCTTGAACAATCTTGAATTATCTTATTTCATTTTGAACTATTTTAAATTATTTTAAACTATTTTGAGCCATTTTAAACCATTTTTAATCATTTCAAATTAATTTAAATATATTCAAAACGAATATAATTTTATACAAATCAATACTTTTAATAAAATCATTTGAAATCGTTCGAATTCGTTTAAGTTCGTTTAAAATCGTTCGAGATTGTTCAAGATCGTTCGAGATCATTTAAGATTCTTTAAAATCCTTCAAAAGTTTTCAATAATAATTAAAATCGTTTAAAATTATAATTTGAATTATTTTTAATAATTAATATTACTACTAATAATATTACTAATATTAATACTAATAATAATTACTATATTAATAATATTAATATAAATAATAATATAACCATTAATTATAATAATATTAATACTATTAATTATTATTTATAATAATATTAATTCTTTTAATTATTTTAAATCATAAAAAAAACAAATCATTATTTACATTATTCGAATCATTATTCGAATTAATTGCTATATATAATTTTTGTTGATTTAATAATAATATATGCTATAATAGAAAATTATCGATTATTAGTTTATTAAATCTTTTCTTTTTATATAATTCATTATATATAGATAATAAATATTTTTAAATATATTTTAATAAAATATAATTTTAAATTTGTTTAAATAATTATATTAATTTTGCAATTATTAAGATTTTCAATATTGTATTTAATATAAATTAGTTTAATTCAAATAGAAAAAATAATATTAATATTAATATATATATATTTGAAGAATTCTTTGTTTAATAATAATATATTATCCTATTTCATTGTTTAATATAATAAATAAAAGATTATAAACAATTAATATTCTTTATATATTGTAAATAAAACTATTATTATATCAAAGAATATAATAATTTTTTATATTTCTTTTAAAGAATTCTTAATTTAATTAAATATAAACATTTTTATAGTTTTAATAATATTAAGTTTTTAATTTTTATAATTATATAAAGTTTTTATTTATATAAATTTAAACAATAAATAAATAATAATAATATTTGGAAAAGCTAAACAAACTAATTCCGAATCTTTGTTTTTATTAAAACCAATCATATATTATTGTTTATTATATAGTTTTAGTTTATTTATTATATTATTTTTTATTTTGATATATTTAATAATTATTTATATTTTTTTTTTCTATTATTATATTGATTAATTATAATATATATAACAATGATTAGTTTTTTCTATTTCGAATAATTCTTTAAAATAAAATTATTCTTAAAAACATTATAATTAAGAATAATATTCTCGAAAATACTATTTCCGGGAATTAATCCTTTTTCGAATATATTTCTATTGAAATTGTTTTTAAAGATTGTATTAAGTTTGTTTAATATTAAAATAAGGATTAAAATTCGGGTTTATATATTTGTATTTGTATTTATACTTGTATTTATACTTATGCTTATATACGAAAGTATTTTTTTATTGATTTTTCTTTTGTTATCCTCTTTATTATTAATATTTCCGTTAGTATAATCGTTTGTATAACCATTTGTATAGCTATTTGTATTCTTGCTTATCGCTTCGCATATATTATTGCTTTGTATTCGTTTTAATCAAAATATATTATATAATATTAAAGATATTATTTATACTTTAAATTGTTTTAATAATGGGTTATCTTTATTATATACTTTTTCTTTATTTTTATTTATATTTAAATTCTTTTTTAATAATACATTTTTCTTTCTTTTATTTGTATTATTTATATCGCTTTATAATGAATTTGTATTATTATTTAATTTTATAATATTGTTTATTAATTTAGATTTTGAAATATTAATAATTTAATAACAAATTTTTATTTATAGATGTTTTATAATAAGTTTAATATATCTTTGTTTTAATATTTATAAAAACATTATTATAAAATTAATCTACAAATTATTAATATTTATTAGCGTAATTTAAAAGGTTTAAGATAGTTTAAAGATAGTAGTTTTATTATTATCTCAAAACTAATTAAAGATAATTAAATCTTTAAGATAATCTATAGATGGTTTAAAAACGATTTTGAATATAATATTTCATTTAATTTATTTCAATATAATTTTAATCGATTTTTGATATATTTTGAACGATTTTGAGTTATTTTATTCTATTTTGAACTATTTTGAATTGTTTTAAATCATTTTTAGTTATTTTTAATCATTTCAAACTAATCCAAATATATTCAAAACGAATTTAATTCTATACAAATTAATATTTTTAATAAAATTATTTAAGATTATTTAAGATCGTTCGAGTTTGTTCGAGATCGCTTAAGATCCTTTAAAAGTTCTTAATAACGATCAAGATCGTTTAAGATTATAATTTAAATTATTTTTAATAATTAATATTATTACTAATAATATAAATATTAATTGTAATAATATTAATACTATTAATACTATTAATTATTATTTATAGTAATATTAATTCTTTTAATTATTTCAAATCATGAAAAAAACAAATCATTATTTATATTATTCAAATCATTATTCGAATCAATTATTATACGCAATTTTTATTGATTCAATAATAATATATTCTATAATGAAAAATTATTAATTATTAGTTTATTAAATCTTTTTTTTTATATAATTTATTATATATAAATAATAAATATTTTGAAATATATTTAATAAAATGCGATTTCGAGTTTGTTTAAATAATTATATTAATTTTGCAATTACTAAGATTTTCAATATTGTATCTAATATAAATTAATTTGATCCAAATAGAAAAAATGATATTGATATTAATATATATATATTTAATGAATTCTTTGTTTAATGATAATATATTATTCTATTTTATTATTTAATTAAATAAACGAAAGATTACAAATAATCAATGTTTTTTGTATATTATAAATAAAACTATTATTATATTAAAGAATATAATGGTTTTTTGTATTTTTTTAATAAATTTTCAATTTAATTAAATATAAATGTTTTTGCTATTTTTGTAATATTAAACTTTCAATTTTTATAATTTTGCAATGTTTTTGTATATGCGGATTTAAATAATAGATGAGTAATAGTAATATTTGGAAAAGCTAATCGAATTAATTTTGAATCTTTGTTTTTATTAAAACCAATTATATATTATTGTTTATTGTATAATTCTAATTTATTTATTATATAATTTTTTGTTTTAATATATTTAATAATTGTTTGTATTTTTTGCTTTATATTATTATATTGATTAATTATAGTATATATAATAATGATTGATCTTTTATATTTCGAATAATTTTCTAAAATGGAATTGTTTTTAGAAGCATTATAATCGGGAATGATATTCCCGAAAATACTATTCCCGGGAATTGATCCTTTTTCGAATATACTTTTGTTGAAATCGTTTTTAAGGATTGTATTAGGCTTATTTGGTATTGGAATAGAGATTAAAATTCGGGTTCGTATATTTGTATTTGTATTTATACTTGTATTTATATACGAAAGTATTCTTTTGTTGATTTTTTTTTGTTATTCTTTTTGTTATTGATATTTTTATTAATATAATTATTTATATAGTTGTTTATATAATTGTTTATATTTCTATTTATTGCTTTATATATATTATTGCTTTGTATTTGCTTTAATTAAAATGTATTATATAATATTAAAAATATTATTTATATTTTAAATCGTTTTAATAATGGATTATTTTTATTAAACGCCTCTTCGCTATCTTTATTTGTATTTAAATCCTTTTTTAACAATATATTTTTTTTTTTTTTGTATTACTTATATCGTTTTGTAATGGATCTGTATTACTGTTTAATTTTGTAATATTATTTATTGGTCTGGGTTTTGAATTACTAATAGCCTAATGAAAATCTTTTATTTGCGAATGTTTTGTAGCAGATTTAATACGTTTTTGTTTTAATATTTGTAAGGATATTGTTGCAAAATTGATCTGCAAATTATTAATATTAATCGATCGAAACAAATCTGGAAAATCTGAAAAATCTTTTATATTAATATAATAAGGAAAATAACAATAGCAATAACTCAAAATTATATATATTTGAAATTCGATTTTTATATATTTATTTATTTGTAATTAATTTCTATCAATAGTATTGGTAATTGGTATAAAGCTAATTTAATAAATTAATTTAATAAATTGATCTAATAGATTAATAATTGATCTTATAAATGAATCCAATAGATTGAATTGATTAAATTATTAATAGGAATAATATCGATAGAATTATTATTTAACGATTTATATATACAATGTATATAAGTATCAATTCGCAAAAAAAAAATAAAAAATCAAATGATTAGTATATTTACAATGAAAAAAGAATATTTATATATTAATATTATTAATAGCTTTATTAATAATAATAATCATATAAAAAAGTATTATTAATATAAATAGTAAAAGCTAAAAAGCAAATATTTAAGCTTTTAATAGTAAATTGTTTTATTGTTTATTAGGATTATAAATATAAATAATAATAGTTTAAATAAAATAGTTTGAAACTATATTAATTATTATAATTCAAAAAAGCAAATATAAAGTTGTTTATAAATTAATATATTATTTATATCATTATTATTAATATTATTAATATTATTATTATTATTGTTACATTTATTTATTTATTTATTTATTATGTTTAACGTCTATATAAGCTAGCTAGGCTCTTGACCTCCCGAAAGATACTAAAAACAGATGATACACTAATGGGTCGTAAACTCAGAAACTTATCACTTAAATACGTATTGTACGACATCGCTAGGTTAAAGTATTAAGGCCGCCTTTTTCCGATGGTTTTTTATAATTCTAGCTTTATTAAATAGTCTTTTTCCATTATTTAAAGAAGTGTTTTGCATTAAAGGGGTTAATCTTTGCTTATTATATTTAAAAAAAATAAGTATCGGGCTATATAGCAATTGCATTGGTAAGGAACGTTAAAAGGGTAATTATTACGTTAAATTGCAGCCTTTGTATCGTTGTATAAAGTATTATATTGCGCTTTATAGATCACGTTTCAGATTAAACTTCGAAATAAAGCAAAGGATAAAGAAAGGGGAAGGGGGGTAAAGAAAGGGTCGGATAAAGCGTTGTATTGAATGTTATCCAGAGTGTTGTTAAGCTTTCAGTTATAAAATGTAAAGTATTGTATTATTGTAACAAAACGTTCGAATTTTTTTAAAAAAACGAAAAATTGTTATATATAGTTATCCTTTTCCTAAGCGATCGCCAATAAGTAAACAGGTTTAAACAACTACAAATGGAATCTTTTGATAGAAATCTCGCAAAAAACGAAATGCTTAAAGGTTTTAACTTTATTATATAAGCAATGGGTTTCTATGTTTTCGTGTTTAAAATATTTGTGATAAGCTTTAAAATCGCTATATTTAAATTGCAACATTAATAGTCTATATAATGTTGATTTAGCAAATCTAAGCTTTATAAGTTTTTTAAATATATAATTTAATTGCTATTTGCAATATCCTTTTGCCAATATAAACTTGTTTTTATTTTACTAATCATCTGTTGCATTACGGATTAAACTTTATGCAATCGAATCTATTCTATTAATCATTAATTGCGCAATGAGCTTTGGATTTACTATATCGCTTTTTGCATTTACGTTTATTAGTCTATTTGCTATTTCGTTGTCGATAATCTTTTGGTGTTTAAAGGACTATTGTATCTTAACCATATATTAATCAATAAGTTTATAACTTTTTAGGAATGTTTATTGTGAAATATTCAAAACATTTGTGTATTTATATTATATTATTGAAATGCTATTGATATAAAACCATCTTTATATATCTATAGTAATTGGCAACGTTAATGCTTTTTGTAATCTTTTCAAAGCGTTTATTGTTTCTACGTCGAAGATATATAAGAATGTATTAATTACGCTTTTATCGATAGTAATAAAATCTTGTTTTTGGTAAATCGCGTAATTGTAGCCTATATGTTTGCCCGTATTATCGTACAACTCGAACCCATCGGAAAAAATTGTAATTGTATTAAAAAATAAAACGTTTTATTAATTAATAAAGCTTTTCGCTATTGTTTTTTTGTTTATTCCTTTTGTAAAGTCCGTTCTACACTTGGAGGTATAATGCAAAAAGGAAAGGATTGAATAAAGCGTTTTTGAAAGCAACCGGTTCGCTATTTATAGCTTTATACTACATTGTATACAATGCTTTAATGCGATTAAGCGTATAATAAACGAATGACGTATATTCAGCTTTTTAAATCGAAAAACTATATTAATACAGATATATTCTAAAATTATTTTGTAAAGCGGAAAGCTTATATTATATAGATTAATTATTATAAATATAATCCTTTAAATTAATAATATACTCTTTGTTATTATATTGATCATTTTGTTTGTTTTTGTTATATATAATTTTATACGGGTGTTTATTATAGTGCTTTGTAAATAGCCGTTACTTATATTTAATTTTGTTCATCCCGGGTATTATACTTTTGTTCTATATAGTAACGAAAGTAGAATGTATGATAATGGCTTTTTGTAGGGAAGTTGCAAAGGGCCTGTATTGTATATTAGCAAAATGCTTGATATACAACGCTATTTTCTGCGCCTTTTCCATTTGTTCCATAATATACTTTTTAAACGTAAATTTGTAATTAAACCATACTTTTAATTATCTTAACGCCGGTTGCTTTATGTTGTTTAATGCATTTATTATAAACTGTATGATTAATGTAAAGAAAATAACAATTTCCGGGGCGTATGTATAACGTTTACAAGTGAAATATATCATCTCTAACTTTTTTAATGCAAAAGCGATTTTGTTAGTTTATCTTTATGTTTCAATATTTTGTATATTTTGCGTAATCGTTATAGTATTCTCTTTTAATGTATTGCTCATTTTATAAAGCGCAATATCGTTTGTGTATTTAAAGCGAAAAGCTTAATTCTGGTTTAAGAGTTTCGTTAAATAAAGTATATAAAACATTGGAAATAAAGATAAACTTTAAAAGGTATCGTATTATATTCGCAACTCGTTTGTATACACATTCTTTAACTTAACCATTACTTTGCAATCCAATAAAAACGATCAAACCATTTTCAAAAGAGTTATAAACCAATTTTGATTTTGCATCCTCTTTAATAGTTGCTAAAATAGCAATATATCGAATACATTTTGAATGTTTATTGTAATCAGCGTAACCTTCCGTTTCCTAACAAAAGCGCATTTCATATTGTATACAAATATTGTGATTAGATCTATAATCGATCGTTTAGACAAAGCTTTGCAATATTAAGGGCTCAATGTATTGTGCGTTAGCAACATCCATATTATCCATTTTGTAATGGTTTGTTCCAAACCTTTGTTTATATAGAATAGTAAAACTATCGGACGCCAAAAGTGTACGGAGCTTTTATCTTTCTTATCGATTTTGGGTAATATTATTATTTCGGCTAATTGTTAAATTTTAAGGAAATAGCTTTTTTTGAAATAATATTCAAAGAAATCGCATAAATATTCTTTAACATTATCTTAATAGACTTTCAAAAGTCTAATTGTAATTCCGTTAATTTTTAACGAAATATTTGAAACCTCGATAATATTCTGTTTTATTTTTTCAAAGAATATAATAGTATTTCAAGGGAAAGTAAAGATATAACTTTTTAATATCGGATCCGCTTTTAAATCGTTAATGCTATTATATTTATACAATATTTTGTTTAGTAGAACCTATGCTTTTTTTTTTGTACTTTTAATCGATTGATTATTAACTACAAACGATAAGGTTTTAAAGAAAAAAACCGTTTTATACTAGTTTATTATTTTATATAAGTTTGCGTTATTTGATACATTATCGATTACTTTTTTTCAATACTTTTTTTTCGTTTTGTATATTGCAATAAACATTCGTTTTCTATTCTCGAAAATTTTGTTAAAGCGTTTGTATAAATTGTATACCATTACATTTTTGTTGGTTTATTAAAGCGTTAATTGTGCTTAGTTACTCGTTAATCGCTTTGTAGTTTGTATTGATCGTTGGAATAGATTAATAAACCGTTTCGCGATTGTTTTCAATTTAGTATCTATAGCGATACTTTCGATTTTCGGCAACCAATATACTTCGCTTTTTATTAAACTAATAAATGTATATAAACTGTTTTTGATAACTTTATATTCAATGCATTTGCTAAATACTATACTTTGTTTTAGAATAGTAATGATTTGTGTGTAATAATCCGATTTGCAATTTATATCCCAATGCATTATCGTTTTTGCGAAAAGTATATTGGAGAAGGTAAAATCAATTATATACTTTGCGCGATAAGTAAGTATTTTTATTTTGCTAATAAAATCTATGCTAATATTCTATAATCAATTAGTAAGCGAAGCTTTTTAAATAATCGATAATATTTTTGATTTGTAAATATTATATTTCGCATTAAAATCCCTTTTAACTAATATGCAAAACGCCAAAGTGATACTTATTGTGTAATATATCATTGTTGTAGTATTAAGCTTATAATAAATATTAACTATATAGTAGCCATTTACTTTAAGTTATATTACATCTCTATAATGTTTATTACATTGTTATTGCATTTGTATTATAGTTTTTCGCTATATATATAATATAGTCCTTAATCGTTCGGCTTCCCTTTCAACTATCTTCTTCGATTTTTACAAATCGTAAAAAGCATAGTATTCGTATACTAAGTAATTTTGTATTTTGATGCCTGGTAAACTTTAAGGTTCTTGAATACAGATTATGTTTACTTTACTTTTGTAAACAAGTTGAAGCAGAATATTATATGCTTTTGCTCCTTTTCTTATATTCGCTTATACCATTATTACATATAAGATCGGATTATCCTTGCGGTTTTCGCCATTGCGCCGGTCCGGGCCTTTACTTATTAAAAGGATCGATAATTTCAATCAATTACATAATTATCGCAATATTATTGTTATCAATATTCATTACATCCTCAACACAAACTTTGCGTATATTGTTCTATAACAAAAGCTTTAGATTCATTTGATTTAAGATTGCTTTAAAACGTTTCAATGCTTTATTTTGCGATATCGCTATATTTATCGCATATTTAACATTATTGTTTACTTTCCTCGGAGTTACTAATATCTGGATCTTGATACGAGTAAGCGTTAAGGTTCAAATAACGTTTAATTATATAAAACTTTATATACTTTGGATTGTTTAAAAGTTTTGAGTTTTTGTTTGAAATATATGTATTGTTTGCATAATATATATAGTTATCCTTGGGATATATGTTTTTTGAATTGTTTAATTGTTTTTACAGATTAATTCTATTTAAGCTTTAGTCAAATTATATTGTAGTTTACTTCCGGTTATACTGCGGAGCATTAGCGAATAGCTTTTGTATTCTATTAGAAACGGATTATAACATTTATTACACTTTGCAAACGCCAAGTATAGTTTGTATATTAATCCTTAATACTTAGTTTTTACAATACTATAATTGTTATATTATATAAGTTTTATATAACAATAAATATTGCAATAAGTTTAACAATCTTATTTGTAAAGTTTTATTTGATTATAGAGAAATAAAAAAGTAAAAAAAGGGGTAATTCCAAATAAACGGAAAAAAGCAATTGGAGTAATAAAACTAATTACCCAAACATTCTTTACATTGTTTTCAAAACTTTTAAAATATTTAACTGGAATAATATTGGTTTGGATTCGGGCTTTTTTTTTTACTATCTCTTTGATGATTTCGATCCGTTTATTAATTGCGTTAAACAAAATGTTTAGTACTAAATGTACGCGATGGCTATGTTACGTTTTTGAGAAATCGAAACATATAGCTTTAATAATTTTATAGATTTTTGATTTGTAAATATTCTTCATTAAAACGTCCTTTATCTCCAGGGATTTAAAATATAATACTCAACTTGATTTGCATTTTACTACTTCCGGGATATCTCCGTTCTTGATATTCGGAATAGTTTTAACTAAATTCTTTCGGATCAAAAAAGGGTTATTGCAATATAAACCCGCGAAAAAAGCGTATTTAGTAAGAATACGTTTATTCACTTTTATTGCTTTAACAATGTTTTTTTTTACAAAGTTTGCTTTAAAAGCCCTACTTTAAAGAACAGTTAATAGTCTACTAGTTTTAAAGGTTTTTACAATTCCCGTCTACATTATAAGCGTTTCGATTATTATTATACCTTTTTATATTTTAAAAATTTTTGGGTTTGTAATTATGTTTATTACAAAAGCATTTGCAATATATATTAGAATCGCTTTTTGGATCGATATAATAATGTATATTTCTTTTTTGGTGAAGGTTTTAATAATCTTTTTTAGAAAATTAACGAATACAATTGTATACTTACAATAAATTGCCGTTTACTATTCGGCTTTTTGTAAAAGCCCATTAACCCTTTAAAAGATCATCGATCGTTGAAGCCCCCCGGATACAATAAAAGGAAGCAATATGTTTTTAGATCTTTCCTCAATTCGTTGAAAAAGGATAAGCAAGAGAAAGTCTTGTTGCTGCGTATGATTGTTGTTAATTATCCGCAATCCCCTCGCCAATGTAATAAAGCCCGTTTTCGCCATAATGGCTTGAAAGGGAGCTTTATATCTTTTTCGTACATATATCTTATGTTATACGACGCTGTATTGTGATATATCGTCGTCGAAATAATCTATTAAATTGTGTGGCATATATGAACAATTGTATTTAAAATATATTAAAATATATTAAAACATATCTTTACGATTATTGTTACATTAACTTTATTAAAAACATTAATAACGAATTTCTATATTCGGAATATCCTTATATCGATTAAATGTACAATTTTATTTTTCGTATATTAAATAAACTTATTCAATTGGAACTTGATATTGAAATTATAAATATAGAATATAATATATTATATTATAATTGGATTAAACAAATCGAAAACGAGTTATATCTTCAAATTGCAATATATTTATTAGCCGATTATATTATATATTTGGTTGTAATAGAAATTATATGCAATTGGGAAAGCTATAATAATTAAAGAAAAGCTATATCATTTACTATTTTTAAAGCAATTTAGTAAAGATAGCTTAAAGTATTATCGATTAATAATGAAGATAAAGATAATGAAAAATATAAGTTTGCAAATTTATATAATATTAAAGTTATTATCAATATTTATCTATCTATTTCATTATCTTTTTTTAAATATATTCGAAAATTAAATTGAGCTTATAATATTATTAACTTATTTAATTCAATTCAATTTATATAATAATTGATTATATTTAATATTGTTTATTTTATAAAAAACATTTTAATAATATATCAAAGCTCGGACTTTAATATTAATTTAAATTTATTAATGCAGAGTATAAAGCTACTAATAGTATTTATATATTATCAAAAGCTTTATTTTTAAAAGCTTTACTTTCAATTTCTTTTTATATTATATTATATTACTAATAATACATTATTTCTTTTCTTTTCTTTCTTCAACTTTTTAATAATAATAATCTTTTCTTACTTTTTTTACTCTTTATATACTTTTTTCTACTTTTTTTATTTTCTATATATTCTTTTTCATATACTATATACTCTTTTTATATACTATATACTATATACTTTTTTTAAATACTTTCTTTATTCTTTTTACTCTTTTCTTTATTCTTTTATTATTCGTTATCAATTTGTATTAGTTTAACATTATCAAATTGAACATAAAATTTATCTAAATAAGATTTATCTATAAATAAAGCTAATTCAAACAAAGTTAATTCAATTGCAAATTGATAATAAATATAGTTTTATTAGTTGATATTAAATATAATCCTTTAAGAAAATATATTAAATTATTTGCAAAAACATTTTTATTTAATAAAAAGGATATTACAAATATTAATAAATTGTTTAAGATTATAATAGAATTTAAAGCTTTATAAAGCTTATTAAAGATGGCTTTATATTTGGATTTAACTATTATCGATACAATATTGAAATTCTTTGAATTAAAGAAATTCCGTTTTTCTTTTAAAAAGCTATATTAATAGATAATTTTATTTTATATATCAAATATATTAAAAAGCAAAGAATTAATCTTTAAATTTGTACAAAATACTATTATACAAAATAAAGTTTATAGCGATACAAAATATTCCAATATTTATTTAAACAAATTTGATTAAAAGGATATCGATTATTATACTTTTTGTTTATATAAATTATATTATATAAATTTTATTATATATAATAGAATCTTTTTTAATAAACAAATAATAATTATAGAAAAAGAAGTTCGTTTATAGATATATATAATAAAAGCTATAACGAATATTAATTATATTATTATATCGGCCAAAAAACATTGTAATATAAACAATAATACAAATATCGAAAAAGTATTATTTTTTAAACTAAAGATTAATATATTCGATAATGCTTTTAAAATTGAAATAAACAATTTATATTCTACATTATAAAAAGCATCAAAACCTAATCAAAATGTTTCGTCAAATTCATCAAAAATAATAATATCTATTAAATTTGCAAGAAATATCATTTAATTTATAAGGAATATTGCAAAATACTTTGATTAAACTTTAGGATTTAATGTTCTTTAAATATTAAAAAATATCGATATAAAACCAGAAGTATCGAATATATCTGAATTTATAAATAAATTTGCTTATTTAAAAGCTATTAAAAATCCAAACAATCTTTTTAATTTTATAATACAATTTGAGCAATATTTAACTATTCAAATTATTTTTAAACATTTCAACGATAAGTTAGTATTAAAAAAGTTTGCATTTAATATTATTAAAAATATTGATATAAATGCAAAAGATATAAATGCGAAGAATGCTTTATATAATCAAGAAATAAAAATCCTAATAAATAAAAAAGATTCCTTTAATTTTATTATTCCATTTTTAGAAATTATCAATAATATAGTTAAACTAAAAGCTTTATTCGATAATCCTAAATATTAATCTATGGATTATATTACGGATTATACTTTTTTCGATTTCAATTTAAAACGTTTTCGTTTCTCAACCAATAAACTTACATTTAGATTTGAAAACTAGCAAGTTATCGGAATCTAACAAATTATATATATATTATAGTAATAGTAATTCATAATCGATTTGATCTATTTATAGCTATAGCTACGTTAATCATGCGATTTGCTTATAATATATACAATAATAAATGTTTTGTAAGAAAAAAGTAGAAAAAGTTTCTACAAAACAATCTTCTATCCCCCAAAAGATTTTCGAGATATCTATAGCTACTATTCATCCTGTTAAATATTAATAATTTGTAATATCGATAAATTAAAGATATTCTATTTTGTTTTATTAATTAAAGTTAATATATCGAATTGCATAATCATTACAAATCAAAAAGTATATTTTCTTTTTTCAATTTGAATTTCAAAGTAAATCTTTTTTATTTCGCATTCCTTTTGTATTTTTTATATCCTTTATAAAAGTTCTTTTATAAAAATGCATTTATTTATTGTTTTGTCATTCACTTTTTTGCTTTTTATTTGCATTTTTCTATAAATAACTTCATTTTCGTTAAATGATCTCTTATTTAACACTTTCTTTTTTTCCTTTCAAAAGCTATATAATCAAAAGTTCGCTTCATCTCTAAATCAATAAATCCTTCTCCTTTTCCCTCAAATTAGCCATCAAATCTCATCACGATCTCACTACGATGCCCCCCAAGAAAAACAGAGCCCGCGACAAGCTTCCGGTGTATATTATATAACCCTTTAATTAAAGTATATTTATTGGCGAATGCAATTGGTTTGAAAAATTTTTTGAAGATAATTGGATTTTGGATTTAGGTTAATTGTTATTTGTATTAACTTTATATTAATAGAATACTAATATAATTATAAATACAAAATCAATAAGATTAAAAGTTTACAAAATATAATCGTTTAATTCAACAATATAATACATTTAAATAATAATATAAAAGCTAAAAACCAACGAAAAAAAAAATAATAAAGATCCATTTTTGAATTCCAATGAAAATCCAATTAATATATTCAAGAAACCAAATAATCTGTTTTTAACAATGCCAAAAATGTTAATTGTATTATTTCAATTTATTAAACAATAAATATTAGAAATTAATTTTATTATAAAGGATTTTATTATCTTTATATATTATAGCGATAAGCATTAATCTATAAATAGATATTATAAAAAGATATAGGGAAAATTAATTCGATTATATAAAATTTTCAACGAAGTTGAAAAAAACTTTTGTATAATAGTTATTATATTGGTTATTATATTGTATATACATTATAATTCTTTAGTTTTAAAAAATTATCGAATAAGTAAATAGTTCTATACAACAATCTAAATTAATATAATATTGGATATAAACGATTTAGAATGGGTTTATAACTTTAAAGGATTATTCGAGTTTATAATTATTAATAAAGTTTATATTCTAAAGAATATCGATATTATATTATATAAAACTATTATATAGTTAAAACTACAACTTATATTAATAATAATAACTATTATTCTTTTTAATTGTATTAAAGATTTTATAAAATATATAAAATTAATGAAAATGAATGATAATATATAAATCGCTAGGAACTTTGCGAAATAGAGTATAAACTCTATAATAAATTTGTATAAGTTTTTTGATATATATTTTGCTATTGTTTTACAATTTATTATTAAAACAATTGAAAGATGGATAACAAACAATAAAAAAGATTTAAATTTGATTAAAATTTATTTGGCCAAAATATAATTTGAAGTAATAATTAGATATATATATATATATTGCTCAATCTTTAATTTCTTTAGCAAAAGATTGCTATGTATATCACTAATTATTATATATATTGTATTATATGCATTTTCGACGAAAAGAAAAGTATATAATACAACGATTTTGTTATTGTATTTAATCGCAAATTGATGATAATATTATTAATGAATAGTATTATTTGAAATCGAAAGTATAATAGATATTTTATTTTATTTTTTATATAAATTAAGTTTTATTATATTAAGCATTTATTCAAATTCGATAATATATTTGTATAGAAAAGCTTAATATACTTTTTTTATACTTTAATTAAATATTTTCAAACCATAATAACTATAAATAATAATCCTTTTGATTTTTCAAACAAATCAAATATTTTAAAGCAATTAGCAATAATTTATTATAGTTCTTCAAAATTGCAAGTTTTACTAAAAATAGTAATTGAACTAATTATTATTCATAACAAAAAAATCATTATTTGATATTTATTATCAATTATTCAACTATTTTTAAATATTATATAATAAGCAATTGGAATTATTACAATATATTATATATCGGAATTAATTATAAAAAAAAGAAATAAATTAATAATTGATTTTTATAATTCTTAAAATATTAAATATTTCATTAAAAGTTTTTATATTGGTTTAATTGAATATAATTTATAAATATATTATTATTATTCGATAATATTTGATGTATTCTTTAATAAAAATAACAAAAAACAAGTATTGAATTGTATTCGCTATATAAATCAAGTTTTTAATATTGAAAACTTTAAGTTTTCGATTACAAACTTTTTTTAGAATCGATAAATCCAGATCAATTTAATAAAAACTTTGTTTAAAGCAATAATTAAAATAGTAATAGTAATTCATAATCGATTTGATTTATCTATAGCTGTAACTACGTTGATCATGCGATTTGCTTATGATATATACAATAATAAATGTTTTATAAAGAAAAAATAAAAAAAGCTTTTATAAAACAATCTTTTATCCTTTAAAAGATTTTCGAAATATTTATAGCTATTGTCTATTCTATCAAATATTAATAACCTATAATATTAGCAAATTAAAGATATTCTATTTTGCTTTGTTAATTAAAATTAATATATCGAATTGTATAATTATTACGAATCAAAAAGTATACTTTCTTTTTTTAGTTTAGATTTGAAAATAAATCTTCTTTTTTTTACATTCTTTTTGTATCCTTTATATTTTTTATAGGAATTCTTTTATAAAAACGTATTTATTTGTTATTTTGTTATTTATTTTTTTGCTCTTTATTTATGTTTTTTTATAAATAGCTTTATTTTTGTTAAATAATTTTTCGTTTAATATTTTCTTTTTTTCCTTTTAAAAACTATATAATCAAAAATTCGCTTTATCTTTAAATCAATAAATCCTTTTTTCATTTCTTCAAATTAACTATCAAATTTTATTACAATCTCATTACAATGTTCTTTAAAAAAAACAAAGTTTGCGATAAACTTCCGATACGTTTCCGAAATCTCTTCGAAGCTTTACTTCGAAAATATTATATTAAATGTTTATACAATTTCGCTATAAAACCAAATTTAATTTGTATTCGCTAATATAGAAAATGTAAACGTTATCGCAAAAATAAAGCTTTTTATTAGAATATAAATGTACTTTTTCTATACTTTTGTTAAAATCAATATTAATATATATATTTGAAGATTTTTGTTAAATGTATAGAAATTGTATAAAACGCTTTATTTATCGCTAATATTTATATTGTAAACAAAACAAAGAATACTATTATTTTTGTATATTATAATAAATAAAATCTAAAGCTTTTTATTGCAAAGTTTGAAATTAAACATTGTAAAAAGATACCCTAAACAATTAATAAAAAGATTATTTTCCCAATATTTGTTTTAAAACAATATTGTATTCTTTTTGTAATTGTAACGAATATAATCGTTACGATTGTTAAAATACAATACAAGAAAAGCGTTATTAATATCGAAGCTATTTAAGTTCAACAAATAAAAGTTTTCAAATCAATTGTTTTTAGTTTTATTACTTTTTTGGATTTATATAAAGCTTAAGTATATTATTGGATTTTGTACAATAAGCTTTTTAATGTATATAGTATAATTTTGTTAATAAAGTTAATAATAATATCGAAAATATAAAGATTATTATAAACTTTTTCGATAATATATAAAAGGTTGATTTATTAAATTAAATAAATTTTTGAATAATTTATAAAATATATAATGGTTTTTTGTTAAATAATTTAATAGTATTTTAAATATCATTAATCGATACTTTCAAAGATAATCTATATTATAATAAAAGATTAGTTTTTATTAACTATATCGTTATTGTTTTAAATACTGAATTATTTCAAACCAAATGTTTAACGAAGATAATGCATATATTATATTATAGATCTATATATTGTATTTCGAAAATTAAATATTTAAATAATATATATTTTGCTATTTGTTTTTTCCATTTATATCGATCGTATTTCAAAATAATATTAAGAACTTTACGATTATATAGAAAACCTTTTAAACCAATTTTTTTTGTTTTAATTGTTAATATTATTAATAAAACCTTTTTCAATATTTCGTTGTATATTGTTATTTTAATCTTTTGAATTTTGTAATTGCAATAAGCTAACGTTTTTTATTCGATATATTTATTTTGTATATTTTGCTATTTCTTTAATTAATTGTTTTGGGTTTTTTGTATGATTAAATCTATTACAAATGATACAAAAAGTATTTGTTTATTAATTATCGAATTATTATTTTGATAAAACAAAATCTTTTTAATCCTTATGCTTTTTATAATCTATTTGTATTTAAATATTTTAAAAATAAAAAGGTTTATTATTTTCCTTTTATATTTTTGAGTTATTCTTTTAACTTTATTATATATATTTCGGATTAGATTTATTATTTCTATTATTTCAATTCTATATTTTGTTTTTGTTTAAAATTCGTTAAAATAAAGCTTTAAAAAGATGTATATTGTTTTTGTATAAAGGATTGATATAAAAGTAGCTTTAAAGCTTTTGCAAACTAATCGAAAAAAAGCATTTTGTTGTTTTTGAAGCTTTAAAATAATATTTTTTCTTATTTCCTTTATTTTATTTAGTATATACTATATAATTAAAATATAAATAATAATCGATATTATTATTACTTTATAAACTTATTATATATTATATAGGGTTATTCTCTATATAAAAGATATTGTATACATTAAAGCCAAAGTTTAAATCATTAATTTGTATTCGATCTTTTTTATATATTCTTATTATTTTAATTATTTATCGATTTAAAAGCTTAATATTTTAATACTTGTATATAGATTAATTGTAATAGAATCAAAAGTAATCGAAACGATAAAGTTATATTACTTAGGATTTTTAATAAAATATAAAAATTAGTATTTCTTTAAAACAAATTTGGCTTTGTAACGTTTCGTCTAATCTTAGTATTTGTTATATATATATTATAGAATCTAGCAAATGTTTATAATAATAACGCTTTATATCAAAATGTTAATATCGTTTACAAATCTTATTATATTACCTCTTTAGTATATTATAAAGTAAATTTCGATTAATTCGTTATTATAAAACAAAAAAAGAATCGAGCTTAACAACGATCTTTATAAAATACTATTATATACTGAATATTAAAGGTTTATATAATTGTTTATTTATATATTACTATATTTATCGATAAAAAAACTAATTATTATATTAATTAAGTATTTAAATATTCGTTTTTAGCGTAGAATATATAACAATTATAGATGAAAAACGTTATCGAATGTTTTTGTTATATCGAAACTTAAAAAATTAATTATTTGATTTAGAAAAGACTTTTAAAGTATATATATTTGTTTAATAAATAATTTTAATGTTACAATAATATTCTATATAAATCTCGTTTTTATTTAATAAATAAAGAAAAGTTTATTGGTTTTTATTATATATAAGATTTTATTAACGATTAGTTTCTTAAATAATCTATTGAAAATATTAAAGAAAATTATCAAGTAATAAAACTTTACTAACGATTTGTTTTTGTTTAGTTTTGAGATTATAATAGTATATATTTATTTAAAGTATTTGGGAAAATAATCTAATTCAATATATTCGTTGAATAAATATATAAAATGAAGATTAAAAACTTTAAATAATTTTTTGATAGCGAAATTAATGAATCCAGATAAATCAAATGCTTTATAGTTTAAAAGCTTAACGATTATAAAATATATATCATTTTTATTAATATTCTATTCTTTATTCAATAATTATAAATATCTCTTTTTTTCTATATTGTAATTAATAATATTTATTAAGTTAGTATATAGCAAAAATACAAAGAAATAGTTTATAAATGCTAAAGCTTTTTCTAATTTTGTTATAATTTAAATATCGTTTATTTTAAAGTTTAGAAATTATAGTATTTGTTTAAAAAGATGGCTTTTGTTTTTAATTTATCTTTTTGTATCTTAAATCCCTTTTTATATATATATCGCTTTTATTAATTGCTTTCGAAAATAAATTATTGTTTTTTTGCTTATTATTCTTTTTTTCGCTTTATACACTTTATTATATTTTATACAAATCGCCGGGAAATTAATAACTAATAGTTTATATTTTAGTAATCGCGTTTTTTTGATAAAAGCAAAATATTAAAGCGTTCAATATAGTTTATTATAAATCGTTACTTTGGATTTGAAGATTATATTATCGATCGATTTAGTTATATAATAAAGAATATCGTTTAAAAAAAGATTTATATTCTATTCGCTAAAAACATGAAAAAGTGAGCAATTGAAATTTTTGAAAATAAAACCCAATTCGCATCAGATTATCATCAAAATACTCTCCGAATCCCTTTTGTAAAATCAGTTTACCCGGAATCGAAATAGTAATCTCGTTAATATCGAATCTAAATTCTTATTGAATTATAATATTCGAAAATAAATTAAGCAAACTTTGTTTATTTATTAATAAGCTTTTCATTATAATATCTTATATAATCATTATTTAAATAATATTAATATTTTTGAAAACAATCAATAACTTTATAAAAAATCAATGCGTTTTGTTAAAAATAATCCATAATTATATAAAAAAACTTTTTAACGTTTGGATTATTCTTTCCAAAAAGAAATATAGTATATCGCTATAAGTCCAAATAGCAAATCAATTTAAAAGAATAAAGCGAAAGTTTCAAAAAACTTTGAAATAGAAATCATAAACAAAAATTGTTTTGTTAAGGAACGCTTTAGCAATTATACAATATATCGATATATAAAGCCTAATCTATAAATCTGTATTAGCTTATAGCTTCAATAGTTATAAAGTTCAAATCGATCCAATAGAAATTGGAACTTTAAAAGAAACAATAAATAATGAATTTATTATTCAAATCAATTTCGTTATTTTTATAGTTTAAACAATAAGTATATATAGAATAACAAATATTAGGTTTATAATTATTACAAAAACTAAAGAGAGATATAATACAATTACAAACAATTTGAAATAGCTTTATTACTTTTTCTTTAACGCTAAAACCAAAAAACTAACCCATTAAATTATAATATATAATATTCGTAGAGATATAACTACTAATAAGAACGAAAAGGATTTTTTGCAATAAAAATTCATTTTATAATTAAAAGCCGATAATACAAAATTAGATTTGAAAATTAATTATTTGTTTTGGTTACTTCGATATAATACAAAAAAGAAAAAAATATTATTTTTAATGTTAACTTTAACTTTCCCGAAAATAGTTAATACAATATTAATAAATAGTTTATTTTATAAATCCTAATGATACAAAACAAGCCTATACAATACCATCTATATTTTTAACAAATATTACAATTACCAGAAACTAAACTATTACAAATCTCAATTATATATAAAGAAAATAATATATAACAATTGTACAAAAAACTATCGAATAAATATATACTCGAAAAAAGGTTTTGAATATAAAAAAGAATGGAAATATATTAATTGCAAAAGCAATTATTATATATAGAATAGATTTAATTGCTAAAAACTAAACGATAAATTCGTTTAAACAAAAAAGATAATATTATATATATTAAATAGATTTGCAATAAAAAAAAGTAAACAATTATTTTTCGCAAATCTACTTTTATTTAACTTCATTTTCTTTATTTTATAAAACATTTCAAACAAAAGAAGAAAAATAATAAAAAAAACATTTTTTCGTTTAATTTTATATCAAATAAAATTAATCACAATATTTAACATTTAATCCTTTTAACCAAAAGCAATCATTAATATCTTTAGTATTTAAACATTCATTTTTAATATCTAAAAGTCAACGTTTGTTTTCCAAACAATAATAGCGCCGCTATATATACTATAAAAAAACATTACAATAATATACGAGATTAATAAATTATAATAAAAAATTCAAAATATTACAATATAACGTTAATAAACAAAAATTAGTTATAATAACCTTTTTTAATAACCCGGAAATAATATAATACCAAATCGTAGTAATTTAAAAGCTATAAATAAATAGATTCAATTAAAGTATTTATAATAATAATAAAAACTAGCATTTTATATATAAATAACAAAAAGATATAAGAATAGTTATATTTGTTAACAAAAGATTTAATATTAAAGAATGAATCTTTATTATATTTATATTGAATTTATATACTTTTACTATTCGAATAAATGATTCAAATTAAAAGATATTTATTTAAATTACTAATATTTATAATTCGATCCCAAACTTATATTGTAAAGCTATTGAATCATCTATTTTGTTAATTATAAAAACCAAACTAAATAATTATAATGTTCGATATATTGTATTAAAAGATTTCAATCTATATTATTTATTGTAGAAAAAAATTGCGAAACAAATATTAAAAGAATACTTTATTACTTTAATTAATATAATATAACGGATCAATATTGTTTTAATTATATCAAAAACATTTAGAATATAAAACAAAAAAACTTTCTTTTTTATTATCGATTTTATATAGATATCATACAATTTAAAATATCTATTAATGAATTATAGAGTTTAAAAGAACCTCGATTTCAATTTAGATTATTTTTCGATTTAAACAAAACTTAATTTAATCTTCAAAACGTTTAAAACTTTATATAAATAGTAATAGAAAAAGATGATAAACAAGAATTTTTACAATAATTTTCGTTATAATGCTTTAAACGAAATGTTTATATTCAATAACGAATAAAATATAAATCTTTTTCTAAATAATATCCTTTATTATATAATCAAATCGATCGATAATATAATCTTCAAATTTAAAATAACAATCTACAATAAACTATATTAAACGTTTCAATGCTTTGCTTTTATTAAAAAAGCATAATCATTAAAATGTAAACTATTAATCATCAACTTCTCAACAATTTATATAGAATATAATAAAGTATATAAAACAAAAAAAAAGATAATAAACAAAAAAACAATAATCCATTTTCGAAAACAATTAGCAAAAACGATATACATACAAAAAAGGATTTAGGATATAGAAAGATAAACTAAAAACAAAAATCATTTTCCTAAACAAACATTATAATTCCCAAACTTTAAAATAAGCGATATTTGGATTATAACAAAATCAAAAAAAGTTTTAGTATTTGCAAATCATTTCTTTGTACCTTTGCTATATATTAATTTAACAAATATTGTTGATTATAATACAAAAAAAAAGAAATATTTACAATCATTGAACAAAAAATGAAATATTGATAAAAATAATATACATTTTATAATCATTAAATTTTCGAACTATAAAACATTTAGTTTATTTGGATTCATTAACTTCGTTATCAAAAAATCATTTAAAGTTTTTAATTTCTATTTTATATATTTGTTTAACAAATATACTATTGAGCTAAACTATTTTCCCAGATATTTTAAATAAGTGTATACTATTATAATCCCAAAACTAAGCAAAAATAAATCGCTAATAAAGTTTTATTGTTTGATAGCCTTTTTTGATATCTTCGACAAATTACTAAAGAAACTACTAGTAATTGTTAACAAAATCTTATATATAGCAAAAACTAGTAATGAACTTTTTCTTATTCATTAAATAAAAGCGAAATTTATATAAAATACTATTATAGCATTAAAACTATTTATTAAACAAATATATATACTCTAGAAATCTTTTCTAAATCAAATAATTAATCTTTTAAGTTTCGATATAATAAAAACATTTAATAACGCTTTCCATTTGTAATTGTTATATATCCTACATTAAAAACGAATACTCAAATATTTAATCAATATAATAATCAATTTTTTTACTAATAAATATAATAATATACAAATAAACAATTATACAAACCCTTAGCGTTTAATATATAATAATATCCTATAAAAATTATTGTTAAACCCGATTCTTTTTCTATTCTATAATAACGAATTAATCGAAACTTGTTTTATAATATATCAAAAAGATAATGCAATAAGATTTATAAATAATATCAATATTTTGATATAAAGCGCTACTACTATAAACACTTGCTAGATCCTACAATATATATATAATAAATGCCAGGATTAAGCGAAATACTATAAAGCCAAATTCGTTTTAAAGAAATATTAGTTTTTATATTTTATTAAAAACCTTAAGCGATATAACCTTATCGTTTCGATTGCTTTTGATTCCATTACGATTAATCTATGCATAAATATCAAAATGTTAAGCCTTTAAATTAACAAATAATTAAAATAATAAGAATATATAAAAAAGATCGAATACAAACTAATGATTCAGATTTTGGCTTTAACGTATACAATATCTTTTATATAAAGAATAACTTTATATAATGTACAATAAGTTTATAAAGCAATAGTAATGCCGATTATTATTTATATTTTAATTATATAATATACATTAAATAAAATAAAGGAAATAAAGAAAAATATTATTTCAAAACTTCAAAAACAACAAAATGCTTCCTTTCGATTAATTTACAAAAACTTTAAAATTATCTTTATATTAATCCTTTATATAAAAATGATATACATTCTTTTAAAGCTTTACTTTAACAAATTTTAAATAAAAATAAAATGTAGAATCCAAACAATAGGAATAATAGATTTAATCCGAAATATATACAATAAAGTTAAAAGAACAATTCGAAAGTATAAAGAAAAAGCAATAAACTTTTTTACTTTTAGAATATTTAAATACAAATAGATTATAAAAAGTATAAGGATTAAAAAGGTTTCGTTTTATCAAAATAATAATTCAATAATTGATAAATAAATACTTTTTGTATTATTCGCAATAAATTTGATTATACAAAAAACCCAAGATACTAATTAATTGAAGAAATAACAAAATGTATAGAATAAACATATTGGATAAAAAATGTTAGTTTATCGCAATTACAAAATTTAAAAAACTAGAATAATAATATATAACAAAATATTAAAAAGAATCTTATTAATAACATTAATAATTAAAATAAAAAAGATTAATTTAAAAGACTTTTTATATAATTGCAAAGTTTTCGATATTATCCCAGAATATAATCAATATAAATAAAGAAAACAAACAATAAAATATATACTATTTAGATGCTTAACCTTCAAAATACAATATCTAGATTTGCAATATAGTATATATACTACTTTTGTTAAATATTTGGTTTGAAACAATTTAATATTCAAAACAATAACGATATAATTAATAAAAACTGGCTTTTTATTATAATATAAATTATCTTTAAAAGTATCGATTAATAATATCTAAAATATTACTAAATTACTTGATAGAAAATCATTATATATTTTACGAATTATTTAAAAATCTACTCAATCTAATAGATTAACCCTTTATATATCATCGAAAAAGCTTATAGCAATTTTCGCATTTTTAACATTATTATTAACTTCATTAATAAAGTTATACTATATATATCAAAAAGTTTATTATAAAGGATCCAATAATATATTTAAGCTTTATACAAATCCAAAAAAATAATAAAACTAGAAATAATCGATTCGAAAGCTTTTATTTATTGAATTTGAATAACTTTAATATCGATAATACTTTTTTTGCGTTATACTTTAACAATTGTAATGATTATATTTGTTACAACTACGAAAAGAGTACAATATTGCTTCGAAGTAAATACTAAAAAAGCAATTTTTCCATCAATTGTTTGGAATATCTTTTTACAATACTATTTAACTTCAAACTTTATAATAAAAAGCTTTAGATTTCATTTATTATAATATGCAAAAGTAACGATATCCTTTGCTTTGTTTACAATATAGATATTAATAGCAAATAAAACGCTTTGTATAATTTCTATATATTCAATAAGGATTTATAAATATATATATTAATATCGATTTTAATAAAAATATAAAAAAAGTACATTTATATTTTAATAAAAAGCTTTACTTTTATAACAATATTCATACTTTTTGTATTAACAAATATAAATTAAATCTAGTTTTATAATAAGATTATATAAACATTTAATACAATATCCTTGAAATAAAGCTTCGAAAAAACCTCGAAAATATGCCGAAAGTTTGTTATGGATTTTGTTTTTCTTGAAGGGCATTGTAATGAGATTGTGATGAGATTTGATAATTAATTTGAAAAAAAAAGAGAAGGATTTATTGATTTAAAAATAAAGCGGATTTTTGATTATATAGCTTTTGAAAGAAAAAAAAGAAAATATTAAACAAAAAATCATTTAACAAAAATAAAGCTATTTACAAAAGAATACAAATAAAAAGCAAAAGAATAAATAGCAAAATAATAAATAAATACATTTTTATAAAAGAACTTTTATAGAGAATATATAAAACATAAAAAAAATGCGAAATAAAAAAGATTTATTTTCAAATCTAAATTAAAAAGAAAAAGCATACTTTTTAATTTATAATAATTACGCAATTTGATATATTAACTTTAATTAATAAAATAAAATAAAATATTTTTAATTTATTAATATTATAGGTTATTAATGTTTGATAGGATAAATAATAGTTATAAACATCTCGAAAATCTTTTGAGGGATAAAAGATTGTTTTGTAAAAGCTTTTTCTACTTTTTCTTTATAAAACATTTATTATTGTATATATCATAGGCAAATCGCATGGTCAACGTAGTTATAGCTATAGATAGATCAAATCGATTATGAATTACTACTACTACTATCCTATTCGCTATCTAATATAAACATTTCGTTTAAAGCGTTATAATAAAAAATATTATAAAAATCTTTATTTATTATCTTTTTCCATTGTTATTTATATAAAGTTTCGAATGTTTTAAAAGTTAAATTAAATTTTATTTAAACCAAAAAATAATTTAAATCAAAATCGAGATCCTTTTAAATCTTATAGTTTATTAGTAGATATTCTAAATTATATAATATCTATATAAAATCGATAATAAAAAAAAAAGTTTTTTTGTTCTATATTTTGGATATTTTTAATATAGTTAAAACAATATTAGCTTGTTATATTATATTGATTAAAGTAATAAAATATTTTTTCGATATTTATTTCATAATTCTTTTTCACAATAAATTATATAAATTGAAATCTTTTAATACAATATATCGAATATTATAATTGTTTAGTTCGATTTCTATAACCAACAAAGTAAATAATCCAATAACTTTATAATATAAATTTAAAATCGAATTGTAGATATTAATGATCTAGATAAGTATCTTTTAATTTGAATCATTTGTTTAAATAATAAAAATGTATAAATTCGATATAAATATAATAAAGGTTTACTTTTTAATATCGAATCTTTTATTAATAAATATAGTTACTTTTATACTTTCTTATTATTTATATATAAAATGTTAGTTTTTATTATTATTATAAATACTTTAATTAAATCTATTTATTTATAGCTTTTGGATTACTACAATTTGATATTATATCACTTTTGGATTATTAAAAAGGGTTACTATAATTATCTTTTATTTATTAACATTATATTATAATATTTTGAATTCTTTATTATAATTCATTAATTTCGTGTATTATTATAATGTTTTTTTGTAATATATATAACAGTATTGTTATAATCTGGAAAGCGAGTATTAACTTTTAAATATTGAAAATGAATATTTAAGTATTAAAAATGCTAATAATTGCTTTTGATTAGGAAAATTAAATATTAAATATTATAGTTAATCTTATCTAATATAGGATTAAGCAAAAAAATGTTTTTTTTTTGTTTTTTTTTTTTTGTTTAAAACGTTTTATAAAACAAAAAAAATGAAATTAAACAAAGATAGATTTATAGAAAATAATTGTTTATTTTCTTTTATTGCGAATTTGTTTAATATATATAATACTATCTTTTTTGTTTAAACGAATTTATCGCTTAGTTTTCAACAATTAAATCTATTTTATACACAATAGTTGCCTTTGCAATTAATGCATTTTTATTCTTTTTTATATTTAAAGCTTTTCTTCGAATATATATTTATTTAATAATCTTTTATACAATTATTATATATTATTTTCTTTATACATAATTAAGATTTATAATAATTTAGTTTTTAGCAATTGTAGTATCTATTAGAGATATAGATAGTATTATATAGATTTGTTTTGTATTATTGGGATTTATGAAATAAATTGTTTATTAATATTATATTAGCTATTTTCGGGAAAGTTAAAACCAATATTAAAGATAATATTTTTTTTTTTTTGTATTATATTGAATTAGCCAAAACGAATAATCGATTTTCAAGCTTAGTTTTGTATTATCAACTTTCAATTGTAAAATGAATTTTTATTATAAAGGATTTTTTTCGTTTTTATTAATTATATTTGTATGAATATTATATATTATGATTTGATAGGTTGGTTTTTTGGCTTTGATGTTAAAGAAAAAATAATAAAGTTATTCTAAATTATTTATAATTATATTATATTCTTTTTTAGTTTTTATAATAATTATAAATCTAATATTTATTATTTTATATATATTTATCGTTTGAATTGTAGAAATAACGAAATTGATTTGAATAATAAGTTCTTTATTTATTGTTTCTTTTAAAGTTTCAATTTCTATTGAATCGATTTAGATTTTATAATTGTTAAAGCTATAAATTAGTATAGGTTTATAAATTAGGTTTTATATATCGATATATTGTATAATTGTTAAAACGTTTTTTAATAAAGTAATTTTTATTTATGATTTTTGTTTTAAAGTTTTTTAAAGTTTTTTAAAGTTTTCGTTTTATTTTTTCGAATTGATTTATTATTTGGGTTTATAATAATATATTATATTCTTCTTTAAAAAGAATAATTCAAATATTGAAAAGTTTTTTTATATAGTTATAAATCGTTTTTAATAAAGTGTATTGATTTTTTATAAAATTATTAATTATTTTCAAAAATATTAATATTGTTTAAATAATAATTATATAAAATATTGCAATAAAAAGTTTATTGATAAATAAGCAAGGTTTGCTCAATTTATTCTCGAATATTATAGTTTAACGGAAATCTAGATCCGATATTAACGAAATCGCCATTTCGATTCCAAATGAATTGATTTCACAAAGGGGATTCGAAAAGTATTTTGATGATAATCTGATGCGAATTGGGTCTTATTTTCAAAAATTTCAATTGCTCACTTTTTCATGTTTTTTTGGTTCATGATTTAATTAAAATATTAATCAATATTTAATAGAATATTAATTACGAAAATAACAAGCCATTAATAATATAATGCGAAGTTGTAATATAATATTCATACGAAAAGCAATTAATCAAAAGCTTAGATAATCGATTGAATAATTTGAACTTTGTATTATTAATATTATCAAAACCTGTTTTTGCGATTTTGCAAATGTTTTGTAGTAAAAATGTAATAATAAACGAAGATAGTTATAATATAAAAAAGGTTATTGATATAGAGATATTGAATAATTTGAATAAGATTAAATCAAATAGGGATTTCAATAACTTCGGCGAAGAAAAGAAAAATGATAAAAATGAAAACGAAGACGAAGACGAAGACGAAAACGAAAACGAAAACAAAAACGAAGATAAAGATAAAGATGAAGACAAAAACGAAGACAAAGATGAGGAAAAAGACGAGTAATTTGATGGATTCCATTAAAAAAAAACTTCGTTTTCTTTTCCTTTTTTTTTCCTTTCTTTTTTTTCCTTTTTTACTTTTTTTCTAATTATTATAATCGAAAAGATTATTGTTTTTCATTTGCTTTTTACATTTCTATATTATTATTATCGCAAATTTTTCTTTTGTTTGTTATATTCTTATATTATTATTATTGTAAAATATATCTTTTTTTTATTTGTTTGTTTTATTTCCATATTATCATTATTATAAAATATTTATATTTATTAAAAAAAAAACCTTTTTTTTATATTTATATAATAGTAATATTTGTAATACTATATTACTATTACATTATATTCTTTTAGTTTATTTTCTTTTATTATTACTTTTCCCGTATATAATATCAATACTAGTATTCAATAATACTATTACTTTAAATCAACTTTATATTAATAACTACAAATTCTAATATAAATTATATTAGTAATCGTTCTTTCCTTTTATAGTTAATATTAGTATTACTAATATCCTATTTACTAGTATTTCTATAATTTCAAAACAATATATATTTAACAATTGAAACAATAATATTATCTATTATATTGATTAATATATTACAATGCAAAGTTATAGATCGTTTATTTGTTTAGCAAATATTTATTATTAAATTTATTGTTATTATTACTACTATTAATCGTTTTTCTTTACTTTTATCTTTAAGATTCTTAACCTTTACTTCAATTTTATTCCTTATTCCAATACTCTTTTCAATACTATTATTATCCGATACTCATTATAATATAAAAGATAATAATGTATTTATATAATTAGATATTGAATCAAGTTTATCCAAATAAAAAGTATTAAACAATGAAAATTCCGAAAACAATAAGTATTATAAACTTTATAATTAAGTTAACTTTATTATATATTTTTATTAATTCAACAAAATATATTAATATACTATTGCAATTATAGAATATAATGAATACGATAAACGATATAATAATGATATTTAGCGAAATATATAGCCTCGATTTATCAACAAATAACAATAAAGATAACGAATCCAAATCCAAATCCAAATTCGGAAATAAGGTTTACGATTTGTATACAATAACCAATTCAATATTATTAAAGCCAAATAAAGCTTTATTTAGCCTTATTTCATTTAGTTCTATATTATTTATCGAGATAGATACTATTGAATCTATATATAATCCCGATAATAAAAATATATTATTTTTTTTCTATTTAGTTTTCGGGTTATAATACAAATATGCTTCAATATTTAAAAAGAATTATAAATAATTGCGAAAAGTTTGGATAATAGATTAATAAATGATTCAATAAATTAATAACAATAATAACAAAGATATTAATTTCAAATTGCTTTTATAATTGAATATTTTCAAATAAGTAATACAAAAA
Source organism: Monilinia aucupariae (assembly GCA_002162555.1). NCBI lineage: Eukaryota > Fungi > Ascomycota > Leotiomycetes > Helotiales > Sclerotiniaceae > Monilinia > Monilinia aucupariae. Next base: position 1,899,199 of record NGKF01000003.1, read on the forward strand.
AAACTTTTAATATTGCGATTAATAAAAAAGCTTATTATTATAATATTCGAAAAATAAACAATTTTATTTAATAGCGAAAAAGCTAATAAAAAAAAGCGAATTGTATTTGTATTATATAGAAAACTTAGTATTATTGATATAATTTAATCGATTTGATTATTAAGATATTAAATACTTTAAAACTAAAAAACAAAATGCATTTTGATATAGTATATTATATCGATAATCTAAAGAAATTTTGAGAATCTAAAATTTGAGGTTTATTTGTTATATTTATCTTTAAAAATTTTATATAAAATATAAAAAAGGATATTATATTATTAAGGGATATTATTAGATTTTATTAATTAGTATTAAATTGGATTAGAAAACGAGTAATTTTCATTGATTGAAAATATAAAAGTTCAATTCTACGAAAAGTTGTTATAAACGATATTTTATTAATTATACAATTAATAATATTAATTAAGAATCTAAATGATTTAGATATAAAGATTAAAAACATATAAACAATATATAAAAAGTTTTTACTTATAAATAAAGTATTGGAAATTAATTTAAGTATAATTCAATATCAAGTAGATATTAATGTATAATGAAATTATAATTCTAATATAAGAGAAAAAAATGATTTGATTAACCCGAATAAATAATATTTTATAAAGCAAATGATTAATTTATAAACAAAAACAATAAAATTTATATGATTTATCGTTTTAATTCAAAAAGATATCGAAATAAAATATTACAATTAAGAAAATATTAAACAATTTGCAAATACTAATGAAAAATAAACATTATTATTTCCATTTATTTTATTTATAAACAATTTCGAAATATATAAAAATATATATCGCATTTTGAAAACGTTTTATATTATATTAATATATTTTGATTACAAAAATAAAAAAATGTTTAATAATTTGTTTATTTGAATTTTAGGTTTTTACAATATTAATATAGAAGATATTATTAGCAATCTAAAACTTGATATAAAAGCTTTGAATCAAGATATAATGATAAAGATTAAAAAATATAATATAAATAACAAAGTGTATTTTATCGTTTTAATAACAAATATACTATAAACAACAAATAACTCTGAATTTATAAAATATAATATCAATCGAAATTATCGAACTTGTTTTATTACCAAAAAAGAAAAAGTTGATTTGGATTATGATATTGTAATAAATAATCATTATCATTATAATACTATATATACTTATTAAATAAAGCTTAATATATAAGCGAATAATAAATACAAAAAGTATTTTCAAAAATTTGGTATATAAAAAAAAGCCTTTGCTATATTAAAATTTGCATTATATTTGAATTTGATATTGAGATATAGATATAATGCATTATATTCGAAATAGTATAAGATTAATCGAAAATTAATGGAATTATTATATAATATTATATTAACAAAACCTAAAAGAATAATATTTATCAAATATTTATAAACGTTTATTTTTTTATTAAATTAATTGCGAATTCAAAATCCAGTATATTTGTTTTTGTAATTATTATCTAAAATTGATAAAGTGTTAGTTTTAATAGCTTTAATATTGTAATATTATAATTCTTTAATTTGTTACAAAGCAAATTTTATATAAATATTATTTATAAACATTTAAGAGTTTACATTTATAAAAGCATTAATAAAATGTTTTTAATATATAGTTTATATACTTTTAAAGCTTTATAATTATTTGAATAAGTTTATTTCCAAAAAAAAGGAAAATAATATTATATGCATTTTAAGCTGCATATAAAACGTTAATAAACGCAATATTAGTAATAAATAATTAAATAATAAATAATCAAAACATCGATAATAGCGAAGATATATAATTAGATTTTCCAAGTATAAATAATATAATTGATCGAAAAATCAATAATTAAGCAAAAAATAATAATATTTCAGAATATAAGAAATTATTAATAAAAAATAATACAAAGATAATTATTTAAGATTTATTATAAAAAAACAACAAAAAGCAAAGCTATTAAATAAATGGGAAAAGTTATTAAATTTGTTAAATATTTATATAAGTTTACATTTATTAAACAATATATCAAAATATAAATATATTATAAATTGTAATATATTTAATAGCGAATAAAGCTATAAATATTTAATATCCAATATCTATTTATTATTATATAAAAACTAATTTGAACTTTAAAAAATAAAAAGTTTAAACTAATGTAATATTGCTTTCAAATCTTATAATATACTTTTTCGTTAAAGATATTATATTATAATCGTTATATTTTGGTTTTATAAAAATATAAACATATAATTTCCTTGAACTTGTTGAACCAATAAAATTGATTGAGAATTATTACTTTAAACTTATTTATAACTTTGTATTATTTACAAAAAGAAATTATAATCAAGATATTAAAGATAATAAAAGGTTAATAATTATCGATGATAAACATTATAAAAATATACTTGCAAATTTGAAAAAGTATAATAATTTAGTATAGAATATAATTAAATATAATTTTCAATTTTCATCAAAGTTATTAAAATTATTTATATTATCATTTAATTATTCATTTCGAATTAAGTTTATTCAAAACTTTAATAAAAATAAATAAAAAAATTAGATTTAATTATATATTATTACTAATAATTATTTAGATTATAATATAAAAAACATTATTCAATTTAATTAATAAAATAGAATATAATAGTATTAATAAGTTTCTTTTACTTCGAAAAGAAAAAAAGTAATATATAATATCAACGATTTTCATCGTATTCGAAATAATATATCATATCAATTATATTAATTTATAATAGTAAAATTCAATTAAAAACGATATTTATTTATTATTATAAATATTATTAATAATACAAATATGCTTAATCTTTATTTTAAATTATCAATTGTAAAAATGAATTACAAATTATTAATATATAGTTTGTTTATACTTTATTATAATCGAAAGTATATTATTAAAGCTTTTATAGATAGCCTATAGAATAATGATGATGATAAAGATAATGAAGAGAATAATGAAGAAGGCGATGATAACAACGACAAGGATAAAGGCGATGGTTACGGGAGCAATGGTTACAAAGGCGGTGGTTACGGAAGCGATGGTTATAAGCTTGTAAAGGATAGAACAAGTTTGTCGTAATCATAGTTGCAATTATAAAAATAAATATAAGATTAAAAGTGTAATACAAAATATTTTATTTATATAAAAGCATATTGATTAGATTATATATAATTATTAATATTATTAGTATTTATAATATTCGAAATTCTAATAATATTAATATATTAGTATTTAATAATTGATATTAGTTTGAAATAGTAATAAAATAGTTTAAAATCATTTGAAAATATATAAAATGATTTTGAATAATTTTAAAATGGTTTTGGTTTTTCGAACGTTTTTAATCTTTAAAATAATTAAAAAGTTATTACATTAAAATCATAATAATATCGTTTTTATATAGATTTAAAATCGTTTAAAATTAAATTAAATTAACTTGATTTCAATTAAGATAAAATAAAATATCTCAAAACGTTTCGAAATATTTTAAAATGAAATAAAACATTTTAATCAAATAAAAGATTAATTCAAAATAGTATCAAATTGATCTCTAAAGAATCTATAAACTATTTACAATATATAATTCAATCTCAAGTTATCTTAAACAATTATAATTACGCAATAAAGTATATTATTACTTTAGCGATTGTTTAAAAGAATATAAAACCAAAATTGATCAATATCTTTTTTGAAAATGATTAAATAGTTTTTGCAAAACCGTAAAATAATAATTCGATTTGAGAATGCATATATAAACAAATTACAAATACAATGTAGCGTTCTTTAAAGTTTGCTTTTATTCTTGATATTATATATACTTTATTTAACGAAACTTTTGAATTAAAATCAAACTTTTTGATTCGAATATATAAACAATATTGCGTTTTATAAAATAAATAATATATTAGAAAAAGACATTACAATAATTGTATAAAACATTTAAAGAATCGAAATATAATGATCAACAAATAAAATCGTTTTTGCGCTAAAAAAGCTAAAGATGATATATTTCATTTATAAACGCTATATATACATCTCGAAAGTTATTATTTTATTTATATTAATTATACGATTTATAATAAATGTGTTAAGCGATATAAACCAATTAGCGTTATAATAGTTAAAAATATAATTCGATAGCAAATTTACGTTTAAAAGATATATTATTAAACGAATAAAGAAAGTATACAAAGTAGTATTATATTTTAAACATTTAATTGATATAATATATAGCTTTTCTATAGCTTTTTTATATGAAGCTACGATTATATATATATATTACTAGTACTTTAAAGGATATATTATAGGATGTAGCTATTCCTAATGTTATTTCTATACTTTTAACATATTTCTTATTTTTTTTACTTATCCGTATTTGAGTATACTAGCCCCATTATAATAAAGGCTACATATTCTTTAGTACCTTTGATCTTTTATCAAGATATTATTTTTACCGAAATATTATTATTGCTTTATATTATACTTAGATATAGACTTTTAATTATTAGAGTTTGAGATCAAATTAATCAAGCTTTTTTCTATTATATGAATCTAGTTCCCACTATCTACACTATTAAACCATACTTTCGTATTGTCTCTCGATTCCTACTACCGTGACTTATATTATACTATCGCATGATACTTTCTCTTTTTCTCTTTTCGTTTTATTGCGAAGTTTAATTTAAAGCGCGATTTATAAAATGCGATATAATACTTTATACAATAATACAAAAGTTGTAATTTAATATAATAATTGCTTTTTTAATATTTTTTATTAATGCAATTACTATATAGTTTAATAATTACTTTTTTTAAATATAACAAGTACTAAAAGCTAACTTTTCTAATATAAAATGTTTCTTTAAACAGCGGAAAAAGGTTGTTGAATAAAGCTAGAATTGTAAAAAATCGCTAAAAGAAAGCGGCTTTAATATTTCAACTTAGTGATATTGTATAATACATACTTAAATGGTAAGCTTTTGAATCTTCGATCTATTAGTGTATCACCCGTCTTTAATACTCTTTGAAAGATTAAAAGCTTAGTTAGTTTATATAAACGTTAAATATAATAAATAAATAAATAAATAAATATTATCATTTTAATTGTTTATCGATTTCAAGATTTAATATTTTAATACTAATACGTAGATTAATCGTAAAAGTATTGAAAACGATCGAAATAATAAAATTATATTGTTTAAAGTTCTTAATAAAGTATAAAAACTAATATTTTTTTAAAACAAACTTAGTTTTGTATTGTTTTATTTAATCCTAGCATTTATTATATATATATTGTAAGATTTAACAAATATCTATAATAATTATACTTTATATTAAAATGTTTATATCGTTTACAAATCCTATTATATTACTCTTTCAATATATTATAAAATAAGTTTTAATTAATTTGTTATTATAGAATAAAAAAAGAATCGAGTGTGATAATAATCTTTGCAAAATCCTATTGTATATTAAACATTGGAGATTTATATAATAATTTATTTATATACTATTATTGTATTTATCGATAAAGAAATTAGCTATTATATTAATTAGATATTTCAATATACGTTTCTGATGTAAAATATATAATAATTATAAATAAAAAACGTTATTAAATGTTTTTGCTATATCGAAACTTAAAAAACCAACTATTTGATTTAAGAAAAATTTCTAGAATATATATATTTGTTTAATAATTAATTTCAAAACTATAATAACATTTTGTATCGATTTCGCTTTTATTTAATAAATAAGTAAAAATTTATTAGTTTTTGCTATTTTTAAAATCTTTTTAATAATCAATTTCTTTGATAATTTATTAAAGATATTTAAAAAAGTTATTTAATAATATAATCTCATTAACGATTTATTTTTACTTGGTTTTAAAATTATAACGATATATATTTATTTAGAATATTTGGGAAAATAGTTTAATTCGATATATTTGTTAAACAAACATATAAAATAATAATTTAAAACCTTAAATGATTTCTTAATCGTAAAGTTTATAAATCCGAATAGATTAAAAGCTTTATAATTTAATAGCTTTGTTATTGTATAGCGTATATCGTTTTTGTTAATATTTTATTCTTTGTTTAATAATTATAAATATCTTCTTTTTTTTATATTATAATTAACGATATTTGTTAAATCAATATATAATAGAAATAAAAAAAAATAGTTCGCAAAAATTAAAGTTTTTTTTTCTATTGTAATTCAATTATCTTTTATTTTTGAATCTGGGAATTGTAATATTTATTTAAAAAATGATTTTTGATTTTTGTTTATTTTTTTATTTTCCGAATATTTTTTTATATACTTTATTGCATAACTATAATCGTTTAAGATAATTCAAAATTGAATGATATATTGTAGATGGTTTATAGATTCTTTAGAGATTGATTGAATATTATCTTAAATTGATCTTTTATTCGATTAAGATATCTCATTTTATCTTGAAATATCTCGAAACATTTCGAAACGTTTTGAGATATCTTATCTTATTTCAATTGAAATCAAATTGATTCAATTTACTTTTAAACAATCTTAAGTTTATATAAAAATAGTATTATTACTATTTTAATATAATAACTCTTTAATTATCTTTAAAATCGAAAATGTTCGAAAAACCAAGATTATTTCAAGATCATTTAAAATCATTTTATATACTTTCAAATAATTTCAAACTATTTTATTATTATTTTAAATTAATATTAATTATTAAATACTAATATACTAATATTATTAGAACTTTAAATATTATAAATAATAATACTAATAATTATATATAATCTAATCGATATACTTTTATATAAATAAAATATTTTGTATTATACTTTCAATCCCGTACTTATTTTTGTAGCTGTGGCTATAGTTGCGACAAACTTGTTCTATCCCTTGCAAACCCGTAACCATTGCTTTTGTGATCATCATTTTTATAATCATCGTTCCCGTAACCATTACTTTTATAACCATCGCTTTCGTAACCATTGCCTTTATCGTTATCGCCCTTATAACTATCGCTTTTATAACCATCGCTTTTATAATCATCGTCTTTATTATCGTTGCTATCGTTCTCTTCATTATCCTTATCGCTATTATTATTCTATGGACTATCTATAGGAATTTCAATAATATACTTTCGATTATAATAAAGCATAAGCAAACCATATATTAATAGTTTATAATTCATTTTTATAATTGGTAATATAAAATAAAGATCGAGTATATTTGTATTATTAATAATATTTATAATAATAAACAAATATCGTTTTTAATTAAATTTTATTATTATAAATTAATATAATTGATATAATATATTATTTCGAATACAACAAAAATCGTTGATATTGTATATTACTTTTTTTTTATTTGAAGTAAAAAAGACTTGTTGATATTATTATATTCTATTTCGTTGATTAAATTAAATAATGTTTTTTATATTATAATCTAAATAATTAGTAATAATATATAATCAAATCCAATTTTATTTTTTATTTTTATTGAAACTTTGAATAAGCTTAATCCGAAATAAATGATTAAATAATAATATAGATAATTTTAATAACTTTAATAGAAATTGAAAACTATATTTAATTATATTCTATACTAAATTATTATACTTTTTCAAATTTGCAAGTATATTTTTATAATGTTCATTATTGATAATTGTTAATTCTTTATTATCTTCAATATTTTAATCATAATTTTTTTTTGTAAATAATATAAAGTTATAAATAAGCTTAAAGCAATAATTTTTAATCAACTTTATTGGTTCAATAAGTTCGGGGAAATTATATATTTATACTTTTGCAAAACCAAAATATAGCGATTGTAATATAATATCTTTAACAAAAAAGTATACTATAAAATTTGAAAGTAATATTATATTAATTTAAACTTTTCATTTCCTAAAGTTTAAATTAGTTATTATATAATAATAGATATTGAATATTGAATATCTATAGCTTTATTCGCTACTAAGTATATTGCAATTCATAATATATTTATATTCTAATATATTATTTGATAAATACAAATTTATATATATATTTGATAAATTTAATAACTTTTCTTATTTGTTTAATAGCTTTGTTTTTTGTTATTTCGATATAATATTTTAAACAATTATCTCTATATCATTTTTTATTGATAATTCTTTATATTCTGAAATATTATTCTTTGTTTAATTGTTAATTTCTCGATCAACTATATTATCTATATTTGGAAAATTTAATTATATATCTTTATTATTGTTGATATTTTAATTGTTTATTATTCGATTATTTATTATTAACGCTATATTTATTAACATTTTATATATAGTTTGGGATATATATAACATTATTTTCCTTTCTTTTTTTGAAACAAACTTATTCAAACGATTACAAAGCTTCAAAAATATACAAACTATATATTAAAAACATTTTATTAATATTTTTATAAATATAGATTTTTAAATATTTATAGATAATGTTTATATAAAACTTACTTTGTATCAAATTAAATAACCGCAATATTGCAATATTAAAAGTATTAAAACCAACGCTTTATCAATTTTAAATAATAACTATAAAAATAAATGCAATAAACTTTGAATTTATAACTAATTTGATAAAAAAACAAATGTTTATAAATATTTGATAAATATTATCTTTTTAGGTTTTGTTAGTATATTATTATATAATAATTCTATTAATATTCGATTAATTCTATATTATTTCAAATAAAACGTATTATATCTATATCCCAATATCAAATCTAAATATAATATAAACTTTGATATAGTAAAGGCTTTTTCTTATATATCAAATTCTTGAAAATACTTTTTGCGTTTATTATTCGTTTATATATTAAACTTTGTTCAATAAGTATATATAATATTATAATAATAACGGTTATTCATTATAATATTATAATCCAAATCAACTTTTTTTTCTTTGATAATAAAACAAACTCAATAATCTCGATTAATATTGTATTTTATAAATCCAAAATTATTCGTTGTTTATAATATATTTATTATCAAAACGATAAAATACGCTTTAATATTTGTATTATATTCTTCAATTTTCATTATTATATTTTAACTCAAAGTTTTTATATTAAGCTTTAAATTGCTAATAACATTTTCTATATTAGTATTGTAAAAACCCAAAATTCAAGTAAACAAATTGTTAAACGTTTTTTTATTTTTGTAATCAAAATATATTAGTATAATATAAAACATTTTCAAAGCGCAATACATATTTCTATATATTCCGAAATCGTTTACAAATAATGTAAATGGAAATAATAATATTTGTTTTTCATTAGTATTTGCGAATTATTCAATATTCTTTTAATCGTAATATTTCATTTTAATATTTTCTTGAATTGAAGCTATAAATCGTATAGATTTTGTTGTTTTTGTTTGTAAATTAATTATTTGCTTTATAAAATATTATTTATTTAGATTAATCAAATCATTTTTTTCTTTTATATTAAGATTATAATCTTATTGTATATTAATATCTATTCGATATTGAATTATATTTGGATCAATTTTCAATACTTTATTTACAAATAAAAACTTTTTATATATTATTTATATATTGTTAATTTCCATATTTAAATCGTTTAAATTCTTAATTAATATCATTAATTGTACAATCAATAAAATATTGCTTATAGCAATTTTCTATAGAGTTAAACTTTTGTATTTTTAACTAATGAAAATTATTTGTTTTTTGATCCAATTTAATATTGGTTGATAAAATCTAACAATATCCTTTAATAATATAATATTCTTTTTTATATTTTGTGCAAAATTTTTAAAAATAAATATAATAAATAAGCCTCAAACTTTAAATTTCTAGAATTTCTTTAGGTTATTAATATAATATATTATATCAAAATACATTTTATTCTTTAGTTTTAAAACGTTCAATATTTTAATAATCAAATCAATTGGATTATACCAATAATACTAAGTTTTTTATATAATACAAATGCGATCCGCTTTCTTTTTATTGGTTTTTTCGCTATTAAATAAAATTATTTGTTTTTCGAACATTATAATAATAAGCTTTTTTATCAATTACAATATTGAAAGTTTTTTTTATACTATTTGTTTAAAAATATCCAATTGTAAAAGCAATTTGAAATCGATATTTTTGTATCTATTAAATTATTAAACTATTTGATAATTTATTGTTCAAATCTTTTGCAATTGTTTGTAATCCTTTTTAAATATTAAAGCATATTCGCATTATAACCCAAAAGCTAAATAAAAAAGAGATAATATATTTTTATTATCAGGATTATATACAGATTTGATATTTGTTTCGATAAATAACGTAGAACTAAATAAAATAAAATTAAATAAAGCTTTATTTGGTTTTAATAATATTGAATTGGTTATTGCATATAGATTATAAACTTTGTTTTTAGATTTAAATTCGAATTCGCTATTTTCGCTATTATCATTATTGTTTATCGATAAATCAAAACTATATATTTCGCTAAATGTTATTATTGTATTGTTTATTGTATTTATTATATTCTATAATTGCAATAATATATTAATATATTTCATTAGATTAATAAAAATATATTAGTAAAGTTAACCTAATTATAAAGTTTATAATATTTATCGATTTCTAAATCTTTATTATTTGATACTTTTTGTTTAAATAAGCTTAATTCAATATCTAATTATATGAATATATCATTATTATCTTCTATATTATAATGAGTATCGGATAATGATAATATTGGAAAAGATATCGGAATAGAGAATAAAGTTGGAATTGAAGTTAAAATTAAGGATTTTGAAGATAAAAGCAAAAAGGAACGATTATTAATAATAATAATAATGATAAGTTTAGTAATAGATATTCGCTAAATAAGCAAATGATCTATAACTTTATATTGTAGTATATTGATTAATATAATGATATTATTATTCCTATTATTAAATATATATTGTTTTTAGGTTATAAAGATATTAGTATATAAAGTATTAGTAATATTAGTATTAATCTGCAAAAAGAAAAAATAATATTATTTAAATAATATTATTCGTTTATTAATAAAACAATTAAAAATTATAGAATTAGTAATATTTGTGATTATTACTAAAACTAATATATATAAAGAAAATAACAAAGGAAAACTAAATTAAATAAATATAATAATATTAATGAAAACAAAAGAAATTATATTTTATAAACGAATATGTATTTTTGTGGTAATAATAATATAATAAAGTAACAAACAAATGAAAATATATATTTTTATAGTAAGGATAATGTAGTAAAATAACAAATAAATGAAAAAGTGTATTTTTGCGGTAATAATAATGTAATAAAATAATAAACAAATGAAAAAGGTTTTTTTGAAGATAATAGCAAAATTAAAAAAAAAAANAAAATGATTTTATAAAAAAAAAAAGAATTTTTTTTTATCTTTTTTTATTAATTATTATTATCGAATCCATTAAATTTCTTAAACTTTTCCTCAAACTTTTCCTCAAATCCTTTATTAAACCTAAAACCGAACTTAGATTCAAAATCGGATTCAAAACCGGATTTATTGTTTGATTCAAATTCATCTAAATTATTTAATATTTTTATATCAATAATCTTCTTTATATTATAATTATCTTCATTCATTACTACATTTTCATTATATAATATTTGTAGAATTGCAAGGATAAATTTTGATAATATTAGTAATACAAAGTTCAGGTTTTTTAATTGATTATTTAGGTTTTTGATTAATTCTCTTTTATATAAATACTATATTGCAATTTTATATTCTATTGTTAATAGTTTATAATTCTTATAATCCTTATTCTTTCGAATATTAATAAATAATTTAACTATTGCTTCAAATAAAGCTTTCAACAAATTAGTTTATATCTATTGATTTTAAAATGAATTAATAATAGAAAACTTAAAATTCTTGATATTAAAAGCTTAACTTATATAATAAATATAATTTAAAGTTTGCTTTTCGTTATTTTTGTTAAAGAATGTATTAAATATTATTAAATAATGATAATATATTTATAAATTATATCCAGTCGAATTAATATAAAAGCTTTTAATAAAACATTTCGCTTTTTTAAGTTTACAAAAATCAATAATTAACTTGTTTCGATTATTTATATTCAATTCTGATATATAACAAACAATAATAATTCCAACTATTTGTAAAGTAATATTAAGAAATATTTGTATAATTGATAATAAATATTAGATTATAATCTTTTTGTTATAAAAAATAATAAGTTCTATTATCATTTTTAACAAAACGCAAAGTTTTGAAGAGCTTCGGCAAATTATTACTAATTATCCTTTAATATTTATTTTGTTAAAAAAATTAAATAAAGTATTACTCGTATCCATAATAATATAAAGTTGTTTAGTTAAAATATATAAAGGTTGAATTAAGCTTTTCCATATTGTAATATCTTTTGATTTAAACAACTTTTTAATGTAATAGAATTCGATTCAAAAAAAGAATAAAATCAAACGTTTATTATATTTCCGATTTCAAATAATATTATTAATAAACAATATTGTAATCAATTTGCAATTAGATTCAATAGCGAAATTATTATACTATATATTCTTTTATTGATCGAAAATGCAAGTAATATAATATCCATAATAACCGGCGATATATATAGCAATCTTTTGATCGAGAAATTGAAGGTTAGAAAATGTATATATACGTTTAATTATAATTTCTAATTATATTTTGGCCAAATAAATTCTGGCTAACTTTAGATTTTTTTTATTATCTATTATTTATTTTTCAATAGTTTTAATAATATATTATAGAACAATAATAGAATATATATTAAAAAATTTATAAGGGTTTATAATAATATTTATACTCTATTTTATAAAGTTTTCGTTTATTTATATATCATTATTCGTTTCCATTAATTTTATATAGCCATCAAAATCTTTAATACGATTGAAAAGTATAGTAGCGATCGTTATTAATATAAAACAAGGTTTTAATCATATAATAATCTTATGCGATATAATATCAATATTTTTAAAGATATAGGCTTTATTGATAATAATAAATTCAAATAATCCTTTAAGGTTATAAACCTAATCCGGATCATTAATAAACAATATTGTATTGGCTTGTATTAATATATAGAAGTATTTGTTTATACAAAAGCTTTTTAAAGCTAAAGGATTATAATAAACATATAATATAATAATTGATATAATAATCACTACGCAAAAGTTTCTTTTTACTCCATTAAAAATCTTGTATATATAAATTAATTTATTTTGTATTTTTCTATAATAATTATTTATAAATTAATGTTTATTATTATAATAAATGAATATTATAAAATCCTTTGTAATCGAATTGATTTTTATTGTTTATTGTTCAATTAATTCTAGTAGTATTATTAATATTTTTAGTATTGCAAATGGCGGACTAATAAATTTCTTAAGAATTTCGATTAGGTTTTTATTAACATTTAGAAAAAGATCTTTGTTTTCTATTTGTGTTTATTCCTAGTTTTTATATTATTGTTTTAAAGTATTATATTATTCTTGCAAATAATCATATAATAAAAATTCTTTATCGCATTGATTTTATATTTATAATAAAAATTAATACTAGGATTCTATATATATAAGGCTAATATATATAATAACTAACTTAAATCCAGAATCCAATTATTTTTAAGGTTTTATTTAAACCAGTAATATTTGTTAACAAATAAACTTTTATTAACGGATTATATAATATATAAATGATTTATCGAATCTTAATAACTTATTAACTTTTAAATCGGAAAATAGGTTTGTTAATTGAAAAGCAAAAACGATTTGAATTGAAATTGAAAAAATGATAATTCGTAAGGTATCCTATAAATTGATAGTTTGAATTGTTGAATAATACCTTCAATTTAGCTATATTATTGATAATTTCTAAAGAAAAAATAATGAAATTGAATAATGTTTTTTTATTGATTAAGATTTCAATTTCTTAGTTTTGTAATGTATTCTTTATATTTATATTTTAAGCATTATTATTTATATTTTTGATAATATTTGATGTAAACTTTTTTAATGCCAATTTATTATTGAAATAAATCAAAACAATTTGAATATTTAAATATCTATTAAATTGTATTGTAAAATCGAAAAGGTTGTTTAAATTTTTAATTGTTTTCAAACAAGCAAATTCATTTATAGATTCAAATAAATCCATTATTTCTAGTTCAATATTAATATTATATAATATTTAAAAAAGGCTAACTTTAATTGTTAAGGAAAAGGGGAATACAAAAGGAAACGGGGTTTGATTAAAAGATTTTGTAACATTTTTTGCAAATCAAGCGATATATTTAATTAATCGAGTAAACATTATTATTTTTAATAAATTAAACGATATATCTTAAGTATATTTCGATACTTTTTGTAGTATAAAATATAAACTATTTATTTTAGTTTTAAAAGTATTATTAAAGATATTGATTTTTGTTTAAAAAAACAATGCTTTTTTAATGTTTATATTGTTATCTATATTATAATATTTCTTAATGAATATAATAATGCAATTAGTATTCGCTATAGCTTTTACTATATACATTTACAATCGTACTTTTTTTTCAATTATTGTTATTTATTTGTTTAAGAATATTTCATTATATACAATTGAATTTATATAATATAATCTATATAAACAAAGCGTATAATAATCAATTTCTTTCCAATTGGATTTATTCAAATATATATTAAAGTATTTAATATCGCTATAAACTTTATTTTGTATAATTATATTTTGTACCGATTTAAACATTAATCCTTTGCTTTTTGATACGCTTATTGTACAAAATAATATTGTTTATTGGTATAGCTTTCTAAAGTAAAGGCGGAATTTATTTAATTTAAAGAATTTGGATATTGCATTAATAATAGATAAACCCAAATATAATACTATTTTTGATAAACTTTGTATAGTTTTAGGTTTTATTATAACTTTAAACAATTTGTTTATATTTGTAATATTCTTTTTACTAAATAGAAATATTTCTATAA
Source organism: Monilinia aucupariae (assembly GCA_002162555.1). Lineage (NCBI taxonomy): Eukaryota > Fungi > Ascomycota > Leotiomycetes > Helotiales > Sclerotiniaceae > Monilinia > Monilinia aucupariae. The sequence goes on from NGKF01000003.1 coordinate 1,914,351, forward strand.
ATGATTTAATATATTTTTTTGAAGGATTATATTTAGTATTAGTTAAAAAAGCTATATTTATTATCAATCTGTATTTGAATTAACTTTATCTGAATTAACTTTATTTATGGATAAATTCTATTTGGATCTATTTTATATTCAATATTGAGTATGTATTATATATTAGTTTGATACAGATAGATATTTAAGGGTATAAACAGAATATAATATATAAAAAAGTAAAATAGTAAAAAAGAAATAGAGAGTAATAAAGAAAGGAATAAAAAAAAGAATAAAGAGAAAAAAATAAAGAGGAGAATAAAGAGAAAGGAATAGAAAGGAATAGAAAAGAATAAAAGGAAATAAAAAGGGGAATAGAAAAGGGAATAAAAAGAAAAATAGAAAGGAGAATAAAAAGGAAAATAAAGAAAAGAATAAAAAGCGTAAAAAGGTAAAAGGAAATGTAAAAAAGTAATAACGAAGAATAAAAAGTATATAGATCGAAAATGTTAATTGTAATATAATATAATTGTTGTTATTAAAAGAATTGAAGGAAGAAAAACGAAGGTAAAAAGAAAATAATATATTAGTAATATAATGTACTATAAAAAGAAAATGAAAATGAAGTTTATAAAAATAAAGTTTTTGATAATATATAAATACTATTATTAATACTAATAGTTTTATACCCTGTATTAATAAATCTAGATTGATATTAAAGTTCAAGCTTTAATGTACTATTAAAGTGTTTTATATAAAATAAATAATATTGAATATAATATTAAATATAATTAATAATAATAATTATATGAATTGAATTGAATAATAAGCTATTAATATTATAAACTCAATTCAATTTTTGAACGCGTTTAAAAGAAAATAATGAAATAGATAAAAAAGTGTTTATAATAGCTTTAATATTATATAAGTTTGTAAACTCATATTTTTCATCTTTTTTATTCTCGCTATTAATCGATAATGCTTTAAGCTATTTCCACCAAAACGCTTTAAAGGTAATAAATATTGTAACTTTTCTTTAATTATTATAGCTTTCTCAATTGTATATAACTTTAACTACAACCAAACGCATAATATAGCTAGCCAATAAATATATTACAATTGAATAATATAATCTGTTTTCAATTCGTTTAATTTATTTACAATATAATATATTATATTTTATATTTACAACTTTTATACTAGGTTTCAATTGGATAAGCCTATTTGGTACATAGAAAATAAATTCGTAAGTTTAACCAATATAAGGATATTCGGAATATAGGAATTCGTTATCAATGTTTTTAATAAAGTTAATATAACAATAATATTAATAATAATGATATAAATAGTATATAATTTACAAATAATTTCATATTTGCCTTTTTAAACCATAATGATTAATCTGGTTTCAAATTGCTTTATTCAAACTATTATTATTTATATTTGTAATCCTAGTAAACAACAAAACAATTTATTGCCAAAAAGCTTAGATATTTATTTACAAACTTTTATTGTTTAAACTAATAATGCTTTTTTATATAATGCTTTCTTATATGGTTATTATTATTAATAAAGTTATTAATAATATTAATATATAAATATTCTTTATTTGTTAATCATTTAATACTTTACTTTTTCTTTTCAAATTAATACTTATTGATACTTATATGTATTATTCCTATTGTATATGTATTGCATATATAAATCGTTAAATAATGATTCTATTAGTATTATTTTTATCAATAATCTAATTAATTCAATTTATCAGATTCATTTACAAAATCAACTATTAATCTATTAAATCAATTTGTTAAATCAATTTATTAAATCAACTTTATATCAACTATTAATACTATTAGTAGAAATTAATTACAAATAAATGAATATATAAAAATCGAATTTCAAATATATATAATTTTGGGTTATTACTATTATTATTTTTTTTGCTATATCAATATAAAAAACTTTTCAAACTTTCCAGATTTGCTTTAATCAACTAATATTGATAATCTATAGATCAATTTTGCAATAATATCTTTACAAATATTAAAACAAAAATATATTAAATCTATTACAAAACATTTGCAAATAAAAGATTTTTATTAAACTATTAATAATCCAAAACCTAAACTAATAAACAATATTACGAAATCAAACAATAATATAAATCCATTATAAAGCAATATAAACGATACAAATAAAAAAAAAAAAAATGTATTATTAAAAAAAGATTTAAATATAAATAAAAAAAGCGAAAGGGCATTTAATAAAGATAGCTCACTATTAAAACAATTTAAAATATAATGAATACAATCTTTAATATTATATATTTTAATTAAAGCGAATATAAAGCAATAATATATATAAAGCAATAAACGCGAATATAAACAATGCGAATAGGAATGTAAACGGGTATATAAACGAGAATACTAACGGGAATATAAATAATAGAGAGAATAACAAAAAAAAAGTCAATAGAAGAATACTTTTGTATATAAGCACAGGTATAAGCATAAGCATAAGCACAAGTATAAACACAGGCATAAATACAAGCATAAACATATAAACTCGAACCCGAACCCGAACTCCACTCTTTATTCCAACATTAAACAAACCTAATACAATCCTTAAAAACGATTTCGATAAAAGTATATTCGAAGAAAAATCAACTCCCGGAAATGGTACATTCAAGAATATTATTCCCGATTATATCACTTTCGGAAATGGCTTCATTTTGGAAAACTATTTAAAACGCAAAAAATTAATCATTATTATATGCATTACGATTAATCGATATAATAATATAAAAAAAGAAATATAAGCAATTATTAAATATATTAAAACAAAAAGTAATATAATGGATAAATTAGAACTATACAATAAGCAATAGTATATAATTGATTTCAATAAAAACAAGGATTCGAAATCAATTTGTTTAACATTTCCAAACATTATTATTATTTATTCATTATTTAAATTTGTATATGCAAAAACTTTGTATAATTATAAAAACTGAAAGTTTAGTATTATTAAAACTACAAAAACGTTTATATTTGATTGGATTGAAAGTTTTTCAAAAAAAGTGTAAAAAGCCATTATATTCTTTAATATAATGGTAGTTTTATTTGTAGTATATAAGAAACATTAATTACTTATAATCTTTTGTTCATTTAATCAAACAATGGAATAAAATAATATATTGCTATTAGATAAAGAATTTTTCAAATGTATATACTATATTATCTTTTCTATATTATATATGGATTAAACTAACTTATATCAAATGCAATATTGAAAATTTTGGTAATTGCAAAATTAATATAATTATTTGAACAAACTCGAAATTGTATTTTGTTCAAATATATTCAAAAGTATTTTTTATTTGTATATAATAGATTATATAAAAAAAAAAGATTCAATAAATTAATAATCGATAATTTTCTATTGCGGGATATACTATTGCTGAATCGGCAAAAATTGTATATAGCAATTGATTCGAATAATGATTCGGATGATATAAATAATGATTTGTTTTTTTCGTAATTTAAAATAATTAATATTATTATAAATAGTTAATAATATTAATATTAATAGTATTATTGATTATTAAAAATAATTATATTTTAATTTTAAATGATTTTTGTTACAATTTCGTTATTTAGCTTAAACGTTTGATATTCCAGTATATATAAACATTATTTAGCTTATATATGTAACGCTTCGATCTATATATTCGTTAATTGAATATATACTATATATATAATTAATATAATCTTGAGCGTTTTTAAGTTATCTTAAGCATTTTTGAATTATTTTAAATTATTTTAAAAAATCTCGAATGATTTCAAATGATCTTTTTAAAAATATTGATTTATAAAAAATTGAATTCGTTTTGAATAAATTTGAAATAGCTCAAGATAGTTTAAAACAATTTAAAATAATTTAAAATAATTCAAAATAATTCAAAATAAATTTAGATACCTTAAAATCGATTAAAATATATTGAGAATCAATCAAAAGAATATTAAAATGAATTAAATTAAATAATGTAATAAAGATTATCTTTAAATCATTTAAAGATTATTTTAAATATTTAATTATCTTCAAATGGTTTTAAGATAATAATAAGATAATCTTTAAACTATCTTAAATCTTTTAAGTTACGCTAGTAAGTATATATCGCTTTCGCTAATTTCTTTCGAAAATAAATTATTGCTTTTTTGTTTATTATTATTTTTTTTAAAAATACTTTTTTATATTCTATATAAATTATTAATAAACTAATGATAAATAATTCGTATGTCAATAATTAAGCTTTTTTAACAAAAACAAAATATTGAAATGTTAGTAGATCAAAAACAATTCGTAGAAGTTAAAGTTAATATATATATTATAATATGGATTGTTAATTGTCAATATTAACGATATATAGGAATTACATTTGAAAAGAATTTCAAGAAACTTTTATCGATTGGATAATTAATCATTTTCGTTTAGCGAATAAAGTTTGTTTAAAATTATATCGATTATATTTTGTATAATATGAAATAAAATTAAACAAATTAATTATATAATATAAATTCTTCATCAAATTAGTTCAAATAGTAATAGAAAGTTTAAAAGCTAAATGAAATAATAAAATAGAACAAAAAAAGCGAATATTAATAAATCAATTTTTGAGATTTTTCTATATCAAATAATATAATAGATTTATTAACATTGTATAACAAATCCTTAATGCAACTCTAATCGAAACTATTTAATTAACGAAATTTGGATCAAAATATATTAAATCTTCAATTTGAATAAATCGAACTTACAATTGAATATAATATACAATAAGAAATGAATATTAAATATATAATATTTGGAAATCATCAATATTTCTTTATATAATCTACATTATATATATTAAACAAAAAGCAATAGTTTTTATATTTCAATACAAATTATAATATAAAATTTTTAACAATTAGATTATATATTAACCAAAGCTATTATAGTATTTAAAAAAGAATATTATACAATATTACTATTAATATTAAAGTTTTGTTCGATATAATAAAGATATATAAAAGCAATAGATAGAAAAATAAAAAAGAAGAATATAATTTTTTGAATATAAAACTATAAATCTTTTTCGATTGTTATATAAAAGTTGATTTTATACAAAAAAAATACTATTTAGCGTTTTTTATTATATTACAAAATAGAACATTAAATTTCTATTTTAATAAAATATTAAAACAAAGCTTTAAATTTGATAATATGGTTATATTTGTACAAACTCATTTTGAAATGGAAAAACGTTATCAAAAATATTTAACCGAATAACGATTAACTACTTGAACAAATATTGTACAAAAATATTAAAAAAAATTTATTAAAAAATTTAAAACAATAATTTATTGATTTATATATATTATAATATAGTTTTGTTAATGATTATTAAACGAAAAGGAATTTGCGAAATTAAATCTTTAATATTTATCGAGATATATAAGAATGCTTTATTATATTATTGCGATCTATAGTTTTATATAAAAGTTTTTATACAAAGCTAAAAAGCATTGTAATATTTGCTATACAAGTATATAATTTAATATTATTGATATATTTACAAAAAGAAAATATAAAGAAAAATTAAAGTATTAATAATTTTCAATAGATTATATATATAATAAAATGAATTAAAAAAGAAAAAGTTATTATAATAATTATAAATAAGTATTTGATAAACGATTATTGTTTAAACAAAAAGATTTCTTTAAACAATCGAAACAATTATCTGCAGATTTTTTTTAAAGTAGATTATATAGAAAAGAATAAAACGATAATAATAATAAAAGTTTTGAACAAACAAAAGTATACTTTATTTGTAGCAAAAACAATTATTAGATTAAAGATTATTTATTATATAACTAAAAGAAATTATATAATCAATATATTTCAGAGTATAATACAATTCAAAAACAATTCGATTATTTTCAAATTGAATTTAAAAAATCGAATTCAAAAGAAAAAATTGAACAATATAATTTGAAGTACAATAAAAAAAAATACAACGAAAGATAATATAATCGATATATTCTTTATCAAAACTAAAAATATTAATAATATTAATAATATTAATATTATAACAATATTAAATAATAATATATATCTGCATTCGTTTATCAAATCGAATAAATTATTTGGTTTATCCAATTATATTGAAAAAGTTTTTTTGTTGAATAAAAGATACAATAATAGCATTTTCCAAAGTATTATAGTATTTAATACTAAAGTATTAAAAATTTCAATATTTAAGAAATTCCAGATTAACGCTTTAATATATACAAATATCCTTACAAAGATAAATTATACAAAAAGTTGAAATTATGAAATACGATTTGAAAAAGGATTTATATAATTCGAAAGTATAATTATTGTTTCAATATTAATTAACAAAATTAGATTCTTTATTGTTTTTATAAATATATTATTTTTGTTTTATATTAAGAATATAAATAAAATAAAAGTATATTTAAATAATATACAAAACGTTTTTATACAAAATAACAATTTGATCTCAATTATAAAAAAATAAGATTATTTATAAATACTTTTAAAAGAAAAAGATTATATAATCTTTTACAATTATTTAACCAAAACAAAATTGAAATAAGTTTATCGATGTTTTGGATATCCATTAATACAATAATTAAAGCAAATATTTAATTGTATATAATATAATATAAATAATTAAATAATCGAAAGATTATTCAAATATTGTAAATATTGTTAATTGTATGTAAAATTATTTAATCGATTTAGATTTATAATAAAGAATAATATCGAATTCAATTATTTAATGATTTTAAACATTTTCTATATCAAAAGAAAACTAATTATTTATCTTATAGATAAAACAATATTATATAATATAATAATAATAATAATTCATAATCGATTTAATTTATCTATAGCTATAACTATATTGATTATGCGATTTGCTTATGATATATACAATAATAGATGTTTTATAAGGAAAAAGTAAAAAAAGCTTCTACAAAACAATCTCTCATCCCTTGAAAGATCTTCGAGATGCTTGTAACTACTGTTCGTCCTGTTAAACAACAATGTAGCAATATTCTTAAAAGATATATCAACAAAAATTGTTTAGAATATAATACAAAAATGCTAAATTGATATATATTTGAATCTATTAGATTATTTTATATATAATATTGATATCAATTTTTTATTCAAGAAGTTTCGATAAAATACTTGTATAATATTGATTAAAATTAAAAAAAATGCTAATGAAAGTTTATTATAGTATTGAAAAAATTGAAAGATTTTATATTTTAATATAAAAAACTTATAAAATTCTTATTAAAAAATTGAAGAATAAAAGAATAAATAAAAAATCATTATTATAAATAGTAATAAAAGCTATAAATAATACAACAAATCTTTAAAGGTTAGTTTTTATATTATTAATATTCGATGTATACTCAAAAGTTATTTTGTATAATATTTCAACCTTAAAAAGAATTAAACGAATTAAAGCAATTCAATCAATAATAAAACAAATTCGTAATTTTTAAACAAAAAGAATAGTTTAAAAAACGTTAATCAAAAGAAATAGATCAAATTTGTACAACACTTTAAACCTTTTATTGTAATCATTAGTATAAGTATAAAAAGAAAAGAAAGAATAAACAAGATTATATATATTATTAGCGATTAATGGTTATATATATACAATCGAAAAAAACATAAAAAAGTAAACAATTGAAATTTTTGAAAATAAAACTCAATTCGCATTAGATTATCATCAAAATACTCCCCGAATCCCCTCTATAAAATTAATTCACCCGGAATCGAAATGGCGATTTTGTTAACACCGGATCTAGATTCCCGTTAAACTACAATATCCGGAAGTGAACTGAGCAAACCCCACCCACTCATCAACAAACCTCTCATTATAATATCTCATACAATTATTATTTAAACAATATTAACACTTTTAAAAACGATCATATCTTCAATTTGTCGATATTACAGATTATCAATATTTAACAGAACGGATAGTAGTTATAAACATCTCAAAGATCTTCTAAAGAATAAAAGATTGTTTTGTAAAAGCTTTTTCTATTTTTTCTTTATAAAATATTTATTATTATATATATCATAAGCAAATCGTATAATCAATGTAGTTATAGCTATAGATAGATTAAATCGATTATGAATTACTATTATATACAATCAAAATGTTAAACGAATCAACAAATTTTCAATATACTATTATTAAACCATTTTATATTTTTTCGAATAAAGAGAAAAAAAAAACAATAATAAACTATAAAATCAAAAAGATATTTTAAAACTATAATAAATAAAAGCAATAGTTTAAAATGTTTAATAAACGAGAGTGTTTATTATGAAAATACTTATCTTTGTATAAGATAATCAAGTTTTTATTAAAGTTTATATAATAAAGAAAGAATAAAATGATTATAAGTTAACAATTTAACTTTATATAATTAAAGTTAATATAATGAACGAATAATTGTTCGAAAAAGTTTAAATCAAAAAGATCGATATATTAATTATAAAGAATATATTCAAATTTATACGATAGTAGTAATAATTCATAATCGATTTGATCTATCTATAGCTATAGCTACGCTAACCATGCGATTTGCTTATGATATATACAATAATAAATGTTTTGTAAAGAAAAAGTAGAAAAAGTTTTTACAAAACAATCTTCTATTCTTCAAAAGATTTTTGAAATGCTTATAGCTATTATTCGTTCTGTTAAATATTGATAATCTATAATATCGATAAATTGAAGATATTCTATTCTGCTTTATTAATTAAAGTTAATATATCGAATTGTATAATCATTACGAATTAAAAGGTGTACTTTCTTCTTTTAGTTTGGATTTGAAAGTAAATCTCTCTCATTTCGCATTCTTTTTGTAATTTATACGCTTTTTATAAAAGTTTTTTTATAAAAGCGCATTTATTTACTATTTTATCATTTATTCTTTTACTTTTTATTTATATCTTTCCGTAAATAACCTTACTTTCGTTAAATGATTTTTTGTTTAATATTTTCTTTTTTTTCTTTTAAAAGTTATATAATCAAAGGTTCGCCCTATCTTTAAATCAATAAATCCTTCTTCTCTTTCTTTAAATTAATTATCAAATCTCATCACGATTTTATTACGATACTCTCCAAGAAAAACAAAGCTTGCAATAAATTTCTGATATATTTCCAAAGTTTTTTTGAAGCTTTATTTCAAGGATATTGCATTAAGTGTTTATATAACTTTGCTATAAAGCTAGATTTGATTTATATTTGTTAATATAAAAAATATGAATATTGTTGTAAAAGTAAAGCTTTTTGTCAAAATATAAATATATCTTTTTTGTACCTTTATTGGGGCCGATATTAATATGTATATTTGTAAATCCTTGTTGATTGTATGGAGATTATGCAAAACGCTTTTTTTGTTATTAATATTTACGTTGTAAGCGAAGCGGAGAATATTGTTACCCTTGTATATTATAATGAATGAAATCTAAAGCTTTTTATTGTGGAGTTTGGAGTTAAGCATTGTAAAAAAATGTTTTAAACAATTAATAGAAAGATTGCTTTTCTGATGTTTGTTTTAAAGCAATATTGTATCCTTTTTATAATTGTGATAAATGCAATCGTTGCAATAGCTAAGGTACGATGTGAAAAAAATACTATCGATATCGAAATTATTTGGATTTAATAAATAAAGGCTTTTGAATCGATTATTTCTAATTTTATCACTTTTTTGGATTTGTATAAAGCTTAAATATATTATCGAATTTTTTACGATAGGCTTTTTGATGTGTATAGTATAACTTTGTTAATAAAGTTAATAATAATATTAAAAATGCAAAAGTTGTTATAAACTTTTTCAATAATATATAAAGGTTTTATTTATTAGATTAAATAGGTTTTTGGATGGTTTATAGGGTATACGATGGTTTTCCATCAAATAATTTAGTAGTATTTTAAATATTATCAATCGATACCTCTAAAGATAATCTATATTATAATAAAAGACTAGTTTTTATTAGCTATATCACTATTGTTTTAAATGCCGAACTATTCTAAACCAAATATTTAATAAAGATAATGCGTATATTACATTGCAGATCTATATATTGTATTTCGAAAACTAAGCATTTAAATAATATATATTCTATCGTTTATCTTTTTCACTTATATCAATTGCATTTCGGGGTAATGCCGAGTACCCTACAATTATATAAAAAGCTTTTTAAACCAATTTTTTCTATTCTAATTATTAATACTATTAATGAGATCTTTTTTAATATTTCGTTGTATATTACTACTCTAGCTTTTTGAATTTTATAGTTGCAATAGACTAGCGTTTTCCATTCAATATGTTTATTTTATACATTTTGCCATTCCTTCAACCAATCGTTTTGGGTTTTTTGTATAATCAAATCTATTACAAATAGTATAAAAAGTATTTGTTTGTTGATTATCGGATTATAATTTTGATGAAACAAAACCCTTTTGATTCCTATATTTTTTATAATTTATTTGTATTTAAATATTCTAAAAGTAAAAAGGTTTATTATTTTTTTTTTACATTTTCGAGCTATTCTTTTAACTTTATTGCATACGTTTTGGATTAAATCTATTATTTTTGTTACTTGGATTCTATATTTCGTTTTTGCTTGAAATTCGTTAAAATAAAATTTTAAAGGAATATATATTGTTTTTGCATAAAGGATTGATATAAGGATGGCTTTAAAATCTTCGCAAACTAATCAAAAAAAAGCATTTTATTGTTTTTAAAGCTTTAAAATAATACTTTTCCTTATTTTTTTTATTTCATTTAGCGTATATTATACAATTAAAGTATAAATAATAATCGGCATTATTATCGCTTTGTAGATTTGTTGTATATTATATAAAATCATTCTTTATATAGAAAATGTTATATACGTTAAAACCAAAGTCTAGATCATTAATTTATATTTAATTTTTTTTATATGTTTTTGTTATTTTAGTTATTCGTTAATTTAAAAGTTTAATACTTTGATATTTGTATATGGATTAATTGTAATAAAATCAAAAGCGATCGAAACGATAAAATTATATTGTTTAGGATTTCTAATAAAATATAGAAGTTAATATTTCTTCAAAACGAATTTGGTTTTGTAATGTTTCATTTAATCTTGGCATTTATTGTATATACATTGTAAAGTTTGGCAAATATTTGTAATAATAATGCTTTATATCAAAATATTAATATTATCTACAAATTCTATTACGCTATTTTTCTAGTATATTATAAAGCAGGTTTCGATCAGTTCGCTATTATAGAATAGAAAAAGAATTGGGTTTAATAGCGATCTTTACGGAATACTATTATATATTAAGCGTTGAGGGTTTGTATAATTGTTTATTTATATATTATTATATTTATTGATAAAGAAACTGATTATTATATTAATCAAATATTTGAGTATTCGTTTTTAGTGTAGAATATGTAATAGCCGCGAATAGAAAACATTATTGAATGCCTTTGTTATATCAAAACTTAAAAAACTAACTATTTGATTTGAAAAAGATTTCCAAAATATATATATTTATTCAATAAATAGTTCTAGTACTATAATGATATTTCATATAGATTTTGTATTTATTTGATGAATAGGAAAGAGTTCATTGGTTTTTACTATATATAAGATTTTATTGATAATTAGTTTCTTTAGTAATTTGTTAAAAATATTGAAAAAGGCTATCAAACAATAAAACTTTATTAGCGATTTGTTTTTATTTGATTTTGGGATTATAATAATATACGCTTGTTTAAAATATCTGGGAAAATAGTTTAGTTCGATATATTCGTTAAACAAATATATAAAATAAAAATCGAAAACCTTAAATGATTTCTTAATAGCGAAATTGGTAAATCCGAATAAACCGAATACTTTGTAGTTCGAAAGCTTAGCAATTGTAAAACATATATCATTTTTGTTAATATTTTATTTTTTGTTTAATAATTGTAAATATCTTTTTTTTCCTATATTGTAATCAACAATGTTTATCAAATCAATATATAGCAAAAATGCAAAGAAATGGTTTACAAATACTAAAGCTTTTTTTGATTCTATTATAATCCAAATATCGTTTATTTTAAAGTTTGGGAATTGTAGTATTTGTTTAAAGAAATAGTTTTTGTTTTTAATCTATCTTTTTGTATCTTAGATTCCTTTTTGCATATAGATTGTTTTCGCTAATTGCTTTCGAAAATGAATTATTGTTTCTTTACTTATTATTCTCTTTTTCGCTTTGCATATTTTGTTATATTTTATACGAATCGTTTAGAAATTGATGGCTAATAATTTACGTTTTAATAATCGCGCTTTTTTGATAAAAACAAAGTATTAGAGCGTTTAATACGGTTTATTATAAATCGTTATTTTAGATTTAGAGATTATATCATCGATCGATTTGGTTATATAATAAAGGATATTGTTTAGAAAAAGATTTATATCCTATTTACTATTAAACATAAATATATCGTTTAAAACATTATAACAAAAAGTATTGTAAAAGTTCTTATTTATTATCTTTTTCCATTACTATTTATATAAAGCTTCGAACATTTTAAAGGTTAAATTGAATCTTGTTTAAACCGAAAAATGATTTAAGCCAAAATCAAAATCCTTTTAAACCCCACAATTTATTAATAGATATTCTAAATTGTATAATATCCATATAAAATTAATAATAGAAAAAAAATCCCTCTATTCCATATTTTGAATGCTTTCAATATAATTAAAATAGCATTAGCCTATTGCATTATATTGATTAAAGTAATAAAGTATTCTTCCACTATTTATTCTACAATTCCTCTTTACAACAAATAGTATAGATTGAAATCTTTTAATACAATATATCAAACGTTATGATTGTTTAGTTCGATTTTTATAACCAATAAAGTAAATAATCCAATAACCCTATAATATAAGTTTAGGATCGGATTGTAGATATTAATGATTTGGATAGGTATTTCTTGATTTGAATCGCCTATTCGAATAATAAAAATGTATAAATCCAATGTAAATATAATAAAGGTTCATTCCTTAATATTAAATCTTTTGTTAATAAATATAACTACTTTTATGCCTTTTTATTGTTTATATATAAAATGCTAATTTTTATTATTATTATAAATGCTTTAATTAAATCTATTTATCTACAACTTTTAAACTATTACAATTTGGTATTGTATTACTTCCGGGTTATTAAAAAAGGTTACTATAATTATCTTTTGTTTATTAATATTATATTGTAATATTCTGAATTCTTTGTTATAATTTATTAATTTCGCATATTATTGTAATGTTTCTTTATAATATATATAACAACGTTGTCATTATCTAAAAAACGAGCGTTGATTTTTAAATACTGGAAATGAATACTTAAATACTAAAGATACTAATAATCGCTTTTAGTTGAAAAGATTGAATATTAAATATTATAATTAATTTTGTTTAATATAAAATTAAGCGAAAAAGTATTTTCTTTATTATTTTCCTTTTTTTATTTGAAGCGTTTTGTAAAACAAAGAAGATAAAATTGAATAAAAATAAATTTGCAAAGAGTAATCGTTTGTTTTCTTTTATTGCGAATCTGTTTAATGTATATAATACTATTTTCTTTACTTAAGCGAATTTATTGTTTAATTTTCGGCAATTAAATCTATTCTATATATAATGGTTGCTTTTATAATTAATATATTTCCATTTTTTTTTATATTTAAAGTCTTTTTTTGAATATATATTTATTCAATAGTCTTTTGTATAATTATTGTATATTGTTTTTTTTTATATATAATTGAAATCTATAATAGCTTAGTTCTTAACAATTGTAATATTTATTAAAAACATAAATAATATTGTACAGACTTGTTTTATATCATTAGGATTTATGGAATAGATTATTTGCTAATATCATATTGGCCATCTCCGGGAAGGTTAAGACCAATACCAAAAATGATATCTTCTTTTCTTTTGCATTATATCGAATTAACCAAAACGAATGATCGATTTTCAAGTTTAATTTTATATTATCGGCTTTTAATTATAAAATAAACTTTTATTGCAAAAAATCCTTTTTGTTTTTGCTAATTATATCCATATAAACACTATATATTATAATTTAATAAATTAATCTTTTAACTTTGGCGTTAAAAAAAAGATAATAAAGCTATTCCGGGTTGCTTACAATCGTATTACATCCCTCTTTAGTTTTTATAATAACTATAAACCTAATGTTTATTATTCTATATATATCTATCGTTTAAACTATAAGAATAACAAAATTGATTCGAATAATAAATTCTTTATTTGTTGTTTCTTTTAAAATTCCAATTTCCATTAAATTGATTTAAACTTTATAGTTATTAAAGCTATAAATTAGTACAGGTTTATAAATCAAGCTTTGTATATTAATATATCGTACAATCGCTAAGGCATTTCTTAATAAAACAATTTTTACTTATGATTTCTGTTTCGGGGTTTTTTAAAGCTTTCGTTTTATTCCTTCAAATCGATTTACTATTTAGGCTTATAACGATGTATTATACTCTTTTTTAAAGAAAATGGTTTAAATATTAAAGAGTTTTTCTGTATAATTATAGATCGTTTTTAATAAAGCGCATTGATTCTTTGTAAAATTATCGATCGTCTTCAAAAATGTTGATATCGTTTAAATAATGATTATATAAGATATTATAATAGAAAGCTTATTAATAAATAAGCAAAATTTGCTTGGTTTATTCCCGGATATTGTAGTTTAACGGGAATCTAAATCCGGTATTAGCGAGATCGCCATTTCGATTCTAAGTGAACTAATTTTATAGGGGGGATTCAAGAAGTATTCTGATGATAATCTGATGCGAATTGGGTCTTATTTTCAAAAATTTCAATTGCTCACTTTTTCATGTTTTTCAATTTATACAATATAATTCTAATATTTATATTAGTTATATTTTCAATTCTAGATTAATAAATAAAGTAAAAGGGAAAATAACAAATGCTTTATATAAGAAATCTTGATTAGTTATTCAAATATATAATAATAATAGTAAATAAACTATTTTTATATAATCCTTAACAATTCAATGTTTAAATCAACGATTTATTATAGTATTAGCTTTATCTTTAAAGAAGATAAGAATGAATTTATGGATCCGGAATATAACTCAAATATATATATAATCGGATATTAAACTTAATTGTATAATCCTAACCAATTTATCGAAAAAGCTTAAAGACAAATAGAAACCAAATACAATTATAATAGTTAAAAAACTATTATATAATATATCAAAAGCTAGTATTTATTAATAAGCAATTTATTGAAAGTATTATTAAAAGAAATTGAATATAAACATTTTATTGTATAATTTGTATTTATTAATATTTCAAAACATAGAATTTGGTATTGTAAAAATGCAAATCGATAATTGTTTAATTTTCGCTTTGATCGAATTTATGCAAAAAAAGAATATAGATTTGAAGAAAGCTAAACTATTAATTAAGATAGTTAAAGAGATTTTGAATAAATCCTTTTTAATATTCAACAAATGTATTGTACAATAAAAAAAAGTAATATTATACTTATTTCAAAAGCTTAAAAAAATAAATTAAATCTAATAAAGAAATCAAACAATCAAGATATTCGCTACTAGAAAACAATAAGCGAGAAATGTATATATTGCAACTATATACCAATTTGAAGTATTATATAATATATTAATGATTATTTAACATTAATATTTTTCGAATAAAGAAATCAATATATTAAACAAACATTTGAAATAACAAATAGGAAATATTGATTATAGACTACAATATATTGCTTTGAATTTATTAATAGCAAAGTTTTATTATTATTAATGGATTGTTTGTTAATAATAAGGATTTAATTAGTTAAATAGATTATATTATTGTATTAAATAATGAATTTTTAATGGAATCAAGATTTTTCAAATTAAAAGGTAATATTATTTACTATACTAATACAAAAAGCAAACGAATAATATAAAATGTATTAGTATTTAAAGTATATAGAATAGTGGTTGGTGTCGATATTGATATCGCATTTTATATAATAATAAATATAATTACAAAACAACTTGATCTATTTAATATATTTATTGTTGTATATATCGATTCTTAATTTTTGTATAAATACTTGATTGCATTAAAAATAACCAAAAAGAAAAGATCAATAATTAATATTTTAGTTTTAAAACTATTATATAAACAAAGAAAGCTTATAGAAATATAATAAATAAATGAAAATCATAATTCGATCAATACAATAACAAAGACGAATCCCAATAAATCCTTAGAAAAGCTTGTAAATATTAATCAATTGAATATACAAATCGAAAAATAAATCGATTATAAAGATCAATAAACAAAAGCTATATGTTTTTATACAAATTGTTTTTCTTTTGTTTTGTTTTTTAAGTTTCCTTAAGATTTTTCTATTTTCATTTTATATTCCCTTAATAAATTAAACGATTTCAATATTGTATTATCATTATTTTTTTTATTTGTTACATTTACAATTACAATATTGTATATACTTCAATATTTATTTATTATATTATTTTTATATATAATCATTTATTTATATTTCCCTTATATTATACAATATAAAAAAGTTTTTCATTTCATTTTATAAAACTAAAAAACAAAAACAATTGAAATCTTCGAAAAATATATTATACAATAAAAGCTTATTCAATTACAAAAAGCTTTTTCGCAAAACCAATACTAGTACTTTTTACTTTACTATTATTAATAATTTAAACAACAATAACTTTATTATTATTATTGTTATTTAACAACTCCTGGAAATAATTTTTATTCGTAATCTTTATATCAATATCACTAGGTTATACAAAGCATCTTTTTCTATGGTTATATTATTTACAATTTCTATAAACATTTCCAAAATAACCTATTATACATTAACATTTAAAGAACAAAGTATAACTATAACGTTGATACAAAACGCAACAATCAAAAACGATAATTTCAGTTTATTGAATAAGCAGAGCATTAATATACAATATACAATAAATCAAAATTTGATCAAAAAACATATAACCTGCAACCATTATATAATCAACGCTGAAAAAAGCTAAGATTGCGCGTTATACCCCATTGTATATCAAAAAACAAAGGATATCACCATCAATAGATAATACGATATAAAAATGTTTATTATTTATACATTCAAAAGCAACGTTTTAAAGAGTTTCGATATATTAATATTAAACTAAATTAAAGGCTTTATTATATAAAGATATATATTAGAATTGAAGACCAAAGTATAGATTTGTTTGCAATTATACAATTTATATTTTTGATTTCTTTTTTTATTTTATATAATTGTTTTATTTGTTTATTTAATTGTTTTATATTATCTTTATCGTTAATTGAACTTTATATAAGAATAATATATTATAATACAAAGAATAACTTATTGTTTATTTAAAATAAAAGATTATAAAAAATAAAGAAAAAAAGAAAAAAAGAAAAAAAGAAAAAAAAATAATTTAAAAGATTATAAAAATAAAAATAAAAAAAGTAATAATTAAGCGATAAAACAATAATGAATATTTATATTCTTAATATTAGGTTTTTTTGTACAATATAATTACTTCGTATTATATGATTGTTTTTGTATAAAGAAAGAAAGAAAATTCAATATCGAAATATATAAATAGGATTATAAAAGTTATTATATTTATATAATATATATCGAATAATACTATAGATATTGTACAAAATGAATGTTATACATTAGAAAAGTTCTTATTTCTTTAGCTATTTTAAGCAAAAGTATAACAAATAAATTAATGTACAATTTCTCTTATAGTTAGATATATAATTTTCTCTTTGTACAAAGAGAAGAATACAACTATTATAATCAATTCAATATATACTTTTCATATTATACATTTGTGTTTAATATAATCGTAAGCTATTACGGAATATAGCTATCCCTGATGTTATTTCTATACTTCTAGCACATTCTTTACTCTTTTTATTTATTCATATTTGGGTATACTAGCCCTACTATAGTAAAGGCTACGTATTCTTTACTTTTGATTTTTTATCGAAGTACTATTCTTATCGAAGCACTATTACTATTTTATATTATACTTATATATAAACTTTTAACTATTAAAGTTTAAAGTTAAATCACTGAAAGTTATCTCTTTAAGCTTTCTTTATTATATAAATCTAGTTTCTATTATTTATACTATTTAATTATACCTTCGTATTATCTCTCGATTTCTATTATTGTGATTTATATTATACTATTGTATGATAGTTATAAGCTCGATTAGCTTTTAATATTATCAATATCTTGCTATCGCTTTAGTTTAATATTTTTACGTTTTTTATACTCTTTTTATTATTTTAACATTTTCAAATTCTATCTTCAATTTTTATTCAAACCTTATCATTTTCATTATAGCGTTTATTTTTATTAAGTTTAATATTAGCGATGATTAATTAAAGTGATATATCGAATTACAAAGTTTTTATATTTTATATAATCTTTAAAGCATTTTTAATTCTAATATTAAGTTTTCATTTGATTAAAAGCTTATCGATTGATTAATTATCCCGAAACCTTTTCTTTTTATCTTTAAAACGATAATTAATTAATTGAATTGTAAACGTACTACGAAATTTGTAAAGGATATAGCCGAATACAAGTTTATTATCGCAAGTCTCATTATAAACATTACTATAAAAAAAGTATTTGAATCGAAACCTTTCTTTTTAATTCGATTTTTAAACCCTATTTATTTAATTTCGAAGAATGCTCTAGAAAAATATACAATTCGAAAAGCTGATTATTGTAATTACCAGGAGGAGTACAACTCAAAATATAAAAAATACTAAAATATTTATATTTGGATATCTACAACAATTAATTTTATTTATTTTATAAACCTTTAAATAGATATAAAGAATAACTATATATTTCGTTAAATAATAAGCTACTTCAAATCTTGTTTCTATTTGATCAACGATTAAACTATTATAAGAATTCAAAAGGATTATTTTAATATATTTACATTTGTTACTAGTATTATTGTTTAAATAAATAATATTAAATAGAGTTAAAAGTAAAAGATTATCTATTAAAAAGCAATAATCTACAATATCTTTAATATTAAAAGATTATTAACTATTAAAAAGTTTTTTGTTTCAATCAAAAAGTTCGATTTTTATTAAACTAAAAATATACAGAATATTATTACTTTTTTTTTATATCAACGAAAAACCTTTTACTTTTAAATAAATTAAACAAAATTTTCTTTTGTTAATGCAAAATGATAAAAAAGTACCTTTTAAAGATGCTTTTGTTATATTTTAAATTACTCGATTTTATTTAATTGTTTTTTATTCAATCTCTTTTCGTTTTAATAATGAGTTTTTTAATAATAATAGATTTAAATACTTTTATTACAAAAACGTTGATTCTTATAGATATTAATATTTCATTAAGAATTGTTATTGTTTATAATAAACTTTTTTTTTAGAAATAAAGCTTTATATAGAATAATACTTAATAATATCGAAGTTTAAAAGATTAAAGCATATCTAAAGGATCCAAAATAAAAGAATTTATATAAAGTATTAAAGAAAAAGAATTAATTGAATACTATTGATAGTTTTAATATTATTAATAAAAAAAATAAATCGAAACTTCTTTTTTTCTTTGTAATTATTATTAATATTGCTTTGATCAAATCTAAAGATTCCAATAGTATATACTTTTTCGCTTTGTTAGTAATATCTTTTTATTATTTTTCCTAAAACATTCTTTTTAACAATTATAGTATTTTGCATTTAATAAACGATATTAAACTTTTAAATAAAGATATATATTGTTTAACAAATATCAATGATTTTATTGAATTTATAATCATTTCTTTTCTTGTTTTTAATAAAAGTACTATTTATATATTTGAAAACTTTCTATATAATAAGTTCGATTCTAATACTAGGGATTTGATATTTAACAATTTAGCTTTTGTATTAGGCTTTTATATCAATCTAATTTCAAAGTTTTTTATAAAGGAAAAAGAGATCTAGTTTTTTAATAGCGATAATATATTAAAGATTGAACTTATAAAGAACAATCGTATTTTAATCAATTATATTCAAAAGTATAAATTAGTTATTATTGAATATAAATCTGTTTTTTCTTTTTATTTTTTTAATATTTTTCTTGTTTTTGTAAATCGCGTTATAATAGCTTATTCAATTGTTTCTTATCAAATCAATCAATTATATCGACGTTTATGTAATTAATTTATCTTAAAAAAGGATTTTAACGAGCTTTAATATAAAAGAGTAGAACATTGAAACAAAGAAGCTTTAAAGTATTTAGTTTATATAATTAAAGAAATTAGAATTAAAGAAATTTTTAGAGTCGATTGTATTAATTATACTATTATATATATAAAATAGATTGTTTTATATAAATCTAATGATTTTCTTTTTTTTAAACTTTTTCATAAAATTCAATAAGATCTTTTTAATTTTTTTTATAAGTATACTAGCGCTTTTTGATTATTAATCATCAAAGATATATTTAATAATAAATTTTTATTTTATTTTAAACTAAAAATTATATATCAAAGTTTTCGAAGTGTTATAAAACTTTGTAATGTAAATTAATTGCAAATATAAATTCAATATTATTGTTATAAAACAAGATAATGATATATTGATTATTAATATTAAAAGCAATATCATTTTCAAAAATTGAATCGTTAAAAAGAACTTTAAATTTGAATTCTCATTTATATATAGTATATATATATATAAGCTTAATAATGATATTAAATACGCAAATTGAACAATTATAATAAAATAGATCAAAATAAAGATCTTTTTAGAATTACTCGATAAAATATAAATGAAAGCAATACAAACCGCTATTTACTTTTATAATATAAATCCTTTAAAAAGCAAAGGTTTTAAATGTTTAAATAAAGTTTTTAATTCTTAGTTTCGTTAATATTTTCAATAGTACAATTTTAACTTTGTTAAATTTGTTATAAATGATTTGAAATTTGATTAAAACGGTATATATTGTTACAATTATTATATATATCTATTGAATAAAGATAAAAAAGTTAATATAAAGAATAAATAATTCAAAATTAATTCGAAAGTATATATTAAATATTTAATTGAATATATACTAGTACTTAGAATATATAGTATCTATACAATTCAAATTCCGAAACTTAATAAAATTATTATCACTCAAAACATTATTTTAGATAAATATTATATTTATAGAATAAACAAAGTTTATAATATTACTAATATTATACTATTCAATTTCGATCTCAAAAATTTTGTTAAAAAGTTTAATATTCTTAAAGAAACAAATGCTAATAAAACTATATTCAATTACAAATCAAATAATTCAATTTCAATTATAAACAAAAAGAATATAAACGTTTTCAAAGTTATATATATTTTAGAAACTTTTATCAAGATATTAATCTTAGAGATGGATTTAAAAGGTATTAAAACATCGATATTTTTCGAGTCGGCTTTTTTATTTAATAATAAAAATTATAATAATCTAAAAGAATCTTTTCTATTAACTTTATAAGCTTTGGAATTTATAAAAGAAATAGAATTTAGTTTTGAATAATAATTAAATTGTTTAATATTAGCAATTAAGAATATATTAAATAATAATCAAATTAATTCTATTAATCGCGGATTTTTATATTTTTTTATTGTATCTTTAATTATACAAACAATGAAATAAACTACAAAATTAGTATTGAAGTATTAATTCAGATTCAAAATTAAATTTATAATTCTTAAAACAAAGATTTAATAATCGTTGTTAAAATATTTAATATTTTAAATCAAATAAAAGATAAAATAAAATCTTAATATAAATCGTTTTTAATTAAATCCATAGAAATCTTTATATTTTATAAAATCGAAGAATTAATTGCATCTTTTCGATTATCATCAAAAACATATATAATAAAGAAATATCAAAATCAATATATTTCAATTTTTGATCTTAATTGTTTCTTTAAACAAACTTGAACAATTTAAATAGAAATACTTTGAATTAATTTCAATTTAAACAAATTTCAATCATTTTTTGATTATTGATTTAATCATTTTAATCAATTTATTAATCGATTATATTTTATATAATGTTTTTAATATTTATATCAATAAAATACCGGAAATAGATTAATTAATACATTT
Source organism: Monilinia aucupariae (assembly GCA_002162555.1). NCBI lineage: Eukaryota > Fungi > Ascomycota > Leotiomycetes > Helotiales > Sclerotiniaceae > Monilinia > Monilinia aucupariae. The sequence continues at coordinate 1,936,713 of NGKF01000003.1, forward strand.
TATTAGAATTGTTATTATACAATTTCTAAGATCAATTTGAAATAATTATTTTCTAAACGAATTCTATAATACCTTTTAACTAGATCAAAATAAACTAAATGATTTGAAAAAAAAGAATAAGTTTATTATATTCTACAATGTTATTGTTTTTGTAATCAATTTCAAACTAACTTTTTCTTTGCCTTCAAAACCTTCAAATGTTTTTCTAAAAATATTTAAATTTGTTGTATTATTATTTCTTTGTTTTCATAATCAATTAAACAAATATATTTTTGAATCTTAATTCAAAAAGGATTATAATAAAAAGATTAAATAAAAACTTTAAAAATAAATAAATCTAAAAGGAAATTGAAATAGAATTAAATAATATTTATTTCATTTCTTTCTAATAAATCTTTAACTACAAAAACGATTTTGAAAAATATATAAATCGATATTACTTATATTTAATAGTTTAAAGAAATCTTCAAAACAAAAATATAATTGAATTTATTTATACAACAACTTTCGTCGCTCAATTATTCTATATTATAATGATTATAATAACTAAATACAATTTAAAAATCAAACGATTTAATATTATTAATATTTTTGTTAATATTATAATATTTTTTTATAATATTTTTATAATATATTTATTTTCGAATAAATATAAAGTATTTTATAAATATATTATTAGTAGTAGTAATTCATAATCGATTTGATCTATCTATAGCTATAGCTACGCTGACTATGCGATTTGCCTATGATATATATAATAATAGATGTTTTATAAAAAAAAAATAGAAAAAGCTTCTACAAAACAATCTTCTATTCTTTAAAAAATCTCCAAAATGCTTATAACTACTATCCGTTCTATCAAATATTAATAATTCATAATATTAGCAAATTAAAGATATTCTATTTTACTTTATTAATTAAAGTTAATATATCGAATTGCATAATCATTACAAATCAAAAAATGTACTTTCTTCTTCTAATTTGGATTTGAAAATAAATCTCCCTTTTTTTGCATTTTTTCTATATTTTTTACATTTTTTATAAAAGTTTTTTTATAAGAATATATTTATTTATTATTTTGCTATTTACTTTTTTGCTTTTTATTTGTATCTTTTTATAAATAGCTTTACTTTCGTTAAATAACTTTCTATTTAATATTTTCTTTTTTTTCCTTCAAAATTATATAATTAAAAATCTATTTTATTTTTGAATTAATAAATCCTTCTTTTATTCCTTCAAATTAGCTATCAAATCTTATTACAATTTTACTATAATGTTTCTCAAAAAAAACAAAGTTTAAAATAAGCTTTTAATATACTTTCGAGGTCCCTTTGAAGCCTCACGTTAAGAATATTGTATTAAATATTTATATAACTTTGTTATAAAGCTAAATTTGATTTATATTCGTTAATACGAAAAATATAAATATTATTATAAAAATAAAGCTCTTTATTAGAATATAAATGTACTTTTTCTATATTTTTATTAAAGTCGATATTAATATATATATTTGTAGATTTTTATTAAATATATAGAAATTATACAAAATGCTTTATTTGTTATTAATGCTTATATTATAAGCAAAACAAAAAATGCTATTACCTTTATATATTATAATGAATGGAATCTAAAGCTTTTTATTGCGAAGTTTGAAGTTAAATATTATAAAAAAATATCCTAAACAATTAATAAAAAGATTGCTTTTTCGATATTTATTTCGAAACAATATTATATTCTTTTCGTAGTTGTAATAAATACAATCGTTATAATTATTAAAGCACAATATAAAAAAAATATTATCAATATCGAAGCTATTTAAATTCAATAAACAAAAACTTTCAAATCGATTGTTTTTAGTTTTATTATTTTTTTGAATCTATATAAGGCTTAAATATATTATTGGATCTTATATAATAAGCTTTTTGATATATATAGTATAACTTTGTTGATAAAGTTAACGATAATGTTAAAGATGCGAAGATTGTTGCAAGTTTTTTTGATAATATATAAAAAGTTAATCTATTAAACAAAATAGATTTTTAAGTAATTTGTAGAGTATATAATGGTTTTTTGTTAAATAATTTAATAATATTTTAGATATTATTAATCGATATTTTTCAAGATAATCTATATTATAATAAAAGATTAGTTTTTATTAGTTATATTATTATTATTTTAAATATCGAACTATTTTAAACCAAATGTTTAACAAAAAAGATATATATACTATATTGCAAATCTATATGCTATATTTCGAAAGCTAAGCATTTAAATAATATATATTCTGTCGTTTATCTTTTTCATTTATAACGATCGTACTTCAAAATAATATTAGGGATTCTATAATTGTAAAAGAAATCTTTTAAACCAATTTTCTTTGTTTTAATCGTTAAAACTATTAATAAAACCTTGTTCGACATTTCGTTATATATTGCTATTTTAGTCTTTTTGATTTTATAATTATAATAAACCGGCGTTTTCTATTCGATATATCTATTTTTAATATTTTACTATTCTTTTAATTAATCGTTTTGAGTTTTTTATATAATTTTATCGATTGCGAATAGTACAAAAAGTATTTGTTTATTAATTATTGGATTATAGTTTTGATAAATCGAAACTTCTTTAATTCTTATACTTTTTATAGTTTATTCGTATTTAAATATACTAGAAATAGAAAGGTTTATTGCTTTTCCTTTTCGCTTTTAAATTATTTTTTTAATTTTGTTGTATACATTTCGAATTAAGTTTATTATTTCTATTATTTGAATTTTATATTTCGTTTTTGTTTGGAATTTATTAAAATAAAATTTCAAAAAGGTGTATATTGTTTTTGTATAAAGGATTAATATAGAGATAGTTTTAAAACTTTCGCAAATTAATCGAAAGAAAACATTTTATTGTTTTTGAAGCTTTAAAGTAATACTTTTCCTTATCTTTTTTATTTTATTCAATATATACTATATAGTTGAAGTATAAATAATAGTTAGTATTATTATTGCTTTATAAACTTATCGAACATTATATAAATTCATTTTTTATGTAAAGGATATTATCCGTATTAAAGCTAATATTTAAATCATTAGTTTATATTCGATTTTCTTTATATATTTTTGCTATTTTAATTGTTTATCGATTTAAAGGTTTAACATTTTAATACTAATGTATAGGTTAATCGTAATGATAGTATCGAAAGCGATTAAGATTATAAGATTATATTGTTTAGGGTTCCTAATAAAATGTAAAAGCTAATATTTTTCTGAGGCAAATTTGGCTTTGTATCGCTTCGCTTAGTTTTAACATTTGTTGTATATACGTTATAGAATTTGGCAAATGTTTATAATAGTAATACTTTACATTAAAATGTTAATATCGTTTATAAACCCAATTGTATTACTCTTTTGGTATATTGTAGAGCAGATTTCGATTAGTTTGTTATTATAAAACAAAAAAAAATCGGGTTTAATAATGATTTTTGCGGGATTTCATTGTATATTGATTATTTTAAGCTTATATAATTGTTTATTTGTATATTATTATATTTATTGATAAAGAAACTAATTATTATATCGATCAAATATTTAAATATACGTTTTTAGTATAGAATATATAATAATCGCGAATGGGAAACGTTATCAAATACATTTGCTATATCGAAACTTAAAAGATTAGCTATTTGATTTAGAAAAGAGTTCCAAAATATATATATTTATCCAATAATTAGTTTCAATACTACAATAATATCCTATATTAATTTCGCTTTTATTTGATAAATAAAAAAAAGTTTATTAGTTTTTGTTATATATAAATTTTTTTTAACAATTAATTTCTTTAATAGTTTGCTAAAGATTTTTAGAAAAGCTATTAAACGATATAATTTTATTAGCGATTTGTTTTTGCTTAGTTTTGGAATTATAATAATATACGTTTATTTAAAGTATTTGAAAAAGTAGTTTAATTTAATACATTTTTTAAATAAATGTATAAAATGAAAGTCGAGAATTTTGAATGATTTCTTAATTACAAAATTAATAAATCCAAATAAGTTAAAGGCTTTATAATTCGGTAATTTTGATATTACAAAGTATATATTATTTTTGTTAATTTCTCATTCTTTGTTTAACGATTACAAATATCTTTTTCTTTTTGTATTATAATTAATAATATTTATTAGATTAATATACAACAAAAATACAAAGAAATAGTTTATAAATACCAAAGCCTTTTCTTTTTTTATTGTAATCCAATTATTATTTATTTTAAAGTTTAGAAATTGTAATATTTATTTAAAAAAATGATTTCTATTCTTTACTTATTTTTTATATCCTAGATTTCTTTTTGTATATATATCGCTTTTGCTAATTGTTTTCGAAAATGGATTATTGCTTTTTTGTTTATTAATCTTTTTTTTGTTTTATAAACTTTGTTATATTCCATATAAATCGCCGGTAAATTAATAGTTAATAATTCTTATTTTAATAATTACGTTCTTTTAATAAAAACAAAGCATTGAAATATCCAATACAATTTATTTTAGATTATTACTTTAGATTTAAAGATTATATTATTGATCGATTTGATTATATAATAAAGAATTTCGTTTCAAAAGAAATCTATATCCTATTTATTTTTAAATATAAATAAATCGTTTAAAGCGTTGTAACGAAAAGCATTATAAAAATCTTTTTTTATCATCTTTTTTCATTGCTATTTATATAAAGCTTTAAACGTTTTAAAGGTTAAATTAAGTTTTGTTTAAATTGGAAAATAATTTGAACCGAAATCTAATTTTTTTATAATTCCGCAATTCGTTAATAAATGTTCTAAACTATATAATATCTATATAAAATCAATAATAGAAAAGAAAATCCCTTTATTCTATATTCTAAATACTTTCAATATAATTAAGATAATGTTAACCCGTTGTATTATATTGATTAAAATAATAGAGTATTCTTTCAATATTTGTTTTCTAATTTTTTTTATAACAAATAGTATAAATTGAAATCTTTTAAAACAATATATTAAACATTTTGATTGTTTAGTTTGGTTTCTATAGTTGATAAAATGGATGATTCGATAGCTTTACAATATAAGTTTGGGATCGGATTATAGATATTAATGATTTGGATAAATATCTTTTAACTTGAATCGCCTATTCGAGTTGTAAAAGTGTATAAATCCGATGTAAATGTAATAAAGGTTCAATCTTTAATATCGAATCTTTTATTAACAAATATAATTACTTTTATATTTTTTTATTATTTATATATAAAATACCAGTTTTTATTATTATTATAAATACTTTAATTAAATCTATTTATTTATGATTTTTGAATTGCTATAACTTAATATCGCATTATTTCCGGATCGTTAAAAAAGATTATTATAATTATTTTTTGTTTATTAATATTATATTGTAGTATTGCAAATTCTTTATTATAATTTATTAATCCCAAATGTTATTGTAGCGTTTTTTTGTAGTATATAGAGCAACTTTGCCATTATTTAAAAAACAAACGTAAACTTTTAGATATTGAAAATGGATATTTAAATACTAGAGATATTAATGATCATTTTCGATTAAAAGGATTGAATATTAAATATTAAGATTAGTTTTGTTTAATATAAAATTAAACAAAAAAGTATTTTCTTTATTATTTTCTTTCTTTTATTTAAAACGTTTTGTAAAGCGAAAAAGATAAAGTTAAAAAAGAATAATTTTATAAAAAATAATCGTTTGCTTTTTTTTATTGCAAATTTGTTTAATATATATAATACCATTTTTTTTGCTTAAACGAATTTATTGTTTAGTTTTCGATAATTAAATCTATTCTATATATAATGATTATTTTTGCAATTAATGCATTTTTCTTCTTTTTTATATTCAAAGTTTTTTTTTGAATATATATCTATTCGATAGTTTTTTATATAATTATTGTATATTATTTTCTTTATATATAATTAGGATTTATAATAGTTTAATTCTTAACAATTGTAATATTTATTAAAAGTATAAATAATATTATATAAGCTTGTTTTATACTATTGGGATTTATAGAATAGATTGTTTATTAATACTAGTATATTAATTACTTTTAAGGAAATTAAAATTAATACCAAGAATAATATCTTTTTCTCTTTTGTATTATATCGAATTAACCAAAACGAATAATCGATTTTTAAATTTAGTTTTGTATTATCGGCTTTTAATTATAAAATAAACTTTTATTATAAAAAGTTCTTTTTGTTTTTATTAATTATATTCATGCGAATATTATATATTATAATTTAATAGATTAATCTTTTAGCTTTATTTATTTATTTATTTATTTATTATGTTTAACGTCTATATAAGCTAGCTAGGCTTTTGACCTCCCGAAAGGTACTAGAGACGAGTAATACACTAATAGATCGTAAACCCAAAAGCTCACCATTTAGGTATATATTGTACGATATCGCTAAGTTGAAGCATTGAGATTGCTTTCTCCTGGCGATCTTTTACAACTCTAGCTTTGTTGAGCAACTTTTTTCCGCTGTTTAAAAGAGTATTTTACATTGAAAAAATTAGCTTTTGCTTATTATATTTAAAAAAAGTAAATATTAAACCATATAGCAATTGTATTAGTAAAGAATACTAAAAAAGCAATTATTACATTAAATTGCAATTTTTATATTGTTATATAAAGTATTATACCGCGTTTTATAGATTATACTTTAAATTAAGCTTCGAAATAAAGCAAAAAATAAAAAGAGAGAGAGAGGGTAAAAAAAGGGTTAAATAAAGCATTACATTGAATACTATTCAAAGTATCGTTAAATTCTTAATTGCAAAACATAAAGTATTATATTATTATAATAAAACGTTTAAACTTTTTTAAAAAAACAAAAAGTTGTTATATATAATTATACCCTTTCCAAATGATCATCGATAAATAAATGGGTTTGAGCGATTACAAATGGAATTTTTTAATAAAGATCTTATAAAAAACAAAATGCTTAAAGGTTTTAGCTTTATTATATAAACAATAAGTTTTTATATCTTTGTATTTAAAACGTTTATAATAAACTTCAAAATCGCTATGTTTAAATTACAATATTAATAATCTATATAATATTAATTTAACAAATCTAAGCTTTATAAACTTTTTAAATATATAGTTTAATTACTACTTACAATATTCTTTTGTTAATATAAACTTGTTTTTGCTTTATTAATCGTTTATCGCATTACGAATTAAGCTTTGTATTATTAAGCCTATCTCGGCGAAGAGCGATATGGTAGACCCAGAGCCCACCGCGCAATCAACGATCAGCGGAATAGGCTCGATAGCACAAAGCTTAATCCGCAATGCGATGGATGATTGGTGAGGCAAAAACAAGCTTACATTAGCGAAAGGATATCGCAAATAGCAATTAGACTATACGCTCAAAGAGTTTACAGAGCTTAGATTTGCTAAATTAATACTATATAGACTACTAGCGCTGCGATCTAGGCATAGCAATTTTAAAGCTTATTATAAGCGTTTTAAATACAAAAACGCAAAGACTTATTGCTTATACAATAAAGCTAAAACCTTTGAATACTTTATCTTTTGCGAGATCTTCATTAAAAGGTTCTATTCGTGGTCGCTTAAACCTGCCCGCTTATCAACGATCGCTTAGGAAAAGTACAACTATATATAATAACTTCTTGCTTTCCTAAAAGAGTTTAAATGTTTTGTTGCAATAATACGATACTTTACGTTTTGTAATCGAAAGCTTAACGACATCTTGGATGGTATTCAATATAGCGCTTTATTCGACTTTTTCTTTACCCCCCCCTCTTCTACATCCATTGCTTCATCTCGGAGCCTAATCTAAAGCGCAACCTATAAAGCGCAGTACAATACTTTATACAATAATACAAAAACTGCAATTTAATATAACAACTGCTTCTTTAGCGTTCTTTATTAATGCAATTATTATATAGCTCGATATTTACTTTCTTTAAATATAATAAATAAAGACTAACCCTTTCAATATAGAATATTTCTTTAAACAGCAAAAAAAAGCTACTCAACAAAACTAAAGTTGTAAGAAACCGTTAAAAGAAGGCGGCTTTAATACTTCAATTTAACAATATTATATAATACGTATTTAAATGATAAGCTCCTGGGTTTACAATTTATTAATGTATCATTTGTCTCTAGTACCTTTTGGGAGGTCAAAAGCCTAGCTAGCTTATATAGACGTTAAATATAATAAATAAATAAATAAATAAATAAATTAAACCTATCTCGTTGATTGTTGATTACGCGATAAACCCTGGGTTTACTATATCGTTTTTCGCATTTACATCTATTAGCTTATCTATTGCTTTGTTATCAATAATCCTTTAATACTCGAAAGACTATTGTATCTTAATTGTATACTAATCAATAAATCTATAGCTTTTTAGAAATGTTTATTATAAAATATCCGAAATATTTGTATGTTTACACTATATCATTGAAATGTTATCAATATAGAGCCATTTTTGTATATCCATAGTGATTGATAATATTAACACTTTTTGTAACCCCTTCAAAGCGCTTATCGCTTTTGTATCGAAGATGTACAAAAATGTATTAATCGCATTTTTGTTGATAATAATAAAATCTTATTCTTAATAGATTGTATAATCGTAATTTACATACTTGCTTGCATCATTATACAATTTAAACTTATCAAAAAAAATAATAATTATATTAAAGAGTAAAATGTTCTATTAATTAATAAAGCTTTTCGTTATCGTTTCTTTGTTTATCCTCTTTATAAAGTTTGTTCTATACTCGAAAATATAATATAAAAGGGAAAGGATTAAACAAAACGTTTTTAGAAGTAATCGATCCGCTATCCATAATCTTGTATCACGTTGTATACAATGCTTTAGTACAATTAAGTGTATAATAAGCAAATAATATATATCTAGCTTTTTAAATCGAAAAACTATATTAATATAAATATATTCTAAAACTACTTCGCAAAGCGGAAAACCTGTATTGTATAGATTAACCATTATAAACGTAATTCTTCAAATTGATAATATGCTTTTTGTTACTATATTAATCATTTTGTTCGCTTTTGTTATATATAACCCTATACGGATACTTATTATAATGCTTTGTAAATAACCATTATCTACGTTTAATCTCGTTTGTTTCGAGTACCACGCCTTTGCCCCGTATAGTAACAAAAGCAGAATATATATAATTATGGCTTTTCGTAGGGAAACCGCAAAAAGCTTGTATTGCGTATTGATAAAATACTTAATATACAACGTTATTTTCCATACCTTTTCTATTTGTTCCACAATATGCTTTTTGAATATAAACTTGTAATCAAACTATACTTTTAACCATTTTAACGCTAATTGCTTTATATCGTTTAATACATTTATTATAAGCCGTATAATTAATATAGAAAAGATAACAGCTTTTAAAGCGTATATATAACATTTACGAATGAAATATATTATTTCCAATTTTTCTAGTACAAAATCAACTTTATTAGCTTATCTCTACGTTTCGATCCTTTGTATATCTCGCGCAATCGTTATAGTATTCTCTTTCAATATATTGCCCACTCTATAAAGCGCAATATCGTCCGTATATTTAAAACGAAAAGCTTAATCCTAATTTAGAAATTCCGTTAAATAAAGTATATAAAGCATTAAAAATAAAAGTAAGCTTTAAAAAGTATCGTATTGTATTTGCGATTTGTTTATATACATATTCTTTAGCTTAACCATTATTTTACAATCCTATAAAAACAATCGAATTATTTTTAGAAAAGCTATAAACTAGCTTTAATCTTACATCCTTTTTAATAACCATCAAAATAGTAACGTATCGAATACACTTTAAACATTCATTATAATCAACATAATCTCCCGTTTCCTAGCAAAAGCGCATTTTATATTATATATAAATATTATAATTAAATCTATAGTTAATCGTTTAAACAAAGCTTTACAATATTAAAGGCTTAATATACTATACATTAACAATATTCACACTATCCATTTTGTAATGATTTGTTCTAGACTTTTATTTACACAAAATAGTAAAGCTATCGAATATTAAAAGTATATAAAGCTTTTATCTTTTTTGTCGATTTTGGGTAGCATTATTACTTCGATTAATCGCTAGATTTTGAAGAAATAGCTTTTTTTAAGATAGTATTCAAAAAGATCATATAAATATTCCTTAATATTATCCCAATAAACTTTCAAAAGTTTAACTATAATTTTGTTAACTTTTAGCGAAGTATTTAAAACCTCGATAATATTTTATTTTATTTTTTTAAAGAATATAATAATATTCCAAGGAAAAGTAGAGATATAACTTTTTAATATCGAATCCGCTTTTAAATCGTTAATACTATTGTATTTATACAATATTTTATTTAGTAAAGCTTATACTTTCTTTTTTGTATTTTCGATCGATTAATCGTTGATTATAAACAACAAAGCTTTAAAAAAAAAGGCTGTTTTATATCAATCTATTACTTTATACAGGTTTACGTTATCCGATACATTATCGATTACTTTTCTTCAATATTTTCTTTTCGCTTTGTATATTGCAATAAACATTCGTTTTTTATCTTCGAAAGTTTTATCAAAACGTTTATATAAATCGTACATTATTGTATTCTTATTGATTCACCAAAACATTGATTATACTCGATTACTTGCTGATCGCTTTGCGGTTCGTATCGATCGTTGAAATAGATTAATAAACTACTTTGTAACTATTTCCAATTTGGTATCCGTAACGATATTTTCGATTTTCGATAATCAATATGCTTTGCTTTTCATTAAACTAATAAATATATATAAGCCGTTTTCGATAATTTTATATTCAATGCGTTTATTAAATACTATACTTCGCTTTGAAATAGTAATGATTTGTATATAATAATCCGATCCGTAATCTATATCCCGATGTATTACCGTTTTTATAAAAAGTATATTGAAGAAAATAAAATCAATTATATGCTTTACGCGATAGATAGATATCCTTATTTTACTAATAAAATCCATATTAATATTTTGTAATCAATTAGCAAGCAAAGTTTTTTAAATAGTTGATAATATTTTTAATTCGTAGATATTATATTTCGCATTGAAATCCTTTTTGATTAGTATATAATACGCTAAAGTGATATTTGTTATATAATATATCATTGCTATAGTATTAGGTTTACGATAAATATTAATTATATAGTAGTTGTTTATTTTAAGTTATACTATATCTCTATAACGTTTACTACATTGTTATTGCGTTTGTATCGCGGCTTTTCGCTGTATATACAATATAATCCTTAATCGTTCGACTTTCTTTTCGGCTACTCCCTTCGATTCTTACGAATTGTAAAGGGTATAATATTCGTATACCGGGTAATTCTATATTTTAATGCTCAATGAACTCTAAAGTTCTTAGATATAAATTATATCCGCTTCGTTTTTATAAACAAGTTAAAGCAAAACATTATATACCCTTGTTTTTTTTTTTATATTTGTTTATACCATCGTTATATATAGGATCGAATTATTCTTACAGCTTTCGCTATTGCGTTGATTTGAGCTTTTATTTATTAAAAGGATTGATAGTTTTAATCAATTGCATAATTATTGCGATATTGTTATTATCGATATTCATCGCATTTTTAACGCAAACCTTGCGCATATTGTTCTGTAACAAAAGCTTTAGGTTTATCTAACCCGGGGTTGCTTTAAAGTATTTTGATATTCTATTTTGCGATATCGTTATATCTATTGTACGTTTAGCATTGTTGTTTGCTTCCCTCGGAGTTGCTAGTATCTGGATCTCGATGCGGATAAACGCCGGGGTCCGAGCGGCGCTTAACTATATAGAGCTTTGCGTGCTTTGGGACGCTTGAGAGTTTTGAGCCCTTGCTTGGAACGTGCGTATTGTTTGCAATCTTTTAGCTTTAGCGTTAAAGAAAAAGTAATAAAACTATTCCGAATTATTTACAATTATATTATATTCTTTTTTAATTTTTATAATAATTATAAATTTAATGTTTATTATTCTATATATATTTACTATTTGAATTATAAGAATAACAAAGTTAATTCGAATAATAAATTCTTTGTTTATTATTTCTTTTAGAGTTTCAACTTTCATTAAATCGATTTAAACTTTATAACTATTAAAACTATAAACTAATATAAGTTTATAAATTAAGTTTTATATATCGATATATTGTATAACTATTAAAACATTTCTCAACGAAACAATTTTTACTTATAATTTTTGTTTCGAAGTTTTTTAAAGCTTTTGCTTTATTTTTTCGAATCGATTTGCTATTTAAGCTTATAATAATATATTGTATTTTTCTTTAAAAAAAGTAATTCAAATATTGAAAAGTTTTTTTATATAATTATAAATTGTTTTCAATAAAATATATTAGTTTTTTGTAAAGTTATCGATTATCTTCAAAAATATTAATATCGTTTAAATAATAATTGTATAAGATATTATAATAAAAAGTTTATTAATAAATAAACAAAATCTATTTGATTTATTCCCGAATATTGTAACTTAACGAAAATCTAGATCCGGCATCAACGAGATCGCTATTTCGATTTCAAGTAAACTAACTTTATAAAAGGGATTCAGAGAGTATTCTGATGATAATCTGATGCGAATTGAGTCTTATTTTCAAAAATTTCAATTGCTCACTTTTTCATGTTTTTCAAAATATATTATTATAAATTAAACTTTATATCATCTTTAGAATTTATTTACTTTATAATATAAGAAATTTATCATTACTTTTGTATCTTTTAATATAATACAATGTCGAAAAAAGCTATATATTTATATAATTTAAAACAAATATATTCTAATACTTTTCTTTGTAAATAATATTCAAATTATTTTTTACAAAAAACATATCAAAACAATCTACAAAATTATCAAAAACATCAAAAAAAATATGAACTATATAATTTGAATGATACTTTATAGTTTTTGGGAATTTAAATTATAAAGAAATCGAAAGCTATATAAGCTTTGGTTAACTTATAATACTTATATATCGAAAATAATTAAAAAATTTGATTTCGCTAATAGCAATGCTATTACTTTTTTATTCATTATAATATTCATTAAAAACAAAAAAATTGTAATTCTCTTTTTTATAAAGGTTTATTAGAAAAAGATTAACTTTATACTTTATACAATTATTATTATTCAATTAAACATTACTTTTGCAGTTTTTCAATTAAATCATTATTTAACTAGTTTGTTGAAAAAACATATAGAAACCATAAATTATTATTTATAATATTTATAAAATATAAAATATATAAATTATAAATACAATAAAGATCTATTACTTCAACTTTTATTCTACTTTAATACTTCTTTTGCGAATAATCCTGATTTTAAACAATTTTTACAAAAATATATTATGTTTTTATTTGAAGATTCTATTATTTGAAAGGTTTTTCGCTAAATTATTGTTATTATAACTACTACAAAGGCAAAGCTTTTAAATATTAAACGTATTATTAAAGAGATTATAGTTATTTTTAAACTTTTGAAGGAGATGAACTTAATGGTACAAAAACCTATTACAATTTATTGTAATAATATTCAAGCTATTTATCTTATTATTAAAGAAAATAAATATATTACTATAAAGTTATATTATATTAATATTCAAAATATATAGCTTTATTAAGAATACGCGAATTGAAGATTTTTAATGTTTATTTGGCAATTAAAGATATGTTTACAAATGGATTAACAAAGAATTTGAATTATTAATCATTTGAAAGATTTATATCATTGATTAATTTACAAAATACTGAATCATATATTATAGAACTTAATTAAATTATTTATATAATATCATTATTTTAATATTATATAACCTACAATAATACTCTTTTTCTATTATCTACTATTTTTCTAATTCTTTCGCCTAATAGCGATAGCCTAGATCAAATCCTGCATTTTTTGATTATTATTATTATTATTGTTATTTTTTGTAATAAAGTTTATAAAAGCATTTGCAAAGCGATTCACTATAGTAGAACTTATAATACCGCTTATACCCTTTAAACCCTTTGAATATAACTTCTTCTCTTTCTCTTCTCTTTTTATAACTATTTCTTTTTTCTTCTTTTTCTTTTTTAACTTCTTTTCATTATTTAACTTCTTTTTGTAATAGAACAACATTATCTTTAATATTATTCGAAACGATTTAAGCTTTTAAATTCCATTTATTATTATTATTTTTTTATATTTTCAATATAAAGAATAAAACTATTTACTAATTTTATTTTTTCTTTAATCTTAGTTTTGAAGAAATTGATTGCTATCGCGTAAAGATGATTAAAGAGTTTAATATAAGAATAACTATGATATTTATAGTATTTTATATCAGTTGAGTTAGTATTACAATAGTATACATTATTGCTTTGTTTAACAATTAACAATTTCATATATTGAATATAAAGCACAATATTCCTTTTTCTTTTCATTTTTAGTTTTCTATATTTAAACGCTTTTCTTTTCATTTCTTTTCTTTTTTCTTTTCTTTTCTTTTTTTAATCGAAATTTTCATTTTCCTTTTCTTAACATTACAAATGCTAGGGTTTATTACTCTTTTCGCTTTATTTTCTTCAAATTTTTCATTTTTAATAGAATTAATACTTTAAAGAGAAAATGAACAATCCTGATAATTATTATCAAAAAAATTTATAGAGTTATCCAAACCCATCTTCTTTTTCTTTTTCATTTCAAATCTAACCGAACATTAGAATTATATTAGTATTATATCGAGCAACTAGTATAATTAAGAATATTTACTTTACGCTTTCGCCTATTGCGTTTCGCAGAATAAACCGTAGCAATTAGCGAGAAAGGGATTATTGATAATAATGCTTTAACGAAAGCATCGAGAAAAAAGATTCTAAAAAGTATTAACTAAAAGTTGCATTGAAAGCAAAAACAACCATATTCCATACTCTCTTCTTCAATTGATAGCTCCCTTCGAATCAATATAACTCTAAAAAGCGAAAAGCTTTTCTCTTTTTCTTCTTTCTCTTTTTCTTTTACCTCTTCTTATATATTGGAAATGAAAAAAAGTAACTTTATAATTAAATAGTTGATCGAAACAAACAATGAACTCATTTCACTTCTCAACATCTTCCTCCTCTTCAAAATCGAATCAAATGGTAAAGAAATCCTATTAATAGAATATCTAAACGGTTTAAAACGTTTTAAAGAAAAAGTTAATTAACAAATAAAAGCAAAAAAAAAGAATAATATATATTTCGGAGATTATTTATATAACTAAAATAAAATAAATGTTAAAAATAAA
Organism: Monilinia aucupariae; assembly: GCA_002162555.1. Taxonomy (NCBI): domain Eukaryota; kingdom Fungi; phylum Ascomycota; class Leotiomycetes; order Helotiales; family Sclerotiniaceae; genus Monilinia; species Monilinia aucupariae. Next base: position 1,952,097 of record NGKF01000003.1, read on the forward strand.
CTATTAAATTATATAAAAAGATTATATTTGATTATATTAAAAGAGTTATATAGTTTCAAGTTTAAAGTATAAACTTTAAATGTTTTAAATTTATAATATATTATACTTTATAAACATTTTAGTTTATTACTTAAACAATAGTTATTATCAATAATAATCTATTTTAATAATTAAACAATAATTTTCTTTACTCTTTTTGCTATTAATGTTATTAAACTATTATTAATCAAAATTATACGTATCATTATTAATAACGTATATATACAACAATAAATATTTATATTAACAATTTATATAATATAACGCTATTGTTTATGTATTTCTTTTATTATATAATTACAAATTAATAACGTTGTCATTGCTTTAAAGGATGTATTATAAGATATAATTATCCCTAGTGTTATTCCTATACTTTTAATACATTATTTACTCTTTTTATTTATTCGTATTTGAATATACTAATCTTATTACAATAAAGATTATATATTCTTTATCTTTAATTCTTTACTAAGGTATTATTCTTATCAAAATACTATTTTTGCTTTATATTACACTTATATATAAACCTTTAGCTATTAAAGTTTAAAGTTAAATCAATGAAGTCTATCTTTTTAAACTTCCTCTATTATATGAATTTTGTTACGCTTCCGCTGCCCGGCTAGCATAACAGACGTTCCGGTGCATATGTACGTTGTCACGGTTTACGTACTCGATTAGCGAGCATATACTATGTATATATCCTGTTTATACGGTTTATGTATATATAATAGTTTCTTTTTTATAGTATAATCAAATAGTAATAAATTCTAAGAACTCTATTGATTTTGTTTTAAACAACTTTTTTACAATATAAACGTTATATTATTTACTATTTAAATATCAAATTGTTTTAATCATTTGATAATTGTTTAAAAAAAATACCTTTTTCGATAATATCTTTTTAGAAACGCTTTTAAGCAATAAGATTGTTTATTTACAAGAAAAAGATTAATATTAGATCTAATCTAACGGCGATATATTTTCTATTACTTTCGAAAGTTCTTTTACTTTTTTTTTCTTTTCAATATACTCCGTTCTTTTCTTAACAAGTTCAATATTAATGTTGCTATATCTTTTGGCCAAGATATCGCGTTAACAAGCTTTGTATTTGTATCATCAACTCTTCGTTTTACCCCTAGGTTTGCTTTTAATATAACTACTCGAAATTAAAGTCAAAAAAAAAAGTAAAGAAATAAAACAAAAAGCAATGCTTTTTTTACAATCTGCTTTTATTCCAAAAAATACTTTTCGCGATTTTATTTTGTATATCCTCAATTTTTAGAATTACAAAAGCGAATACATTATACAAAAAGTTCTTTTTGTTTAAATTATAGAAATTGAATGATTATATAATAAAATTATATATAGCATTGCTTTTATTATTCCTTCTTTCAATCCTTTTCTCTTTAAAACAATTCTTTTTTCCATTAAAACTAATCAATATTTTATTGCAAAAGAACAATATTAATTTCGCAAAAGTTGTAAAAGAATTTCGAAGAGATTACAAATCAACAATTCTAGCAATTTTATTCCTAACTCTTTGCTTTTCGAATTTGGTAATAATTATTGTACTAAAAGTGGTTGATTTTTTGTTTACAAATATAGCTTTCCAAACTCTTTATATTCCCTTTACTTTATTTGTTTATATTACTTTAAAGTAATTAATCTTATTAAAAAGCTAAGCAATAGTATAAAACTTTGAACAAGTTTGTAAAGTATATTTGTTCTTGAACGCTTTGATCTATATACTAATACTTTCGATTTAGAGATGGTTTAATATATCTATATTATGGATCAAACAAAGTTAAAAGCCTAAAAGCATTTTTATACATTATATATACAAATTCCTTATTTTATTAATGCGAAACTAATATATTAGTTGGTTGCAATTTATAGCAATTCTATAAAGATTAAATATATCTGTACTCAATATAACCATTAAAAGATGCTTAATAGCTTTTCTATTCGATATAGCCACTTTTTGGAATAATATAGAATCTTCAAACTTTTAGCAACCCAAACCAAAATTATCAACGATATTTAACTATTTAAGGATCTCGAAAATAAGATTTTTAATTATTTAGTTTAAGCTATAGTTTTCTACAAAAATAGTTGTTTTATTATGGAAAAACTAATCAACAAATTAACCAAGGTTGATAAGAATAAGGTCTTTATACAAGAAAGAAATAGATATCATACTTTTCGAAAATCTACTTCTATTAAAAGATCATTTATTATAACGTTAGCCTACTTTTTCCAAACGAATCAAAACGCTAATTATCCTAGCATTGGTACAATTCAATATATTTAGCCTAAACCGTCCTATCCGCTATATAACACTTTGGCGGGATATATTGAAATTCTCAAAAATCCGATTTTTGAAATCTTTATTCGAAACATTGCCTTTTCTTTTGCTTTTAAGGTTTGTTTTTAAACGTTGCGAACAAGTTTTTATAAAATAAAAACAAAGATCCCTATTAACTTTGTTATTGCTATCGATAACAAATCCATTAAAGATTTCTACAATATTGAGGATCATTTCGATCTCTAAATATACATTGAAAACGTTGAATCAACGTATTAAACGGAAAACATTTGTTTAAAAACAAACGTTTAAACAAAAACTCTTTTTTGAATGTTATTAGAGATATACGATTCCTCGATTTGATTAAACTAATAGGAGGTTAGGCTATAACTTTATTTTATATCCTTTCCAAAAACGAATACTTTTTCAAATCGAATACTTTTTTTAACTTTGAAACAAACGAATACATTTTTATTAATATTATACTTTTTATTCTTTTATTTCCATTGTTTAAACTATATTATTATTTACTTAAAACTTCTATTAATATTAAAAGTTATAATAGTATATAGGGTTATATTATCATTTATTATATTTTTCTCAATTTCTTAATCGATGATTAAAAGCAATTATTCGTTTCATTTCTTATTATAGATTTAGGTTTTTACAATATTATATTAAATAAATCATAACTTTCAAAATCGCAAGCAAAGCTCAACTACTTCAATCAATGCTTCGAATAGTTTTTAAAATAACCATTTATATACTTTTTAAATCAAAACCTGTTGCTTTCGAAAAGTAATTTGAAACAAAAGAAAATCGACCAATTTATATAATAAAACGTTGATCGAAAAAACAATAAATTCAACGTTTATTAACAACAACGAAACGCTTAGTTTAAGTTTATTATCATATTCATAGTACAATTCTTTGATTTTATATCTATAAAAAAACTCAACTTTTTTCTCTTTCCTTCTTTTCAACAAATATTTGAGAAAGCTTTTCAACAATTGCTTAAAAAAGCTTGCATTGCAAAGTTACAAAAACTTTACAAATCGTTGTTTTACTTTTTGTTCAATACTATTAATATCTACATTTTTATGCCTATATAATTCGAACTTTTGTATAAAAAATATAAGTATAATAAGCTTTTTATTGTTATTATTAACGATATCGAAGTTGTTATACAAAAACATTGATAAAAACAAAACCAAAAAGATCAATTTTTAATTGTTATAAATGCTTACTAGTATATTGGATTTTAATTATATTTAAACAACGCTTTTATTATTGTTAAAAAAGAACCTTCAATTCCTTTAATATATAAAGCTTTTCAAAAAGTCTTTTTCAAAACCAATTCGAATATATTACTATTTTATTGTTTATACGATTACAAAATTATATTGAAAAGTAAAGAGGAAAAAGCTTTAAAATATAGTTTATTTTACAAAATGTCGCTGAAACAATTAGAAATTGTTAAGAAATATCTAATTGATAATTTGACTAAAGGATTTATAAAGTTTAATTAAGCTTTTTATATAATATCCGTTTTGTTCGTTTGAAAAGCTAATAATATATTTTGATTTTGTATCGATTTTTATCTATTAAACTTTTTTATTTGTAAGAATCGATATTCTTTCTCTTTGATCAATAAGATACTTATATATTTCGCTAATACAAAGATTTATATAAAGTTCGATATTCGTTAAACCTTCTATTGAATCAAAATAAATCTTGCTTTTAAGGAATATATTATATTCTATATATATTATAGTTTTTATAAATGCAAAATTGTACTATTTAGTCTTACAAACGGTTTAGCAATTTATTAAAAATATATAAACAATATACTTTTCGATTATTTAAATGTATTTTGCATTGTTTACTTTAACAATATTTTGATTTACTTTAAGAACGAAAAAGATCATTAAACTCAAATCAAACTAGTCCTAGTTCAATTCGAAGTTATTAACTTTTAAGTTGATCTTAAGAAATATAAATTCAATGTTAAACGTACCAAATATCTCGGATTTATTATCTTTATCAAAAGTATTAAAGTTGATTCAAAGAAAGTAAAAGTAATTGAAAGTTGAATATACTTTATAATCGTTAAAAAAGTTTAATCATTCCTTGGTTTTTGCAATTTCTATTATCGTTTTATTAAAGATTACAATATTATAGCCAAACCTTTAATAAAGTTTACTAAAACTAATACCTTGTTCTATTTCGATGATTTATATCGCAATGCGTTTAACGTTTTAAAACAAAAGCTTATTTCCGTTTCTTTGCTTCGACATTACGATTACAATCTTTTTTATATACTTGAAACCAATGTTTCGGATAAAATAGTTGCTAGTATACTTTTTTAAAAATATAATAACGATTGGCTACCCGTAATATACTTCTCCAAGATTATGGTTTTTGTTGAATTGAACTATAAAGTTTACAACAAAGAGATATTATCGATAATATGCTTTTTTGGCCATTAGAAATCAAAACTAATTGGTTTTCTTTATTAAATTCGAGTTTATACAAATTATAAAGCTTTGGAATACTTTATAATCATTAAAGCTCTAAACGTTTAATAAGCTTAATAAGCCGAGTTGCTAATTAATTATAATTTTGTTATTATATATTGTTTTGGCAAAAATAATTTTTTTGTTAATGCTTTTATACATCGCATCGATAAACTTAATATATAGAATCAAACAAAAAAAAAGAATTGCTTTTAATAGTTTATAAAGAACAATTAAATCGATATAAGAATTATACAAAACGATTTAAAGAAGAAAACCAATAATAATGTATTGTTTACTATAAATTTGGCTTTTATTGCTTCTTATTTCAATATCGTTAATCATATTCTTAACGTCAATTACTCTTTTGATAGTTTATAAACTTTACAAATCGAAACATTTAAAAGCTACAAACATTTTATTTTTCAGGACAATCTACTATTATATAATGATCGCTTGGTAATATCCGATTCGGAGAACCTCTATACATTCCTTATTCGAAAAGCTTATGATTCAATTTTTATAATATATCCTAGAATTAAAAAAACCTACTTTTTGCTATCAAAACAATACTATTAGTTTGGTATACTTATAACAATTGCTCAATATATATGCAATTGCTACGCTTGCAAACGTAATTCTATATTACAAGATCGCATTTCTAGTTTGCTACATTTGCTCTTTGTTTTTAAATAAGTATAACAAAACATTACTATAGATTATTGCAATTTTAATAAGAATAAATACAATTACAATAACGTCTTTGTAATTATTAATCAATTAACAAAATAAGTCATTTCTATTCCTTGCTACAAAAAAGTTGATTTACAAAAGCAAACCAAGCTTTACTTGTATTATGTTTATCAATATTATAGAGCCTCTAGATCGATTATATCGAATAAAAATCCTTAATTTATTTTAAAGTTTTAATAAGAATTTAATCGATTGTTAAATATTGATATTAAGCTTTTTATTATTTATTATTTTTAAATAAATAATTAAACGAAGATTTATAATTAATATTTGCAATAACGTTTACATTTATTCGTTAATTATTATCAAAACGATTAATCGGAATTTCTATTTATAATGGATTACGCTTAGTTTACTTTTTTATACAAATCTTTCGAAAACTTATTGCTTTTCAAGGCTTTCTATAATTACTCTTTATATAATAGTTGAGATTGGGATATCAAAAATAGCTTTTCAACAAAAAACGTAAATATTTAGAATACCTGCAAATTCGTTGAATATAATTAAACAACTATTACCCGCGTTAAGGAAAGTATCCTTCGAGCTTAAGAGAAAATAACCCGATTCATCAATTCGCATCGTTGTATTGTAAACTTCGATATCGGAGATTATGTATAATTGAATATAAAGGATTATTTTACTTAGCGACTCTTCAAAAAGTTTGATTATTTTATTTAAAGTCGATTCAAGATTATAAATCGAATAGATAGCTTTTTTCGCTTCGAACTTTTCATTACTATAAAAATACATTCAATGTTTCCGCTTGACAAGCTTCGAAAAGCCTACAACGATCTTTTCCCTGATCAAGTTCAAAAGTCTTCATCGCTTATTAATATTATTAATAATTTTGAATAGAAAATAAAGAAAGTTCTTATTATCAAAAAGATTCGCAATTTTTTATAATATTGTATCTTTTAGCTTAATGTTAACGTTGATCTTACTTAGTACCTTACCTTTGATTTGAAAACTGTCTTTTATAAATTATATAATTTCTATCGAGCGAACTTTATACTACTCGATCTTTTTGCTTTATTGTTCGAATAAATTAAGTTTTACAAAAATAAAGAAAACGATTACGATTACGTTGACAATAACAAGCTTATATCCGCCGCTAATCAAACACATTTTTTTTAAACCATTTTGTAGTTATAATTATTCGAAAAAGTCTTTGTATCACGTCAAATTATCGTTGTTATTACTAATACTAACTAAAGTAATGCGATTCTTGATGTAATACAAAAAAAAAAGGAATCTTTAAAATAAATACAAAATGGTTAACCCTTATTACTTTATTTAACCAAAGAACAAACAAAACTATTAAAAAAGAAAAAAAAAATATTATTTATCTAAAACAAAATATCGCTTGAAATGTTTTGGCTTTTAGTTGTAGCTTCAAAGCAATCTTTTTCAATGCCCACCTGCGTTTTTCTTTTTATTCAAGCTTTTCGCGCGCTTGGTATTTCTTCAACTCTTTTTTGTAAATCCTTTTCATACACTCCCTTTCCTTTTTCGCCAAAATTCTTTTTAACATTTTTTTTAAGAATTTATATTTAAATTTTGCTTACAAAACCATTTACTTCTTCATTAATAATATTGCAAAAAACGATTAAGAAAAAAGATAATTTGTTTTCGCTTTTCGTTTATAAATCAACAACGTTTTGCAATATCTCAAAAAATTGTTTAACAATTAACTTTTCGGAACCTTCTTATACCTTTGCCTTTGATTAAAACAAAGAAAACAAAGCTTTTTTTTTTGCTTTAATACAATATAACATTTCCCTTCCAAATTATTTGCAAAGCAACTCCGTATATATAGTATATATATGCCCTTGAAATCTTTAAAACAATTATTAATAACAAATAACAACTTCGCCAACGATTTTAATAACGATTTGATAAACCCTTTGTACAATTTATAATATATTGTTTCAAACATATTATTATTATTGTTTTTTGATTGATTTGAAGTTTTTGCAATAGGCTTTTTGCTATTGTTATTAACCTAAACCGACATTGTAAACGCTCGATCCTATTATTGTTATTATTGCTATTTCGCCGTTAATATTTGATCCTACTATTATTGTTGTTATTGTTTCAACGCAGCCTTTTATCGTAAAGAACTTTTGTTGATAAAATCTTGCACTAGCGATTTAAATACTCGAATATATACTATTGTTATATCAAATTAATATTACTATTTGTTGTTTAAAAGGAAAAAAATATTAACTTGTAGGATCAATTGAAAAGCTTTGCTTGTTAAAATTATTATTGTTTTTCGTTATCTCATTTTCTTCATTATTTTTGTAATTTTATTTTGAAGAAAAAGAAAAAGAAGAAGGAACCTTGATTATAATAAACGCTTTTAATTTCGATTGTTTCGCTGTTAGCGTTGTTTACGTATTCGTTGTATTTTTATATTGCTTCTATTTCTTGATAAAGTTTTTATTTAACGATCTTTTCGTTATATTCAATATAGAATTGTTCGATTTATCAACGTAGAAAGATATACTCAAGAAAACAATAAATTTGATAAAGAAATTGAAATGATTTGGATATAGATTTAGATTTACAATAAAAAAAAGCTTTTGTTATATACTCTTTTTCAATACAAATATTATTTTGCTGTTTCGAAGTATTGAATAAGCATTTATTTCGTTGCAAAATGCTTATATATATACTGTCGTTTAGGAATAAACAAATACAACTATATGCTTTGCAATAATAAACGCAAAGTTTACGATAAATGCTTTTTGCTTGATTTAACTAATTGGTAAATGCTGCATAGGGTATAATACAAAATTATTGACGAATAATCGTTCAAAGACGAATTTTATTGAAAAAAGGAATAATGTTACATTTCCGCTACCCAGTTGGTATAGTAAACGTTTTGATGTATATGTACGCTATTACAGTTTATATACTCGATTAGCGAGTATGTACTGTGTATATGTTCTGCTTATACGGTTTATATATATATAACAATCTCTCCTTCGTAATATAGTCAAGTAGTAGTAAATTCTAAGAACTCTATTAACTCTGTTCTAAACAGCTTTTTTACGGCATAAGCGTCACAAATTTAGTTCTTATTATTTACACTATTTAATTATACCTTCGTATTGTCTCTCGATTTTCACTACCGTAACTTATATCATACTATCGCATGATATAAATCTATAGTGTAATCTCAATAAATACGATTTCGTAGTAATTTGTATATTTATTTATTTATTTATTTTATTTAACGTTTATATTAAACTAATTAAACTTTTAACCTCTCTAAGAATATTAAAAACGAATAATTCACTAATAGAGTTTAAACTTTAAAAGTTTATTATTTAGATATATAAGATATAATATCGTTATATTAAAACTTAAAACCATTATTACTTTAACAATTCTTTATAATTTAACTTTATCAAATAATCTTTTTTCATCGTTTGAAAAAGCATTTTGCAAATATCGTATTAGTTAATTATATCTTTTTTCCTTCTAAATACATACATATTTTTATCTTTCAATTATACTTCTTTTTCCTTCTTTACTTTTAATTACAATTAATCAAAGAAAACGCAAAAACCGAGATAATCGAATTATTTTAGAAATAGATCTAAACAAAGTATAATTGATTAGAAAAGTTGATATATATTGATTTTAATCGAATATTATATATGATTAAATGATTAAGGTTTTTATAATCGAAATCCTATAAACAAAAATAGAATTTTTATTATCGAAATTCTATAAACGAAAGTATTAACAAATAGCAATCGTATAATAGCAAAATTGATTATATTATTATATTATTTAAAAAATGATTGATCGAAATAACAAATTCGGGATAGCGTACTATCGTATTATTCGAAAAAATAGATCGAATAAATTATCGAGAGCTTTAAATAAAGAGAATCGAACTCTTTACTACTATACTACGTATCTTTCGATGTTTATTATAATTAATATTAATAATTTATATATATAAAAGCATTTAAATAAAAACTTTTATAATTCGTTTAGTTATTGTTTATAAAGAAAATAATAAGGCTTTATTTAATTATAATAAAGTTTAATATAATTGCGTTAAAGAAAATGAGTAAAATCGAAAGTTTTAATGAAAATTTTAATGAAAATTTTAATGAAAATTTTGATGAAAATGATGAAAATATGATTTTTCCAGCGGAAATGAAAGGAAAAGCGATCGTTTTCTTCGGAAAAACGCGTATATATTGTTTTAATCAATAAAATAATAATCAAATTGCTTTAATGAATATGTAATATAAAGTTATAATCTATTATAATGAGAATAGTATATATTGTTTAATATGTTAAAAGTGATATATGTATTCTATTGAGTATATGAGGTGGAGACACCTAACTAGGTATAGCGCTACACGTGATTACAACAATATTAATTAAATTTTGATTAAAAAAATGATAAATTGTTCAAATATCTTTTCGAAAAATTATATATTGAAATTTTAATGGAATTTCAAAGTTGCTTGTTTTGATGTGATTTTGATGCTTGTAAGGAATCGTCCCGGGAGTCCGTGCACCCACTGGTGGCCCTAAAACATACATGGGGCCTTAAAAATTGACATGTAAAGCAATGAAGGTTATAACTTAATCTGGGCAATGAATCCACAGAGCTAGTTTTTAATTGATTTTACAAAGAATACTTTCTCACTGCTACGTTCTTGAACGCCCGTAGGAAGAAAGGTAAGTCGGGGACAGGGAGAGAGGCACTACCTGTATATTTGCCATGCCACCTTGCGAAAACAAGAGCTTGCGAGAGGGTAGTGATGATAGAAAGAGGAAGCAAAGACGCCATGCGCCTCCCATTCGAGTATTCATTCATCCTTGCTTTTGTTCTTATACAGGGAATTCTTGCCCGCCCATCTACCCCCTCCATAATTGAATCTTGAAAGAAGTACCGCACCACCCCACCCCGCTCTATGTATGTGCTATCATGATATACCAATTCTATGCTTTACAAAAAATTTTGCCTCGTCTCAACTTTGTTAAACTTATCTTATCGTTCGCGTTGGACTAATGTCCATTCGTACTATCGATGATAACATTCATGCTTAGCTTCAATATCACGGTATTATAGTCGGAAAAGAAAAACTTACCACTCTCCCCTCCTCGTCTCCAGTATAAACTCCTTTCTCCATCGGAACCACACAACTAATGCCCGCCTCCACATTCCCATGGGCCATAGTCCTCATCCCATGTGGTCCAGCCGATGCATTTCCACTAGCATCTCTCCTCGCCCCATCCACGTGATCTAATCTCTTCACTAATTCCAACTCCCATTTGCCAGTTCGTTTGCCAACAACTTTCCGCCATATACATACGATCCCTCTCTTATGACCCGTGAATAGCAATGTACTTTCTAACCACTCGTTTCCAGTACCTTCGTAGAATGCACAACTGTGTATATAATCGTCGTGTCCCAGATCTGCGCAGACATTTTGCTCGAGAAGGGCTTCACCATTCAAGGTATAAAGAGCAATCTTTTGACCACGACACAACATGATGTCACCGCTTACATCATTGATTCGTGCGCATTCGATAGGTCGACCATGAGTGAGTTTGCGGACAAATTCTAGGCGATTGAGATCCCAGAGGAGGACGAGACCATCGGATGATGCGCTAAGCATGGTATTGAAGGATTTACTGACTGCGAGAGTAGTGACTGGGGTTTTGTGGCCGAAGAGAGAAGAACGAGGTTGGAGATCGACGGGTTTGGATGAAGAAGTTATGATTGTATGGGCGGAGAGAACACAATCTTCACCGGCTGTGATGAGAGTTTGCGAGGAGGCAAAGATGACAGTAGACAATTGACCTTGATGTAGGTTCTCAAAGAGACCAGCAAGCTTTTTAGAGTCATGGAAGTAAAATCGGACGCTGTTATCGGCGAAACCCCATTCTAGATATTTATCAAAGGTCGGAGGAAGATTAAGACGGAATGCTGTGGCGCAAAGAAGTCGGTCTAACTTAGAAGAGTATGTGAGTGATGCAACACGCTCGTGACTTTCGATCAATGGAAAGGGCAGTCGTGTTAGAGACTCAGCGCAAGTGTCAAGTCTTCTTGGTCTCTGTCGCATATCTTCCCGAGATTGATGGGGTTTAGAAAAGACTTGGTGCGGAGTCTGGCCGAAGTTATGAATAATTCCAATGGTAGCTAGCCTTTCGACAGGATCTTCGATTGTATCGAGGTTCTTTGCGCCATGATATGAAAGATGGTGAAATACGTTCACGCTTTCAACAGCGGCCTCCCCACGTTGCTTACAGCCAAAAATGAGATCAATCCACTGGTGTAAATTTTTACTAACATAGGGGCTTTCTAAAGCCTCACGATGCTTGGCAATGAATATTTTTGGGTCGCCCTTGGCCCATGGTGGAAGGGCGACAGTATCTATGCCTCCACCATCCCCTTGTCGCAAGCCAAAGTTGTATCCATTATTGTTCGTAAGAAATTCTGGAAGATAAAAGAACTCTGGTATGAGCTCCCTCACATCAGACATATTGTTCTTGGATGCGGAATCCCACGCTTTCGCGATTGAATAGAACAATCGATCAGGATGATCAAAGTTACCTCCCTGAAGCAACAAGTATGATTGAACAAATGGCTGAAGTCTAATCAAATACGATGTAACAATCATGGCTGATGAGTAATGGGTCCCATAATGAAAGGCAGGTGTACTGCTATCCATTTCCGCAAATGTTTTGTACCTTTCAATAAAGTCGGCTTGGCGAGAGTTGTGCTGCGCACCCATTGGTTTTGACAAGTCGCGGAACGAAGCAGGGTTGTTGAGATCCAACTCTTCACTAGTATAGTCTGCTAGAACCCAAGGGAAGACGGGATATTGTGTGAGGTCATTGAAGGTTCGACCAGCCATTGTGTTGACGAGCATCAAATAGTGGAAATTCGATATTTCACCCTTTGCCCACCGTCGCATAGCTGGGTTCCAAGCAGAAGAATTGAAGATGCTCCCAAATTTGGAACTCAAACTAGCCGGCGCCTCGTCTGCTACCTTGAGAGCCTCAAGGCGCCAACCATCTTCTGGATTTGGCAACACAGAACTGCCATTGGTATGTGGAGCCTTGGACGAAAGCTTGGCAAAGAGATCATCTCTCAGGGTCGCCGAGACTGCTGTAAGTAAATAGCTACGACCATCAGTGAAAAATACTTCCACCGCAACATCTCGAAATAAAAAGCGACGCTTGGAGATGCTAATCACATCACTCCACTTCCAACTCCTTGATTCCTGCTCAGTCCGTAGCTGGGACATTTTTTCGGTTGCTTTGTGACCAGCAATCATTTGTAAATAGGGATCCCGTTCCTCTTTGGGAGCCATTGCCACATTCACAATTTCTCCGTCAGATCTTTGGAAGACGTTATCAATCAGGTACAAGGAATCCTTGCCTAGAATCAACAGGCCTTCGACTGCCTCGAGTCCAATGATTCGAGAGATATTAAAAACGTGCTGTACCGAGTCTCCCCTTTGAAGACTGCGCATGACCTTTCGATTTTTGTCTTCAAACCCATCGTCGCCATCGCCGGTGTCGTTGGGGTCATCAACAAGTTCAAAGTCCTCTTCTTGAACAGCATTGTCCGGGGTTCCAGTGGAGAGCTCCTCCGATGAATTCTCAGTCCTTCTCTCGGATGTATTTTGGCCATCAAAGTCTCCAGCTGGTACCATGGCGGATCTGGGTGTTGGAACAATTTGCTGATTTGGGGCAACACCTCCTGAAACTTTTGTATTAACCTGCAGAACATCGTTTGAATTGTTGTCCGCTGTACGTCTCTTGGGCCTGTAATCATAGGTCGGGGGAGCGCGATCGGGTAGCATACGAAGACGCATACGATTTCGACCCTCGGTCCGGTCCAATTTCCACTTTGTGGGAACCCCGCGATCAAAGACTGCACACGGCCTATGAAGCTCTCGATCCATTCTCGAAAAGGTAGACACGAGAAAACTGAAATTATCCTGCTGGTCTTGCTGTGCCCTTTGGTGCTTAAGATGTTCAGATGCATATATGTTTTTCATCCAAAGATTTGATGCTAGATCATGACGAAACAAGATATCTTCATCATTGAGGCAATCGGCATGCCATTGTTTGAGCTTCTCACGTCTCTTGGCAACGCGGCTCTTAAGAGTCTCTTCGGTCTTCTCATTCTCAGCATTGACAAAGTCCTCCCAAGCACGAGACATCGCACCGAAAAACAGAGCATCGAGTTCAGCTCTATAGCTATAAACCCATTCCACAAAAGTCTCATTATCTAACTCCGTAAGCTTCTTAAACCCGGAGTCTAAATGTTTGTACTGGCCAGGCATAGCATGGCGGAGCATGTCAGAGGTTTCTTCAGGCTTCTGAACAAGCAATATGCGCCAGATATTTGCAGCAGCCAAGCGTATGCTTTCCTTTTCATCAACCAACTTGACATAAAGCTGGTAGCAGATGAGATTCAGGAAGACTTCCTCAGCCACATCGGCAGACAAGACCACGGTTTGCCAGTATAGCAGTTTGTCCATAAATGCTAATGCTTCCGACTCAGAAGCCTCCGGTACATCGAGCTCGGATAAACGAAGCAAGGCAACTCGAAGGAAGACACTTTTGATGGAGGTGATAGCCTGGCTACATAGCCGGACACTTTTGATCTTGGAGACTTCAGGTCGCTCCAAATATTCCAATATCGTTCCTGCAAAGTCCAATAATGTTTCGGCTCCTCCCAGAAACCAGCCCTCAAATACAGCTTCACCTATGTGGAGGACGAAACGAGCCATATTCTGAATGACTCTAGGTTCCCACAGAGACTTCAGGTCCAATTGAATAGTGGTCCCAAGCTGAGATATCATATTACGCAGCAAGTACGACTCAAAGTACGCCTGGTGTTCCTGAAAACCAGGAGGAACTTTGAGGAACAATCCAAATCCCGGAAACTCCTTGCGGGCCATGACTTGGTCAATGAAGACATTGACGACTAATTCTAGCATGCCTTCGACTATTGCATTACTAACTTTCTGTGTGGTAATTCTTTTCTTTGGCGACATGACGAGGCTAAGTCTAGCAGGAGATGGACTGTATTCCGAAGGGCGAGCTGTCAGCAACACAAACGATGATCCCCGACGAAGAGGTTTTGCTTTGAGATTTGTAGGACTAGGTGGAAGGAGAGTTTCCACCGTTGAGGTTCGAACAATAGGTGTAGGCACAGCTAATGCGCGAGACACCGGCCTAATGATGACATCATCACCCTCGAAAGTCAATGCAGAATTATGAGAGTTCAATTCCGTCTCCGGACTGACAGCATCCGAACTGACTATCACGGGGAATAGCACGGCAAGTAGAAGTCTGACATAGTCTGAAGACAGAGAGAAATCCCTAAACTCCTGAGACTTGCTATGCAAATCCGCAAGAAATCGAATAATTGTGTGTAGAATAATTACTTTCTCCGCTAATCGTTCTCTCTTGGGCTGCTGGGATTCTATTCTAGAGTTAGTGAAAGGTTCTGTGGGAACAGACACTCAACTTACGTCGAAATTCGAGTTCTCTTGTAAGCGACATTGATCTATGACGAGTTGGGAATTTGAAAGCATCTATGGGTGAATCTGGACCCTTCCAGTTGCCATTGTCATGGAGTGGCGAATCGGGATCATCTTGATTTCTTAACACATCCTTCATTCCATGCTGCATCATCATCATGATTACAGGTAGCACATTAGCATACACGATCTTACCTGTGCCAAATGTCTCCAGAAGATTGTACAACTCAAATGGCTGGTCAAAATTGATATCCGCGACATCGAGCCCAAATAGAATACTAAAACAGATAGGCCAGAGTGTCGGGATATCCCACCATCTCTTCAATCGATGCCGCATAATGGTGAAGCCTCCTGTTTTACTCGAAAATTTCGATGCGTAGCCAGAGCCATGGACGACTATAAGACGGGCTAATATCTTCGAGCCAAGGACCACAACTTGTGGATCATCCTCCGTTAAGAGATGCAAGAGCCACTGACAAGGAGGTTAGATATAGTCTCAACCGTTCAGAGTATGCAACGCGTACCTTATTCGTCACAGTCCGAGCAAATTTTCGAATGTTTGACGTGGTACCTTTCTCGCACAGAAGCTCAGTATACATACCAAGCACTCGGTTACCAAGCTGCCTCTTAGTCATTATTGGCGAAGCTACCTCGTTCGCATCGAATACAGTGCTGATGGTTGGTCTCCTTGGACCTCTTGATACTGTGCCAGAGCGTATGGGAAGTGTTGATCCTGAACTCTTTGGAGTTCTTGAAGTAGAACTCGTTGGCTTATGGTATGCATAAGTGATGAAAAGAGCAAGAGAGCGGAAAACTTCGGCTGTCATGTTGCATTTTACCAAAGTCGTGAGTGCTTCCATAAAAGAAGGAAATACGTCCCCATGGAACTGTTCGGCCTTCAAAGCATCTAGAAACCTCTTCACAATCCCTGTAAACAATTAGTCAAGGGAATCATCGCAGGTACGTGTAGCCAACTTACGCATTCGGAATAGGCGTCGGGAATTGAACTCATGATATTTGCTATTAACGCCAAATGTAATGAACTGTTTGTAGTACAAGCTTTGAGTTAATGGGGAAGTCTTCCGCCACATATCAAAGTCAACGAGTAGTATCCGATATGCAAGAGGATTAATTATGAAGGATTCCTCGGATGCCTCGTGGCTATAGCCAACGAAATCCAGTACCAGGCTCAGCAGTTGAAATCCGAGTTTGTCACGATCATCGTCACTCATACTTGAATTGTCGGAGCTACCCGTCCTTGTCGCAATGACAGTTCCGGCACCCATCTTGCCACGAAGAAGGGCGCCTAGTATGGCGTAGCCATTTTCTCGCTCCATGGCCTCGCTGTTACGCCAGCTTGCGTTGATACTCTCAAAGAGATTCTCAACGGCACGAACAATACTTTCTTTTGTATTGGCGGCTTCGACTAGCTTGAGTCCAATCGCGGTAAAACCTCCCAGCCTCCACATTGCATCATCCAGAGCTTGTGGAACAATGACGACGGGTTCGCCCGTGAGAATTGCAGTGCCATGAGCTCTGACCAAAGCATCATTAATAGCGGGAGTGGATCCATTGATAGCTATCGAAGTGCCACTGTTGTGTGTCAACTGGAATAGGTTGTTTGAGGCCGTTCGATTTAGTCCCCTTAGAAGTTGAGATTCCGGTCCTTTCCGTCGGTCTTCCTCGCCTAGGATAGCAGTGGGCAGAATGCTTAGAATGATACGAGACTCTGGTACCAACACACTAGCCTTCCCGCGTATAGCTTTGAGGATTTCTGAATTCTCTTCCTTCCCAGGGTGCATGAGCTCCTGGCGCATTCCCAGAGCCGCAGAAGCCTCATACGTTTGAAATGACCCCATACAGTCTTGAAAATTTCCATTGTAGCGTGGACCTAAACGATAGTAAACGGCAACCAAATCGTCGCTGATCACATCCTCAATAAGATGTGCCGAGGCCAGAGACCAACGAGAAAAGACAACTCCTCGTCCGAGGCGCGTGGAAAGATCCTGAGGAGTCCCCAGGAACGCCTGAACTGGATGGGCCCTTGCACTGGTCGAGGTGAAGGAGGCAAAACTTTCCGTGCTAGCATTTGTAGGTGGGGGAGGAGCTGGGTATTGGCATTTGACTTGTTCCGCAAATTCCCCATCAACGTAAAGAATCGCTTTACTTGATGTCATTGTTTTAGGACGTCGATGAACTATCGCAATATGATACCAACGGCGCTCTTGAAAAGCCGTCGACTTGAATCTGACGCTAGGCCGCGACGAGGAAATAGATGTTTGTAAGATGAAATTATGAGTATCCTGCTCAAGATACGCCAGCAGAAAACAGGTTTGAGTCTCATCATATGCTCCGAAGATAGTCGTGTGAGCATTTGGGTCAAATTTGTCCACGAATATCCAGGCTGTGAATGTATAGCCCGCCACGGTTGAGGGAGGCGGAAAAGACCTCGCCAGAGTGGGAAGTTCTATGGAAGCAAAGCCGTTTAAAGAAAGGTCAAATTGGATGTACGAAGGGGTGTGAGATTTCTTCATCGTACGAAGCAGGAATTCGCTAGCAATAGGAGACTGACTAGACACTAGATATTGGGCATCATTCAAGGAGCTAATACCTAGAGACATCAAAGAGCCGCACAAGTTTTCAACAGCCCGTCTTTCGGTGGAAGCAAGGGGAGAATCAGGATCGAAAGCAAGCGGAAGTAGAGTGGACAACAGCCCCGTCGAATGCAAAGCTAACAGACTGTGATTTGAAATTGAGGAAATTTTTGACAATGTTAGAATAACCACCAATGCAGCTGGATTTACCGGTACGTCGGATACTCGAGGTATGGCCTTCCAGAAATCTATGATAAGTGGCACAATATCTGCATGATGTAGCAAGGAGCTCTCACGCAGAATCGCTTGCAAACGAGTATCCACCAATTTGAGAACGGCTTCATCATTGTTGATGCTTTCGGACTCGAGTTCCGAACCCTCTTGAGTTGCAGTTGGCGTATCATTGACACCCTCGGATCCCTCGGATATCTTGAGATCAATCGACTCGATTCTTGATGGATGAGATTCCACGGCAATTTGACATAGAGTTTCAAATCTCTTGTCATCCAAAGCGAATGCAAGAAGCCGCCCAAACAGCTGTGCTTCAGTCCATATATCCGACTCACTGCCACCGATCCCAATACTAGCTATTATTTGCTCAAAAGCGGCCCATCCACCCCCCTCCACTCGACGCTTGAAGTATCTCCTATTCCCATGATGCCCTCGGAATGTTTGTGCGAATACTCCCAATATGTTTTCGAACAGGTCAAAGAGGCGAACTTTATCCTGCTGATTCCTCTTGAGGGGATGATAGAAGCCCGAAAAGGCTCGAAGAGTATCTAGCAGGATTTGGTATCCATGAAGATGTCGAAAATCATCTTTTGACCGCGATGTGTGTGAGGATGCTATCAAAAAGACTCGAATGGCCTGAACTTGTTCCACGATCGATGGCAGATCCAGATATGACCCTTCGGCTTGTCGTTGGAGGACGGTGGATAGAGCATCTAGGAGAACTTGCAATTCCGCAGTAGCTTTGGTTGCTTCCGGTGGAGTCGAAGCCGCCGTGGACGAACGATGTCTTCGGCCTCGTGTCGACATAATTTCACCCCGCCTATGTCCAGCTTGGGGGATCAACGTTTCTGCTTGCCCCGCATTAGTTATTATCGTTGCTCCGATTTCAAGAAATCCTGCTCGATCCTGCGTCCTCTTCCAATATTATGAAGATCCAGGGCGACGTGCATCAAAGTTGGGCTTTGTTTGATACCGGTAGGCGATGTGGGGATACACGAAACCTTATTGACCGACCAGCTTCGATACTTGCTTGCATGAGGAGAAAAGAAATTAACGAAGGAAATCCAGAGCAAATGGCGCGAGATGAAATTCCACTGCCAAATTAACATGAATTCAATATGGTAAATTTGATTGATTTGATATGGTTTGTTTTTGAATTTTGAATATTTAAATTTTGCTTGATTGATTGATCTCGTAGTAATAGTAGTAGTGGTGGTGGTGGTTGTTGTTGATTCATGGTGTCATCAGCCTTATGTACATTATCCTCCGTGGCCGCCTTGCCAGCTTCAAAATGGTAGCCTCAGAATCAGGAGGGACTAAACTTGGACATGGCATGATTTGGATCCGAGGCATGTTTTTCATGTTTTTCATGTTTCCCCGTTCAATTCGAAGAGGAGAGAAGGAGAGGAGAGGAGAGGAGAGGAGAGAGAGACAGAGAGGGTAGATAGGATCAAACTGCTAAGGTCTTCAAAAGTCCGAGGATGCATATCCGTTTGCATCGAGGCTCCAGATTTCAAATTCATCCAAGTCATTTATCATTTAGAGTAGAGTACGAGTAATTCCCACCCCCTTTTCAATCACGCGTCAAGAATCACGTGTCATCCAAACGTTATCAATGAAAGGAGAGAGAGATTAGATCAGGCTGAAGCCGGAATGCGCGGTTGACACATGCACCATGCTTCTGACTCAAGAATCAATTAATCATGATCAAATATTGATGCTGGTAGAGATCATGATGAAAGTCATGGGGGAGGATTGTCTCAGTTAGGAGAGGGAAGGGAAGGGAAGGGAAGGG
>NGKF01000003.1:1973436-1993244 GCA_002162555.1 Monilinia aucupariae
CCCAGCCAGCCGTGTAAGCAAGCCTTCCCTTCTTATCGCTTCGCCAACTCTGTCTGCGTGATCCATTCGTCACTGAATAAACTCATACGCTAGCTCCGAATCTGGCTTAACCCCAAACGAGCATCGCCCCGTAGTTGCCTAGTGCATCTCTGTCGGTTCCCCGAGCTTCGCAAGTACATCAACAACTCTCTCACCCTCTTCCATCATCCATCATCCATAACCATAATCACATCTGCTTTCTTTCCATCAGACACGACAGCCTTTCTCGAAGACGGTATTAATCTTGACTCTGTTCTTCATCCATCCGTTTCATCGTCTCTCGGAGTCGCAGGCAGACCATCACATTCTATCTACATCCATCCATTCATTCATGATGCGTGGGCTCATCAGCTTATCGCTCTTGCCGCTGTTGGCTTCATCAGCACCAACACTCAGCACCGAAACCATTCATGAAGGCGTTGCTCCCCTCTTGTCATCTGCAAACTCAGTAGCCATCCCAGACTCCTATATCGTGGTATTCAAGAAGCACGTCACCGAGGCGTCTGCCAGTGAGCATCACAGCTGGGTTCAAGACATCCACTCTACAGGCGAAGCTCAACGAACTGAGCTCCGAAAGAGAGGGCAATTCCCCATCACCACGGATATCTTCGAGGGTCTCAAGCACACATACAACATCGCTGGTGATTTCTTGGGTTACTCTGGTCACTTTGATGACTCAGTCATCGAAGAGGTCCGCAGGCATCCTGATGTAAGTACTGCATTTCCTATCGTTTTAATATCGATTGCGTGATTTCCCCCTTGGAATTTCGTCTCCAATTTGATGGGGCGGCCCTCGTCTTGATGATTTCCCTTTGTCTCGATGCTCCCAACAAAGGCTCTCGCCAGCTACTTGTTGTCAACTCCATCACCCTTCTTGTCACTCGCGTAGTGGGCAACCCACACGTGATAATTCATCATCCTCCGCCCTTGGTCTATCTGTTTTATGTCACAGCTGTGCTAATCGATGCTCTTTACAGGTCGATTATGTTGAGAAGGATTCCGTTGTACACACATTAGGAGAGAGCGAGGGAGAGACGGAGAAGAACGCTCCTTGGGGTTTGGCTCGTATCTCCCACCGAGATAGCTTGAGCTTCGCCACATTCAACAAATACTTGTATGCCGCTGAGGCGGGTGAGGGAGTCGATGCTTATGTCATTGACACCGGAACCAACACTGAGCACGTTGATTTCGAAGGCCGTGCACACTGGGGCAAGACCATCCCAGCTGGCGATGCTGATGAGGATGGAAACGGACACGGAACTCACTGCTCCGGTACCGTCGCTGGTAAGAAATACGGTGTTGCCAAGAAAGCCAATGTCTACGCCGTCAAGGTGCTCAGATCCAATGGTTCCGGTACTATGGCAGATGTCGTAAAGGGTGTTGAATGGGCTGCCAACTCTCACACCGAAAAGGTCAAGAAGGGAAAGAAGGGCTTCAAGGGTTCCGTTGCCAACATGTCTCTCGGTGGTGGCAAGTCTCCTGCTCTTGATCGTGCCGTTAACGGTGCCGTTGCTGCTGGTATCCACTTCGCAGTCGCCGCTGGTAACGATAACGCCGACTCTTGCAACTACTCTCCAGCTGCTGCTCAGAACGCCATCACCGTCGGTGCTTCCGCTCTCGATGACTCCCGTGCTTACTTCTCCAACTATGGTACTTGCAACGACATCTTTGCTCCTGGTTTGAGCATTCTCTCAACCTGGATTGGTAGCAAATATGCCGTCAACACCATCTCCGGTACTTCCATGGCCTCCCCCCACATCTGTGGTCTCTTGGCCTACTACCTTTCCCTCCAACCATCCAGCGACTCTGCTTACGCAGTCGCTGAGATTACCCCCAAGAAATTGAAGGAGAACCTCCTGTCTATTGCAACTGAGGGTGCTCTCTCTGATGTTCCATCCAACACCAAGAACATTCTTGCATGGAACGGTGGTGGATCCTCCAACTACACTTCCATCGTCAAGGCTGGTGGATACGCAGTCAAGGGATCTAAGCAACTCCCAACCACCATCGAACTTTTGGAAGAGGCCATCGAGAAGGATTTCAACATGCTCTCTGGCAAGGTTGTCAAGGGAACCGAGTCCGTGGTTTCCAAGACCGAGAAGCTTTCCAAGAAGATTCAGAAGATGGTTGATGAAGAGATCCATGAATTTTTCGATGAGTTTAGCTCTTAGATTAGATGCATCTTGTTGCCACATATTTTGGCACATATCTAGAAGGGCATGGTATTTCAATATTTCCTTTTCAGTTTGTTATGATGGCCATGGGATGGAGCCGGATGGATGTCTCCATATGCATTTTTTTTGATTACAGGGCCTTTGATTGCGTTTGCGGATAGGAATATTAGGGGGTCTCGCGTCAACAGACTGCATAGACCAGTATTTATATTAAATTGTAACAACTCATTCTTTCAATTATAATCTCCAGTGCGTAACTATATACAACGTGGTGACCTGCTCAAGGGTATTTCTATCAAGATGGCCTCGAAGCAGTTGCTGCTATATTGTTTCCATGACTCTTTCCTCAACCAGTGTCGACGGAAAGTACTCTTCCTCGCCCTTCCTTCCTAGCATAGCTAATTGATTTTTCACCTCTTCCAATATCATCATGTCTGGTCTGCTATTCAAGACCTTCATTCACAAATTTTTGGTTCAATCAACTTTTGGTTAATACATGCATGCATGTAATCGCTGTATCACGCATTTAATTTCGATTCATTCACGTTTACCTCATTTTGTAAGCATTGCATAGAGGAGATATGCTCCGGCGAAACAGTTCTAGTCGACCTAGTCGAAGCAAATCAACATCATCAGCCTACGTCAAACACGACCCTGTCGACCCTGAAGAATCTCGTATGCATGCTCATGCTGCAGCAATGCATGCCTTCAATCGAGCTCAAGAGAGAAGCGGCACGGGTCATGGAATTATGAACGGACTCTCACGAAACAACAGTACGACTCCAGGGAATCAGTCACGGCCGAATCAAGAAAACAATTCTCCAATTCATGACAATCAGGGACTCAAACGTCAGCAGAGTGTCCGGTTTGCAGGTCCCAATGCAGTCAAGAGACGTCAATCGACAGGAAAAGGCACGGAACCTCCAGCATTAACCCATAAACCAAGTATTGTCACCTTGAGGCCTGTTGCGATGACCACGAATGCCCCGGTCCCTGCAGCGTATCGACCACCAAGCCGTTCTTCTTCGATTGGCAAAGCTTCACTTGGTAAAGCAGCTGTCCAGGATTATGCTACTCACAATTACGTTACCAATTTAGCTTACGATGAATATTATGCACAGGAAGAAGATATTGCCTCGACACCATCTTCATATCGGCGGATCAGGAAGTCAAAGTCCATGTTTAGCCCTCTGTCGGCCCCATCAAACGTCTTTTACAGTAATGGTAGCCCTGATTACACCAACTATTCACTCACGCCACGTACTCAGGAGAATGATGCCCCCTTGCGAGCTCCAAAGTCAATGAGCTTTCTCCGTGGAGGACGGGACTACTTCAAGTCCACCACATCATGCGAAAGAAATGATGATGCCGTTCAAATGGCCAGGGATAGGTTTTTTACTCAAGCTACTCAGCAGAGACTTCGGGAGCAACCATCCTTCCTCTTTAGATCCAAGGCTCAACGACAAGAAAAGCCTTTTCGAAAGTCAGTTCGAAGCAGCAGCGGAAAGTCAGCAGCGACGTTTGATTCGTCTGAATCTGTGAGGGATGGCGGGTTGAGGGCCAAAGCTCGCAAGGTATCCCAAGGGCTAAAGAGCAAACTACGAAAAGTTTTTGGACGTAGCAAGGAAGAGCCTATCGCCATCCCCAATCAGCAGGTGGACGCCCTTGAAACTCATGTCCGAGCATATGCCGGACAATTATCCTCAGATCATGAGTCGTTCCTCGATATTCCTAGGCCCGATGAGGCCGCATTCGCTCATGTAGCAGCTCGAGTTCCATCACTACGTGCTATTGCCTCAAGTCAGAGGCTCAGGTCACAAAGTGGTAGTATTCGCAGCTTCCGAAGCGATAACAGCGACGAAAAATCTCGAGTCACGAGCTGGACCAACAGCACGGCTAACAATACTGTTACGAGCCAAGGGTTGCGTCCTCAACCTAGCAGAGATCAAAGACTTTCTATCATCAATGAATCGGGCACCCATATCTCCAAATCAGCATTTCATCGCCCAAATGTTAAAAACCAACACCCTGCATATCCAGCATTTCATCGGCCTGGTCATGTACAGCCAATTAGACCTGGCGGCGTAGACAGCGCCAGACTTTGCTCTGCTTTGATGAAGCGTTTGGATGAAAACAGCCCAGAAGCAATGCTCGCAAAGTCAAGGAAAGCCAGTACTGACACCCTCAGAGTCGAGGAAGTCCCTAGACGTAGTAGCTCCTTTACCAATACTCTCTCACAGCCCAGGCCGTGGATCCGACAGGTACCTCCAGACTGTGATTCGAGCGATCAAGATCGAAACCAGCATCAGGGGGAAGATGAATCGAATATTGCCGGTTCCATACATACTGTTAGTGGTGAAGATCTGTCCATGCAGGCTCTTGGCGAAGAGCATCAGTTTAAATCTGCCGATTTACCATTATACAATACGCAACCTCGGAATCAGGACGACGTATTTTCCTCGCACCTAGAACGTAGACGTGGTAATCCTTTTGATAGGCGAGCCAATATGCGTAGCTCGGAGTCCGCCACAGGATATAGCTTGAACAGTAGCGATATCCTATATTGCCCGACGCAAGATCCTTCAGGCCTCACCCAACAGCAAATCGCTGCACGTGATGATCCTACAATCCCAAGCACCAAAATTATTCGCGAGGCAAGGTCGGCCTTCTTTGGAGGCTCAACGTTTAAGATTGATCGAGCCGGAAATACAAGTCCGTATCGTCGTGCGTTGGCGAAAAGCGATAACTCGGCCGTTGCCGGAGATGATTCTCTGGCTAGAAGAGGCTCCCCGACTAGAAACACGCTTCAAGCATCTGCTTGTGGTCTGGCGAACGTGGACGTGACGGCGGTTGATGACGATGTTTATAGTGAGAGTGTTTATTCTCGAAGTGTTGGTAGTGCTATTCCCGAGGTTATGAGTAATGATGCCTCCGTGCCACTTGCAAACGTAAGAATGCCGTCTTTACCTAACGATAGTTCAAGTGCTGGTGGTGCTATTATAATCAACAGTACCACCACCTATCGTCCAACTCACGCCAGGCAACGAGGTGATAGTTCTGGTGGATCAGTTGAATGGAAAAAATGGATGTCATCCGAGGTCGCAAGATTAGAAAGACCGCAGGGAAATGATCGAACGAGTGTTACCAACATTGATCGTTCATTATCAGCCACATCCACGACACCAGGCTCATATCACATTGCGCACCGAAGAGAATATGCACAAATGGCTGATGATGATACGGACGTTTCTCAGAAGAAACTGCCAATCGGCAAGCAGCCACTTGGCCTCATCCAACAAAATCTTCCTTCGAGTAATGGCCAACTTCATTTGAAACCTATTCTCAAAAATCGATCAACAACTTCTCTAGCCGAAAACGCACATACTGATAATGTCGCGCCGTTTGGTATTCCCCCGGCACCACCGCTACCACCTGCTATCCTAGCCAGAGCAACCTTGAGGCCAGCGCAAAGCAAGTCGAGTTTGAAAAGCACCTCAACTTCTCACTTCATACCAATAACACCAAAATCTGTGGCTCGCACTCAGAATCATGGTGCAGATGGCCGTAAAGTCTTGCACAAACGTCTCTCCTCGGCTACTTTAAGAAGCGCACCAACAACACCAAATCAAGGCGTGATAGATCAAAATGCTAACGGTCGCAATGTGCTTCACAAACGAAATGTGTCGGATGCAACGATGAGAAGCTGTAAGAGTTTGAGGAGTGTAAAAAGTTTTGATACGAGTGCCAGTAAAGGTTTCAATACTAGTCCAGCGAAATTGGTCAAGAGATCTGGGAGACCGGTGTATAATTATACACCGCAAAGTAGTCCTGGAACGGGGGGAACTGGGATTGAAGCTGCGGTTAAGAGACAATTTGGGAGTACGGGAATGGGACGAGCGAGAATGAAGGCTGGGGGCAGGGAAAATGAGAGGGGAGGGGGGTTGGAGGATGCTTATAGGATCAACGGGGCTAGTGTACTGGAACCGGGGCAAGTTGATCAGTTACAGCTGGGCAGTAAACAGATGGTGGATATGTTTTTGAGTAGTAGGAGAAGGAGAGTGGCTAGTATCGGGACCATGGCAGGGAGCATGAGCGAGGACGGAGGTGCGAGACACGTTAGTGGGATGGGGGAGAGTGGTGGGGCCTTTCTTTAGGGCCGGTGTCTGAGTTTGTCGACTTGAGTTCTTACTGTATGAATCTTTTGATTGTGGATGTATATGCTCGGAAACCTCGGCAGTTGGGTCGGAGATTATTGGTTTCGTGTGCGTTGAGGTGGTGGGAGAGTGCCATGTAGTATCTATTAGTACTCCGATGGTTTTCTGATATAGATACTTGAGTACAGCGGCATAGATATCCATTAGCTTATGGAAGTACTGGTAGTTAGTAATCAGAGTTATAGAATATTGAAAATTGCTGGTATTAAGTCTCATCGTTCAGCATATGGGCAAAACTCATGAGCATTGCTTTTTCAATGATTATATGCTTATGCTTTACGGTATGGTAATAACATTACTCGTGGAAAATTCTTACATTTATGCAGTATATATTGAAGCGAGATTAAACGAGATTAAACGGGATTCCGCTATTTGTTATGATTATAATCATGATTCTAACAAAGTAAGAATCTTTAAAATCTTCTTTGGAGATATCGATGATGTAATTCTAGACTCTATAGAATAATAAGCAGTCAATTATATGTAAGAGATCAAACAAAAGCTTAATACTCGCCATTACATCTCGTATTACTTGAGCCTCGAATGACTTCACGGAATTATCTTGCGGAACCAAAATCAACACTGGTGACCAGATTTTGCGCAGTATCTCGCCGCTCCGAGCAAGGGAGCTATGCTCTAGTCCAAATGTGCTATCTGTAGTCTACTTGGAACACTGCTCACCAGGTGTGCAGAAGCTCAGAAGACGAATCGATACAACATACTCTGATTGAGCAAGAGACATTACAATCACGACGGGTAACGGAAAGACTTGATCTCAACCGAAACCGAGAAACAAAGGCACCGGAAACATAGCGAGAGAACATCTTAGAACCCAAGAGCAGCAAATGAGATAAGAAGTGCGGTCAGAAAAAGAGGCGAAACGCGAGGACGGTCAATCATTTGAACTTAATCAGGAGATTCTCCTCCGACTTTACCAAAAGAGATACTCCAAGCGCACGAAAGGAGGACAATGCAACTCATAGGTCAAAGGGAATTCATAGTACTAGTACTAATACCTCTCGCAACAATACCCTCACAGAACATAGATAAGACCAAGCACACTAAGAAACTGGAATTGAAAACTCGAATCTAGATACTGTCGACTTGGAATTCGTGCCCTCATTCAGAAAGGAACGTACATGGGTGCATGGAACTTTTAAGACCCTCAAGTATATAGTTTGGAAGGGAAGCCATAGCCAGGAAAGAGGATTTCTGAAGCGATGAACAGGCCGAAGAAGAAAAACGGAAAGGAGAAGGAGAAGGAGAAAGAGTAAAAGTGAGTAGAAGGGTGCATTTGTGCAGTGGGCCATCGACCATTGGGGAACCCTTGATCGACTGACTGATTGGGGAGAACGAAAAGCTTCCACCAGCTAATAGAGTTATGCTTTAGGATTTGCTTTTAGTCAGATCTATTGATGTACATATAGATTGAACACACTAGTCTGTGGTATGTGGAAGGCGACTATGAAATTCCAGGGACTGGAAGGTGGGTGTTCATTTGGCGGTAATTAATAAACCTCTTCAGATGCTATTGGAGACTTCTCTATATGCTACTCCAAGTACTCGAGTAAATCTCACTTGCAGATTTCAATTCGGGGAATTATCAGATATAGTTGGAATGCGAACTCAGGTGAATATTCGTCACACTGCTGAAAGATGGAACGAGAGAGATTACTATTTGATGGAAGTGCAACAATCGTTTGTTGAAGAATACTATCGTCTCTCATCTCTCATCCTTCTCCTTGAATGGGTGAATGAGATGATATACTATCATGGTAAAAGTGCAGAAGCCAGTCATCTCTTCCCTCACACACTTTCACTACAGCCAAGTACACTTCAAGAAACCATATAACCTATGTTAGATAGTTAGCACCAAAAGCCATGAGACAATAGCCCTCATAGACAAACATTATCTCTCGAATTCACTTACTTCCCTTGCTATCCTATTGATTGCGTTTCAATATCCACATTCACTGTACAGCCATCCCCAATATCCAAAACTACCGTATCAAACCATCCACAAACCAAACATCTCGTTTCCTTTCATAACCACCAAATCATGAATAACTTCACACAGTTTCAAGTTGCAGGGACTTAGACATGCATGTCGTAGCAACCTTTCAACTTCCACCTTGAAGGTTCCTTTCGACACCTTGTTGCCTCCTGGTACAGCCCAACTTCTTTCAACTTTAGGCATAACAGCTTGAGCTTATTTCAGAAAGTCCATAAATCGACACACTTCTATTCACAAGCTTTCTGATATGAACAGTATTCTTCTTGTCAGTTAGTCTTCAACAATTCTAGTTGCTTGGGACTGGTTGGAAGTCTAGGACAAACCACCGTTATTTATTCACCCCTTTCCATCACTCGCTTCGAGGTTACTTGAACCAAATCACCTTTACGATACCCCCAGATAGGGTACCTCTCAAATAGTGTTTGTCTACAAACTCAATCGTTACCAATGTCCAACCAAGGACCCCTCTTAAAGGGTCACCCAAAGCCTTCCAAAATTCACCCCATCTTCTCCAAAATCTCCAACACCGTCTTCCAAGCACCCCAGCTCTTTCACCCCTTGACCCAACGCCTCGCCCGCTTCCTCGACCCCTTCAGTCCAGCCCAAGTCCCACCTAACTCACCTCACCCCTCTACCTCAGATTTCAACCTCCCTACACCCCAAGACGCCACGATGTACCACAACTATCGAAGTCGCTTTCTCGAAGAGAGTCAGCGCCGCGAGCGAGTAGCGCGGAGAGTCCCAAGTATGGAGCGAATGCAAGTGCCCGTTGTAGCTTCCCCACGAGTTTCTCCGAGTCCAACGTTCACATCAACCAGATCTACACCTACATCGACGCGAATGTCAACACCCGAATTAGAGGGGAGCGAGTATTTGGAGCCGATATTGGCGGAGAGTACATATGAACGAAGGCTTGAATCCAGTGTTGAGGGTCCTGCACAGGCAGAATCGAAGCCATGGGGGTTTGGGCAATATACGAGTCGGCTACGCAGGCAGACGGCAGGAGATGCGGGAATAGTAAGGGACCAGCCAGGTGCCCGTCATTCTCCTGCTTATAAAACTCAACGTATGGAGAGTATTGGATTGTACCAGCCACCTTTGACAGCCGAGCAACAGGAGCAGCAAGAGAGAATCGCGAGGGAGTGGAGAGCTAGAGAGGAGGAGGAGAGAAGAGAGACCGAGGAGGATAATGTCTTGATGGATTCGTTTGATTTCGAGCCTAGCATCCGTCCTTGTGTTCCGAAATTTCAATCTTCGTTTGCTGATCGAAGGGGGTTTCCATCATCGGGTGCGTCATCGGGTGGGCGGATGTAAGCAAGAGGATAGGATTCGAAGGGGGTGACAGGGGTAAGTGAGATTTCAGGGTGTAGGAGGTTGCAAGGCAGACATGATTATGGATTGATCACAAACTCGTTAATTCTTGTGCCGATTGGCAAAGGGATAACTTGATAATGATTTTGGGGATGAGCAAACTGCCATCTGCTAAACAGGATATACAAGGAAATCATAGATCTGATGTGATCTGCAAATAGGAAAGCTCATTATGAAATGAGAGCAATTGTCACCAGTTATGCTTTTCTGCGATCTGATTTGGGTCGGCCCCGTTTGGGTTTGACCTCAGCCCTTTCTTCTTTCGAATCCTCTTCATCCTTAACAGTAGGTTCGTCATGTTCGACACCCACACTCCCTGGCGTATCCTCACGGTTCTCCGTGCTCTTGCCTTCGGGTTTGAAAGTGGTTTCTCCTTTGAGTTTTGTTTCCTGAATTCTCTCCTTCATTTCTTGCACTGCTTTTGCGCCTTCATCAACCCCGTTCAAGGTTCTACATCCGTAGCATCTCCATTTCCCCAAATCTGCTAAAGTTTTCGTACCAGATGGTGCTTGGCCATTGACAAGTCGACAACTTTGGCATATCAATGCCATTCGATTCTTGGGGTGTGTCTCATCTTCACCCAGCAACAGATCTAATACCCGATCGTACCAGTGTCCTTGAGCGACGAACTCTCCACTCTGAACATATTGTCCTTGTGCATATTGAGAGGGCTCCGAAAATGCGTTGGGTGCGAATTCGGCGGGCCCTGGCTCACTCCGAGAAGCAATAGGCGATGGGGATGGAGCATTAAAAGAAGGAGGGGTCCTGACGCCAAGTGATTGAGGGGTAAAAGGTTGACTCGGAATTTGGTCAGGGCGGGGTATATTTGCTGTTGCAGGTGGACTCATGCTTGTTCGTGGGGGGTAGACATCTTTGTTCTTTGGAGTCTTCTTCACCGAATCTGTTCTCTTCGGTGTCGCAGGTTTTGATGGAGCGCCACCATACTTCTCCAAGAGTTCTTGGGTGGAGTTATATTTCGTGGCAGCCTTCAATTTGTCAATAGTTTTGGTCCTTTCGGTTTGTTGTTCCTCCAAACGATGCGCAATCGATTCAACCCTGTATTCATAATATCTCGCAATGCCACTTCGAATGAGATAGATTCTATCAAGATATCAGCATGCGATCCAGATGACACGTTTCTTTGATGACACTAACACCACCGGACTTCCCGCCAGACCAGTATACCCCCAAGCTGTCAAATCCTTCCAACCGATCACCAGAAGAGCTATGACGAGCACCACCAAATATGCAAAGCTTGAATACAATGTCCACAATGCTTTCACACGCCTGCCACGAAGCCTACGAGAATCCAGCTGTGATTGTGATTTGGAAATCTTCTCTGTCAAAGCAGACAATGCCTTCTCAAAGGAGGCAGGAGAATTATCCTCGCGCTATGAAGCATCATTCAGTCAGTGAATATCCTGAACGCTCATGTTTGAGGTGGACAGCTTTCACATACCTTCCAGGGCCAAAACGAAGGCATATTGAGGTTTATTTTGAAGGAGTTAATGAAAATAGGTCACCTCCTCATATTGAGCTCATATCAATACCAATAATGTAGGAAGTAAAAGGAGGAACAACAACAGCAGCAGCAGCAGCAGCAACACTTCTTGGTGGGAGGAGGGAAATAAAAGCCAAGGTAACAATTTCGTCACTTCTAGGTAGCTAGCTGGCAGTTGGTAGCTGGCAGTTGGTAGCTGGCAGAACTGACTCCTCATTTGGATGATTGGATGAGGGTGCAGCTAGTGATTGATCGACAGACTCCCACGCACATGCACACGTGACATGATACATGGAACTTGGAGGGGTGGAGGCTTGAAGTGAAGGGGTACCGGTAGTAATGTACTTCCATCAATCACTACGCGGACCTACTCGAGTAGTCGGTACCTAATGATTAATAACCCACATAGCTACCTGGTGTGGTGGAGGAACCTGAGAAACTACGGCAGTGGAAGCTGCCGAGCCCATCCAACGTAGAAGGATCTGTTATAATATGAGTAAACTCGAGTCGATACGAGCATATACGAGCATATATACTATATATACTCTATATAATATAATATATAAACGTACAATGCACTCGAGTATGAACGAGAACCAAAAGGCGACTGGGACAGATATCTATACAATGAAGTCCGCCAGGTCGGTACGAGTAGGAAGGAGGAGGGGGCTTTGTAGCAACTTAGTAAGTGAGGGTCGAGCTTTGTCTCATGGCTCTGTCATATCCTTAGTTGACAGGTATGGGTTGTTATTATTATATCCTCACAATCCAAGATCTAATCCAATCCAATCCAATCCAATCCAATATAATAATATTTCCCTTATTGAGATTGAGAGGTGTGATCCTCGTTATTATGATTTCACTGGCGTCAAATGTTATCCTGTACCGATAATTATAATTCATTAATACCTAATCCATCCCTCCCCCAAAAAGTAAAAAGGGTTCCCTCGCCCGCCGCCATATGTGGAAAGAATGTTCCAGGTATTATGTCCTTCCTTGATACTTCAACCAGCGTCGCAACCTTACAGATAAGTTGGCTAATTAATTTCAAAGAGACTCAAAGCCCAAATAGATACTCGCATTGAAGAAGAGAAAGCACGACTAAGCGCAACAAGTGCTGCTACAGTTCGAAGATCTGCTTCCACATCCTCAACCTCAAGGCGATCTGCGAACGAATCCCCCTCGAGAAACCCACGGAGACTACGGCCAAAAGAAGATGATGAGATAAGTGGCAGAGGTCCAGATCCTGCAGATTTTGAATCTGCTTTTGTGATTGAAGACGAGTCGGAGACGTCAACTCGAGTTGGAACGCCAGCAGGCGAGAAATCCAACCCAATGGCGGGAGATCCCAAGTCGTCGGGCGGCTTATCCGCTGTCAATGGCAGTGACAAGTCGGCGGATGCGACCTCAAGAGCTTCTTTTGAGCTTCCAACAGAAGTGAAAACTAAGTTACGAAAGCTAGAAAAGTTAGAGGGTCGATATCAAGGTGGGTTTAATTCACTCGGTACCCAGCGACAAACACTAATGCAATTGCATAGAACTCCTCAAGTCATATCGCGTGGCACATGCTCGTGCTATCTCCATTGAACCTTTCGAAAAAGTCCTAAAGGAAAACACACCCATAGGTTCTATCCAAGAGCCTGATATGCTGGTGGAATATCTGAACCAGATGAAGCTACAAGGAGATTTGGTTAAGGATGAGCTCAAGCGGGTATCTGCGGATCGCGATGAATACAAAAAGAAGTACGAGGAGTCGGAAAAGCAGAATGCGAGTGTCCGAGAGGAGCTCACGTCGTTTCAAAACTCTTCTACCGTGGGCGGAAGTTCCACTGCGGGTTCCACGGAAAAGGCAGATACAAACAGCATCAACACCACATCTGCTTCGGCGAAATCTCCCGTTACATCGGTCCTTGGAGTTTTATCTCCCAGGCAAAAGCCAGAATCCAGTGATAACAAGGATGTTAATGAAGAATTCTTTTCGTACGACGATGAAATGCCAAAATTACAAGCGGAGATCAAAGCTAGGTCAGCAGAGGTTGATAAGCTGAAGTCGGAAGTATCTTCATTGCAAAATGATCTCACTGCTGCTAAAGAATTAAGTTCTGGCTTGGCGAAAGATTTAGAAAGAGTAACACTCGAGTTGAATGATTCCATCAAGGAGGCGACTGGTCAGGCTCAGTCCCATCAGGAACAGATTGGGTTCCAGGAGGGCGAGATACGAAGGCTCTCTGATAAGCTAGAAGAAACTGAAGCACATCGTACAGAACTTGAGAAGACTTTAGATACCCAAAAGAAGGAACACTCGGAGAAGTTGGGCAAATTGCAAATTACGGAAACACAACTCGCCGAGCTCAAGAACAATATAGACGCACAGAATGAGGAGCACTCGGGGATATTGAGAAAACTACAAAGTGCGGAATCACAGCTTGCCATGGTCGAGGAGGCTTTGGCAAATGAAAAGAAGCAGAGCTCTGAGAGATTTTCGATTTTGAAATCGGAGCTCAAAGACCAAATTACAAAGTCAGAACAAGAACTAAAGTCCGAGTTGGATGGGCGTAAAGAAGCCGAACGACGAATCGAGTCCCTCAATCTTCAGATCAAGGAACTTGACACATTAAAGAAAGAAATAAAGTCTCAGTTAGATGCTCGTAAAGAAGCCGAGCAACGAATAGGGCTCCTCAATATTGAAATCAAGGAGCTCCACGAGCTCATGGAGCTGAAGGAATCAAGAGTCAAAGATGTGAAACGCATCCATGAGCTTGAGAGCGAGATGGAATTTCTAAAATCCCTCCGAGAGCCACCTCCAGCAAATGAAGATGCCTCTACACCTGGCGCAGCCACATCGTCGACATCAACGCCCTCTACATCCAGTAAGAAGAAGTCAAAAGGCAAGGCGAAGAATAAGAAGGGTGGCAATGCTGCTGCTGCTAACAAACAACCTACTCCGGTCTTGGCAGTAGCTGGAAAGACACCCGAGGCGATTGCTCATGAATTGCAGGCTGAAATAGACAAACTTAAAGCCGAGATTGATGACCAAAACAACGAAATAGAGAGGCTACAAAAGAAGCGCAAGATCGAGGAAGATCTCCGCGAGGAGATCGAGAATCTTCAAGAGAATTTACTTGTTATTGGCCAAGAATGCGTTACGGCCAAGGACGTTATCAAGGATCTTCGAGCCGAGAAAGCTTCTCTCGAGGAGAAGGTCAGTAAGCTAGAAGCGGACATCAAGGAACAAGAGAATGGAAAGCCAGCTTCGGAAGAAATAGAGAAGGAAAAGGCTGCTCTGAAAGACCAACTGGCCGTTGTAGAATCCCAACTACGAGCCAAGATTGAGTCCAGCGTTGATGCCGAAGAAAAGCGAGCTGCAGAGGCGATCAGGTTACAAGGAGAGAAGGCTGTGCTTGAAGAAAAGGTCGGCAAGTTAGAATCTGAAATCGATACTTACAAAGCAGCTTCGGCTAAATTAGAGTCTGAAATCGAAGCCAACAAGACAGCTTCAGCCAAGTTGGAAGAAGAGAAGGCTTCTTTTGAGAAGAGGGTAAGCACGCTAGAGTCTGAAATCGGAAGTCAGAAGACAGCTTCAGTCAAGGCAGAGGATGATTTCAAGAAGCTCACGTCTGAGTATGAAGACTTGAAGTCAAAATCAAGCACGATGCAAAAGGACCTTGGTGCCGCCGAGCAATTAGCTACATCACGTTATAAGGAGTTGACAGACTTGAAACAAATTATACAAAATGCTCAGCCGGAATTGAAGACTCTGCGCGCTGAGAATGCGAACTTGAAGAGTATTAAGGATGAGTTGAACGCTCGTACTTCCGAATTAAGAAGATTGGAAGCTCGCGAGAAGGATTTGAAGGGTGATCTTGCTAGCTTCAAAAAGCAAGCTGCTGATAGAGATGGCGAGATTCGGTCTTTGAGTGAGAAAGTTGTTCAGGAGACCAATGGTCGACTTCGAGCCGAAGATCAAGTTCGTGTTGCACAGCGTGATTTGCGAAAATCTGAGGCAGAAAAGATTCAAATGGCAGCTTCGGGCGAAAAGGCTAGCGAAGAACTATCTAAAGTGCAAGAAGAAGCTGGGAAGTTGCGTACTCGTGTCCGAGATCTCGAAGGACAGGTTTCAAAACTTTCTACTGAGACCAAGGGGCTTCACGAGGAGGTCGAATTAAGAGGTTCTCAATACAATAGTGCACAAAGTCTTCTCGGAAGCATGAGAGATCAACAAGCCGAGATTACTGTACAATTGAAGGAATCTAGAGAACAATCAGAGAGTCTTGCAGAAGAACTTGCCGAAGTTCAAAGGTTACTAAGCGAACAGACTCGACAGGCAGAAATTATGCGCAAACTCGTGGCCGGTGTGAACGATGGAGCTGATGCCAGGATTCGAGAAATGAAAGAACGTATGGAATCTGCAATTGCAGAGCGTGATCGGGCCGAAGAGGAGGCCAGTACCAATGCTCGTCGCAGATCTCGAGAAGTAGATGAGCTCAAGACCAAGATTAAGGATTTTGAGCGTGATATTAAGCGAGCAACTGACAACCGAGATGAATTGGAGCAGTCACAGAGGGAGTTTAAGAGACGTCGTGAAGAACTTGAAAGTGCAGCCGAAAAGTCCGCCCAGGAAGTCAATGAGACCCGCTCAGCAATGATTGAACTCCAAAACGCCTTGGATGCTAGCGGAAAGCAACTCCGTGATGCCGAAAAGTCGCGAGCAGATGTACGAAAACTTCTCGACGAAGCAAATCAACGATATGAAAAACTCGAAAAAGAATCTAAAACTTTACAGATGAAAAATTCGAGATTGAATGATGTATCTTCAAGATCAAGTTTAGATTCTGGAAGATCGAAGAGTTCGAATGGAGCTGCACCGATGGATACTACTTACGTAAAGACGGTTTTGTTACAGTTTTTGCAACAAAAGGATAAGAAGATACAGCAGGCTTTGGTCACCACGGTTATTGGACAATTGTTACAACTTGATAAGTATGTCCCGTTCTTCCTTCCTACCTCTCTGCTAGCTCATATTCTTGGATGGGGCTTGGATCGTAGTTTACTAATGAGATTGAATTACAGAAATGACCAGGAGAAATGGATTGCCGCGATTTCGACTTGGAAGTGAATACTTGGTAGCACTGAAGCGAAATTCTAAGGAACGCCACAAAGCAAGCGGCGATTTTGGATGTGGTTTGCGTATTAGGATCTTGGGGGGATGGTGCTCTGGGTGAGGAGGTGGTTTGTAGGATCAATGAAGGAGCGCAGGATGAATTAGACGAGAGAGAGGGAGATGAATGTTTACGCATGCAGGTTACTCGGGACGAAGAAATCCTTGTTGTATATCGTTATGTCAGTATAGTATTTGAGCATTTCTAGAGCCACTATACATGAATAGTCTTAAAAAGGCGATTAAGTCCAAGCTTTGCATTCTACATCTTATGCAATGATGTGCCCAAGGGAAGATAGACTGAGTCGGCCACCCCTTTTACTGGTCGCGTCGCACAACCTGATGCCTATCGCTACCTCGTACACGGATTTTGATATACGAGCATCGATGAAAGTTCTTGGCTCCCCAATCTCTTTGCTGGGAGGGGGGTGGTCGTGCCGTCCTTGAAACGGTTGGTTCTTTCTACGACCTGCATTTGTACGACGACGGGACGGCGCATAGATTGGTTCATGGTCGAGCGATTGCACTGCCGAAGACGATATTGAATAATTGCGATACGAGGTTACACGGATGGGAGATTGTTGAGGGGGAATCCATTGGCCAATCATGCCCGTGGACGGCGGATTTTTTTTTGGGTGGGCATGTAAACAAGTTTTGATCCCTTTCTTTCCCTCTTCCAACGCTCAAAGTTCATAAATCTATAAGTAAGTAGGTTGACTTGGTTATTTTGGACACAGGGTCAGGAGAATCGATTTCGTAGTGTCTCTGGAGTATCTACTGCATCTCCCACCATCCATTTATCCCTTGATTCCTGGCAATGTTGCTCCCATCTCCTATCTTCTCCCTCGCCCTCGCTCTCGCCCTCAATCTCATAACTCACACGATCAGCACCCCAGTCCATCCATACCTCTCCAACCGCGACTCCAACCCAGGAACCTGGCATACCCTCCCTCCCATCCCCACTTACCCCCGTCAAGAGCACTCGACAGTTTACGTATACCCACACATCTACATCCTCGGGGGCGTCATCCCTTCCCCCACCAACTCCACCACCGAGCCCTTCATCACCACCTCCCTCGTCCAGCGCTACTCTCTCCTCACCCAAACCTGGTCTCCCGCCGCCGATCTGCCCCTCCCCCTCAACCACATCAATGCCGCCGCCATCAACGGCAGGATCTACATCGTGGGGGGGCTCACCCCCTCCAATCAAACCTGGATAGCCAGCCGCGCAACCTTCGCCTACGACCCCGTAAGCGACACCTGGACGCGCCACAACGATATCCCGACCGGTCTCGAAGTCGGCGCCGCCGCCGTGGCCGTGAGAGGGAACACCATGTACCTCGTGGGCGGGCTGACATCGCTTGATCCCTCGCAGTCGTTTCAACCCACGGTGGACCTCTTCACGGCCTATAATGTGGGAACGCAGATCTTTTGGCATTTGCCCGCGTTGCCGGCTCCGAGGGATCATGCGGGCGTGGGTTGGGTCGCTTCGACGGGGGCTCTTTACGTCCTGGGGGGGAGAGCTTTTGGTCACGATAACGTGGTCGATACGACGTTTCAATACTCGTTCCGGACGGGGGGGTGGCAGGAAATGGCGAAGATGCCGACGGCGAGGTGAGTGTTGTGATCGTGTGTGACTGTGACTGTGACCGTTTGCTTTCTTCTGTGAGAACTTGAGATGAATTTTTGAGGTTGTGAAATTTGGGTTTGGAGGGGGGAGGAAGTGTATG
The DNA here is from genome assembly GCA_002162555.1 of Monilinia aucupariae. Lineage (NCBI taxonomy): Eukaryota > Fungi > Ascomycota > Leotiomycetes > Helotiales > Sclerotiniaceae > Monilinia > Monilinia aucupariae. Next base: position 1,991,638 of record NGKF01000003.1, read on the forward strand.
GATTCATTCTACGTTCTTCCTAAATGATTGTCTTTTCGTTCCTTCTTCCCAGCTCACCTTCTTAATTGCATCTCTCGGTCGATGGGGTCATCCGTGACTAACTCCCTCGTTTGATTATAGGGGGGGTGTCGCCTCGGCTATGATCGACGACTTCATATTCGTCATGGGAGGAGAGGGGAACCCGGCCCCCAATAGTGATGGCGTGTTTCCTCAAAACGAAGCTTATGATACGAACACCGATACGTGGAAGGAATACACGGGAATGGGTGTTCCGAGGGTGAGTTTTCCTGCTTTCTCCTTTTTGATCATACCACCTCACCCGATCCAACATCTTAACACTGCAACACCACATAACTTGATACCATTGAAATCTTCCCTCCTCCCTCCTCCCTCCCCATAAAGAAACAAAGACTAATCCTGATCCCCTTCACTCTAGCACGGTACATCCGCTGTCGCCATCGGGAACAAGATATATATACCTGGGGGAGGAATCGCCGAGGGTGGTGCTCCAACGAGTTATTTTAGTTATTTTGAGGTTTGAGGTATGAGGTATGAGGTGTGAGGGAATGTGAAAGAAGAGAGAAGAAAGAAGAAACATTGAGGTTCAGGTTTAGGTTACTGGGTGGAATATACAGTACGAGTAAATGAATGGGATCAATTACATTCTCGGGTTTCTCCTCCATGCCACTCCATTTCCACCCCTCCATTCCCCATTCCCCATTCCCCCTAAAGATTCTCTCGGTAACATGTCAACTCCATCCTGAGTAACTTCACCCAAGTCCACCGACCCTAAATTCCTAGACATGCCACATCGATATCAGCATCGACATCAACATCGACATCAATATCTTGCTTCCTTGATTCAATCTTGTATTCATATCCGTATCCAGATCACTCGGATATCCTGATGAGGAATAAGAAGGGAAGGGAAGGGAAGGGAAGGGAAGAGAGAAGAGAGAGAGAAGGTTGTTGGTTGTTGGTTGTTGGTTGTTGGTTGATTCTGTTGACTGATTGATTGGTTGAGTGAAGGAGGCTTGAGAAGATCTTGAAGCGAGCGGCAAGAACCATACAATACAATACACTCAGGACTTCCATAGCCGTAGCCATCCACCCGCCCTTCTAGCACGTTTTGGATAGATTAAGTACTGCCATCTTCAAATTGAAGTCTGAAACAAGCTGATCGACTCTTGTTCTTGGGATAGACGTAATACTCTCTCTTCTCTCGACACAGCCTCGCATCGTACATCTCATTGGCGTTGAAGAACGAAAGATTGAGACTGGAAAGTTGAAACAGAAAACGAGAGTTGGTCGAAGCGCATCCTTCCTGCTTCTCGTTCGTCATCCGTCATCCGTCACGTCCTTATTTACTGCACTCGAGTGACAATACTATATATCATGTAAACCATATATATCATGTAAATCATGTCAATCATATAGATTCGTATTATTCAGAGAGGGGAAATACTGTAAGAGGGAAAAAGGAAAAAGATTCTTATTATTATTATTATTATTATTCTTCTTATTATTATTGTTCTTATTATTATTATTCTTCTTCTTCTTCTTCTTCTTCTTCTTCTTCTTCTTCTTCTTCTTCTTCTTCTTCTTCT
>NGKF01000003.1:1994264-2035208 GCA_002162555.1 Monilinia aucupariae
CCAGTCCGACAAGTCATCTCTCAGCGCCGCGCTTCCACAACATAAATCTTTCCACGACGCGGCGCAAAATGCTGCAGTTTACTTATTTTCTTTCACAATGATGAGTTCCATGCTGCAAAATTTACTAACGAGAATCGACGATGGAAATAGATCTACCGGGGGAACGAATCGCGATCCATCAACATCATCTTCCAAAGAGGATGCCGCAGAAGCGACGGCCGATGAGGAGGATTCGGAAGATTACTGCAAGGGAGGTTATCATCCCGTCCAGGTGGGTGAGAACTTCAAGGATGGTAAATATACCGTGGTCCGAAAGTTGGGTTGGGGTCATTTCTCGACCGTCTGGCTCTCCAAAGACAATGTCACGCAGAAACATGTGGCTTTAAAGGTGGTACGGTCTGCAGCGCATTACACGGAAACGGCCATAGACGAAATCAAACTACTCAATAAGATCGTGGGTGCGAAGCCAGATCACCCGGGTCGAAAGCATGTGGTCAGTCTGCTGGACTCCTTTGACCACAAGGGTCCAAATGGCACACATGTGTGCATGGTCTTTGAAGTCTTGGGGGAGAATCTTTTGGGTCTGATCAAGAGATGGAATCACCGTGGAATCCCCATGCCGCTGGTGAAGCAAATCACAAAACAAGTCTTGCTGGGTCTGGACTATCTGCATCGGGAGTGCGGCATTATACACACAGATTTGAAGCCGGAGAACGTCCTGATAGAGATTGGAGATGTGGAGCAGATTGTCAAGACGTTCGTCAAGGAGGATACGAGCAAGGACAAGGAAGACAATCGCAATGGCCGAAGGAGAAGACGAACACTCATTACGGGCAGTCAACCTTTGCCAAGTCCATTGAACGCCAGCTTCAACCAAGCAGATTTGATGAGGTTTCCTGGCGGCACGCCAGGTTCGCATGGGAGCATCAATGAACTGCTCAACAACAGTAAATATCTCTCGTGGGAAATCAGGTCATGTATGGTATTCTAATGTTTGGTGCAATAGGTCGTGCCAATAATCCTTCCCCTCTCAAGGAAAAGGCAGATGAGGATAATCACACACAACGAGAGAAGACGGCGTGAGTAGCTTATCCTCATATCCTTGAGCACTATTCCTAACTTGATTCTAGCGATCTCCTCACAGATAAGGTCTCGGGCATATCACTCGACAAAAACTCGGGTGAAAGGAAAAAGGCAGAAGATGCAAACCAATTTGATATCATTTCAGTCAAGATAGCGGATTTGGGCAATGCATGCTGGACCGGACATCACTTTACCAATGATATTCAGACCAGGCAATATCGATCACCAGAAGTTATATTGGGTTCCAAATGGGGTGCCTCTACAGATGTTTGGAGCATGGCTGCTATGGTATGCTCATTCACCCTCCCCTTTCAAACAGTACTACCTCTAACACTTCTGCTTACAGGTCTTTGAACTTATTACGGGTGATTATCTCTTCGATCCTCAATCCGGAACTAAATACGGCAAAGACGATGACCACATCGCTCAAATCATCGAACTCCTTGGACCCTTCCCTAAATCCCTTTGCTTATCTGGAAAATGGTCTCAAGAAATCTTCAACCGAAAGGGTGAACTACGAAACATTCATCGATTACGTCATTGGGCATTACCGGATGTGTTGAAGGAAAAATACCACTTCAAGGAAGATGAGGCCAAGAGAATTGCGGAGTTCCTGACCCCGATGTTAGAATTAACACCGGAGAAGAGGGCGAATGCTGGAGGGATGGCAGGTGCTCCATGGTTAGAAGACACAGCCGGTATGAAAGGGGTGAAGATTGAGGGCTTGGAGGTGGGGAGCAAAGGCGAAGGGATTGAGGGATGGGCATACGAAGTTAGGAAGAGATAGAGGCTGAACTGATATCCCGGGGGAGGATAGAGTGTGGGGATACTTTTCTTACAGGACTCAGATGCAGTTGGTGGTGTGAAGTGAGACGAGGAGCCATAAGTGCCAGCGGTGCGGTGGTGATCTTTTGTGCAATTCGCTTCTACTACTAGGTTCGGGGGTGGGGGTAGGGGTTGGCACTGACATGGTGTATCACGAATGACGGATTTTCACACACGGTATAAATGAGAGGTGACGAGATGAGATGAGACAAGATGAGTGACGAAACAGGGTGGATGAATGGATGGCATGAACTAGGTTGAAATGATGGAACAGGAGAATGGAAGGAATAATGTGAAAGAAATTCTATCCTGTCTATAGCGATACTATACTATACTCACAGACAAGACGTCATTTGGTCTTGGTCTTGTTCTTGATCTTGATCTTGATCAACCTATAAGCATGGTAGGAGAAAAAAGAAAACTTGGGTGATTTTTTCTTTATGAATTTTGTACTTTTTGTATAGAGCACACATGCGTGCACACATACGTGTGTGTGTGCATGTTGAATGCATGTACTTGAGTATACTTTTTGTGGTTTGCTTTGGGGTGTGGAGGTATGAGGTATCTGATTTGTTTGGTGGAGATGGAGAGGATGAGTGCAGCAGTGGTTGTGTTTGTTTTTATGATGGATTGATTGATTGGGGTTGTGGGTTGTGGGTTGGGGGTCGAGGAGGAATGGTATGTATGTATGGGGTGGATTGGGATGGATATGGGTAGATGCTAGATGGTAGATGGGTGGATATACTAGTTTGAAGTGCATCATATCGTGTGGGTGAGTGAGCATACAGTACTCGAGTATAGTAGGTGATGAAGAGGGGGGAGGGGGAGGGGGTAGAGTAGAGTAGAGTATATGGTAGGTATATATAACATGCTACGAGTAGAGGAGGTAGATTTACCCCTTCATTCTCTTCTCTTCTCTTTTTCTCTCTTCTCTGCTCTCTCTTGACTGATGAAAATATATCAAGGCTACAACTACTCGATCTATATACGTAGGTGGGTAGTATTGGGAATAGGTCAACCCTCATGCAGCCAGCGAGTGCAGAGGAAAAGATAGGCTGACAGCAGGTACTTTCTACTTATTATAGCTAGCTGTAGGAGTAGACTTCAAGATCAGATGATTCCTTTCTCACTCCCAACTCCGAAAACTCCCGTGCCAACTAGTTCTGGTTTGACTGATACAGCATGATGTGAAAAGGTTCATCACTCCATCCCTCCCTGCCTCCATCTATCCATTCATTTATCCAGCTGTGTATTCAGACATTTCCCTCCCAACCTGTCCTCTCCATTTTGCCTTTGGTTTCATTCCATTTCCTTGCCTTTCCTTTTCCCATCCCATCCCATCCCATCCATCCTTCCTCCCTATCAAAATAAATATCAAGAAGGCAGTTATCCAAACAACATCCAATTTCACTGCTCCTCTCCATCACTCAGATCACACATCCCCTACTCATGATATCGTCTATCCCCCTTACTCGGACTTCTCCCCTTACTTCTCCCCCGATTTTTGCTCGGACTTCGATTTTCAATCGCTTTGAATTCAAACTCTTCATTCCCATTTCCAAATCCATTTCTCTGACCGAACAATGATCTCTGCGCAGTTCCCGCTCCGGTAGGCCACGGTTCATAAGGGCCGAAATGTGATTGGGGCGTTTGAGGGATCCCCCAAGGATTTGGCTGCGCGAAATAGTTTACGTGTTGAGGGTGGGGGAGATGTGCTGGATGGGGTTGGATTTGAGGGCCCGGGTTGAAGGAGGGGGGTTTGGAGCGGAACATTCCAAAGGCCATGTTGTTTACAGCGATGGAGAGAGTGAAGATTAGGGCCACGAAAATCTAGGCTTGGGTATTAGTTCAGAGGGCTGTGGGATTGGGGATGGTTGGCGGAAACGTACCATGGCTTTGTAGCTAATTGGCTGAATAAAGCTATCCAATATCTCTGCAAAGGTCTTCGCACTGATTCTAGCTCTCCCAACACTATTTGGGTCCATGGTCATACATGATTCCCAATTATTGCAAACTGTCTCCAAAGCCGGCAATCTCATGCTGGGTTCACATCTATTCTCTGCGTATTGTTTGGCGCAGTTAGCCATCTCAGATAGAACTTCAGCGGTGGCCTTTTGAGATGCTTTATCAACGTCGCTTCGAATTGTAGTCCAGAATGTGTAAACTCCAAACATGATGAGTCCGACGACAAAAGTGTTGAGCGCAAGTTGAGCATAGTAGGAAAGGATATTAGGTAGGTTTGGTCGGGACTCAATGCCAGACAAGAAGGAAGAGAACCAGCCTGGTTTTCCGCTGTCTTGGTTTCCTTGATTCGATCGACTATTTGGTCTGGACTCTGCAGACTCGCTCTCTGATTCTGAAGCGGAATCTTTCCTGTGGTGTCGCACGATTCCCATGGATTCATCTTCTCGTTCATCCCGATGTTGACGCTTTCGCTTCTTAGCTATAGGTTGTGCTGCTAGTTTCATTCTGCGTAAATCGTTACGGACGCCCGGGCTTGTGCCTTTGTAATTTGCTCCATATTTGCCAAATAGTGGTTTACGTGAAGAAGTGTGTGATGCGAAGGTTGTCATGGCTTTGCTCGCAGTTTTGGGTATCTCGGGTGTATCCTCTGCGTCTGCTGTCTCGCCGGGCGAGGATTCAATACCTGAAGCCTCCGAGTAGATATCTAGAGTATATGGTTTACGGGGCGTGGTGAATGCTGGATTTCGAAATGCTGGAGCTGGTGAGTTTGACTTTGCCAGAAACGAATTTGTAGGTTTAGAAGAAGCTGTGAAAAGTATTAGTATAAGTGTGACTTTGGTTTGAAGGTGCTATTTTGGAGGAAGAAAAACCCACCATCATCTATTTGCATCTTATCGATTGGCATAGGCTTGAACTGAAGGAAAGGTGATTTTGGATCCATAGGGCCACCTTTCTCCTGCCATTCAAAGTCCATTGGACCTTCACCCGTCCTCCTTGGTGTGCTGCTGTACATCGTGATTATTTGCTTTTGAAAGTCTAAAATTGAAGCTTCAACAATGACTGGCGATATAGAGTGAGATGATACTGCGGGCAGGAAAGGTGGGTGTAGCTATTTACTTGCTCGTATCAAAGTAAACAAAACATTCTGGCTCCTGAGGCAACCAAGTTTTTTAAGGTTCGACGCTAACCTTAATGCGCACTGGCCAGAATTGACAAAGTAAAGCTTCATCATTCAACTTCAACAGAACGCGAACTGCGACCAGGCAATTCAATTAATCTCTTCGCATTTATTCTCTTCTTCAACAGCAACAACAACAACAACAACTACACCAACTACAACTCAAGATTTGTACCAAACATATTGGCCATCAACCTTCGATAAATCTACAAATCATATCTCAAAGCAAATCGTCATTCGATCCTAATAATATCAGCCTCCTCTGTGCTCTTTTTCACAATCTGCAAATATGTCGGATTCCGACTTTGATTCAAGGCCGATCACGCCACTTCCAGAAGCTGGAAACGATGTCGGGGATCCAAATAGACCAATTTCACAAGAGAAAGATACACCAGAACCTCCCATGGCCAACCCAGACCTCGATATGGATGACATAGACAACGCAGAGGGCGGAGCTCAATCCGATAATGAATCGGATCTTTCCGACGTCGATGAAGCCAATTTTGATGATTTCGACGCAAGTAAAGTTGCATTGGAGGAGAGACCTATGGTTGGTATCGATGAAGATGTTGCAAAGACATTGAAGGCGAGTAAGCGCAAGCGTGCGGAAGGTGAAGGTAAGAAACCAAAGGAAGGAAAGCGAGACAAGAAGAAGAGACCGCGCAGAGACTCGGATGAGGATCCAGGTAGAATGGAGGTTGATGGAAAGAAGCCCAAGAGGGCAGATGGTGAGAGAAAGGACAGAGATAGAACGAAGGAGCGCAGAAAGGCTACGCCAGAACCGGAAAATGATGCGAATCTTACGCCTGATGAGAGGAGACGTCGAGCTTTGGATAAGGCTATGGATGCTGCTCTGAAAAATCCAAACAAGAGAAGAAGAAAGAAGGATGAAGTGGTATGTATCTGTTCTTTTTCGAAAGAAATTGGATCTAACTTGATGGTAGGACTTGGAAGAAGCATTTGATGATGAGATCGCAGCTTTGAAACTTCGAATGGAAGAAGCATGTCAAGCTGATAACGCTTCTCGAGATGCCAATCTACCCGCGACTAGAAAACTCGAAATGTTACCAGAAGTTGTCGCTCTTCTCAACAGAAACACCATCCAACATTCTATCGTCGATCCCGATACCAATTTCTTACAATCCGTCAAGTTCTTCTTGGAACCATTGAATGATGGAAGTCTGCCAGCGTACAACATCCAGCGTGATCTCTTTCAAGCACTCGCACGTTTACCAATCGAGAAGGAAGCACTTCTAAGCAGTGGGATTGGTAAGGTAGTTTTATACTACACCAAGAGCAAAAGGCCAGAAATCGGAATAAAGAGAATTGCGGAACGATTGTTGGGAGAATGGTCACGACCGATTTTGAAGCGAAGTGATGATTATAAAAAGCGCAAGGTCGCGACAAGAGAATTCGATCATCAGTATGTACATTCAATCCAACACAATTGTTCACACTAACGTCTTTTTCAGAGCCGCACAACTTGCTATCCGCCCCTCTGGTTCTCAATCTTCACAGATGCCTTCTTCCCAACGAATAGGTCTCACAGCTCGTGAACTTGAGCGTCAGCGTTTACTCGCACCAAAAATCATCAGTAACAGAGCTAGAATGGAAACTTCAAATACCAGCTATTCGATCGCACCTAAAAGCAATTTTGACCCAAGCAGAGGCTTGGATCCAAACTCTAGGCCTATTGGTGCGGGTGGTGTGGAGGCATTCAGGAAGATGACAACGAAGCAAGGAAAGAAAAGGTCATAAGATTTGAGTGCATGTGTGAGGGTGTGGGTGTGGGCGGTCGTGCGATGGAGATGACTTGTATTATTGAACCAAGGGAGAAATGAAGGTATGCAGGGCGTTTTTGAACTTCGCTGGACTGCTAACGATAGGGTCCTTTCATGGGTATTATAGGAAGGAATAAACAAAGAATGAAAGAATAATCATACATTCACATCGCATACTACGTAGTCTTGCCATCGAGTCAATTTGGGTGTACAAAATTGAAAAATTGAAAATATCATCCTCTGGCGCATACGTTCCAGTTTCTCTACCCAAGTGTGACTTGGAAAGTCGATTCGAAAATCAGATGATTCTCAGTCGATACTCATATGTATCCCTGGTAGATGAAGTCGGACCCGAAAACTTTTTGAGGGGAACGGTACAATGATAGGATGGATGAATGTTAAACACACAACGTCTCATCGCATCGCATTGTATGCGTATGTCATCTAATACTGCAGTACCGAGGAGAAAAAATAAACGGAACCATCCCCCCCGTAAGTACTCCGTAGCCCCCTTTCTTTCTCACGCGAAACTACTATGAAAAGTTTTACGCGCGGCTTCGGTTCTGGAATGAAACATATCCCCTGAAAATTTGTGTGGATAGGCGAACTCCGCCTTATATACAAACTGAACCTGAGAAGAGGTGTATTAATAAAAACCTATTTGGATTCCAGAGTTCCGAGAAGTATTTCCTTGGGGTAGATGGAATGGTATGAATTCCGATATTTTCCGATTTGGAGAGTTCCGGACGTGGTATATGATTGGTAGAGTTTTTCTTTTTCTTTATATTTTATGCCTTTCTAACTTGAGAGATGGTTTGGTGAGTGCTTAGATGCGGGTTTAGAGTACGATCTGTGTGTTTCGATGCTCGTGCTTTGCTTCCTTGTTGGCATGGATGGCGTTGAAGATGTAAATCGAAGATCGAAGATTGGGCAGCGGATGTATGGACTGGGTGGGTTTGTAGACTAATGCTGCGCGGATCGGACCAGTCCGTAAGCCAAGGGGCTGTGCGTGGGGTGGAGATGTATGTCGGTAGCTGCTAGCTAGAGTGATGACTAGACGACATGGTGGGGTGTAGGTGGCGCCTAAGCAGGAGTAATGAATGGCTGAATATTCATGGAAGGTGGTCTGGAATTTGAGGAGAAGGTTTGGTCTGTTATGTAAGTTTCAATCGGTTTAATTTGAATCTTATCTTGTGTATCGGTGTACCGTTAGTTGCGGTGTTCGGATGAAAGGATGTGCTTTGGATGAGAGAGGATAGGATGAAAGATGGGGTGAAAGGGACTAGATCGAATGCTGTAGTATCTCGACTTCGCCCAGCTGGCCATTTGGAGGATTGGTGGTAAGAAATCTGGACTTGAAGAAAAAGAGAAGAGTTGAAGCGATGGATTCGACTTCATGACTGCTCAAATGTCTACTTTCAAGTTCAACATTCATCACTTTAAACAGTTGAGACGAAGCAGATCACCGAAACACTAGAGGGGAGAAGAATATACTTGAGAATCTATTTTAGGTTGATTTTGATTTTTCATCCAAACTCCAATAAACACAGTACTGAACTGTCTGAGATTTGGTAGAAAATGTCCGGGTATCCTTTTGCTATTCCTTTCATGACCATTCCTATCCTTCCACTTTGCCGTTGCTTTGCTCCAAACCACGCCTTCAAAACAAATATCAGTAAACACCATTTTGATTTTTCATGAGTACCGCTCCAAACACCGTTTGTTCTTTTACATTCCTCGCTTCAAGCAGTTTTCATTACCTCCTCTTTACCGACACTAGAACTCTTGAACTCGTGCTTGGCGAGCGAGCTCCTCATTAACATTCATGATCCATATCTTCCTCTCTGCATCCCATTCGTTTGCTGTGGTGCGCCGTTTTGTGTTTGGCTGGACATGACTAGCATCTCGAAAGCTTCAATGCGTGATTTGAGAGATGCGTTTTCTTTCTGTAGGTATTTGTTGCGTTTTTCGAGGTGGTTGATGTATTCTGTTGCTTTCGATAAGACTGTTGCCTATTGAATCTATTAGTCTCAAATATCATCGATATCTGGTTTGCAAACATACCTTGTTTAATTTATGTGCTGGTGTTAAACCTTGTAAATCTTCCTCCTCGTCATCACCATTGAGATGATCATCACCATCTTCCTGCCCCCTCGAGCATTTTCTCGTCATTACCCTCAAACTTGGAACACTGTCTCTTAACAAAGCTATTTTGTCGTTCAAATTTGTTCGGTATCGTTTCTCGATCATGTTATGAGCCGTCTTCTTAATTGGTGGATGACGAACGGGCATTTCGTCTTCACCATCGGAATTCGAGTCCGAAGAAAAGGCTGATGATTTTCGTTTCAAATTATTGGAATGGTTGCAATTTGAATTAACTTGGCATGTAGGCCTTGAGATCGGGGAGTGTGGCGGAGAGCCTCTGGATGAGATCGGAGAAGTGGGATATGTGGAGATGTTCTGGGTTTGTTGGGGCATGGCTATAGCTCGAAGTTGAATTTCTTCTTGGGGAGTGAGGGTGCGGTTGTAGAGGATAGATTGCTGTTGAGGTTGAGGAATGGTTTGTGCGCGACGAAGGGTAGAAGAGTTGATGTTCGAGTTGATATGTGGTCGTGCCCAAGAAAGAGGCGTGGAATATAAACCCTCCCTGGATGGAATGTCGATGATGGGCGAACTCATAAGATGATTTGGTGTAGGTTGGAATAGCGGTTCTCCTGTTTCAACCAGGTTATCGTCGCCAAATACTGCTGCCTCGTCGATACTTGAAAGATTGCGGGAGAGTTCTAGGCCGCCCATATTAGGCGAGAGGGGCTCAACCTTGAGTTCTGGAAAGAGATCTGAGCTGGGTGATAGAGCTGTATCACTTGGATCGTCCCAACGCATCCAGTCTTCAAAGGTGCCAAAATCGAATGCTTGACCCGTGGAAGATTTGCGGTTGGTGTTTTGAAAAGACTCTTCTTTTGGGAGAATGTAAGAAGGTTTGGGGAAGATTGTGTTAGATGAAGTTGGTGATGGAAGGATAGAGTCACAAGAGTCGGAGTTATTGACAAGTGCAGTCTCACTATCCCAGTTGAATGGAGATGTACTCTGCTATAAGAGCTAGCTGTCAGTCAATGCCCTACTGTGGACTGATATTGGGAACATGAAGGACAAATTAAAGGCATTCCTAGGTGGTGTTCTCCACACTATATATACCCGAGGAGGCCGTATGACCTTAGAAGAAGCTATAGTCATAGCCATCATCGTCCTAATTTTGTATTTGAATGAAATAGCATACTTACTTCAGTTTGCTGCCGTGACAATGCGAAGTAATCGACGGCAGGCTTCTGGCAAACCACACTTGCCATTGGGGAGATTCTTGATATCAATTCAGATTGGGGTAAGTCAAAGCTTACTCCTCGGAGGATGTTCAAGTAGAATTGGAGTTCTAAAAGAATATATCGGATGCTATGTTTGTTAAGGATTGCCGAGGTTGATGATGATACAAAGCCGGACAAAGGAAGTGATTGTGAGTACGGGATTTGAAGATCTGAATGATGTAAAGGATAAACCTTATGCGAATCAGCTGTTTTGATATTTTGATGATTTGATATCTTATATGATCTGGTTGTGGCGTTTCAATGTCGGTCTCATTTTGGGGTATGGACCTTTAAATAATTCATAGAGTGGACGGAGGCTCCCAGGTGCGATATAAAATTCGGAAATTATTAGTTCCCCGGAATGAGCATATGGCAAGAAGACTTTTGTCCAGTTTTCAAGCCTCAGTACCGGTTCATCCTCGTTATCATACGAGTATCACGATTTGGATGATGTGATGTTAGAATGAATTGTGGGTATCGACGCCGAATCCAGACCGTATTCTGGTTCATTGAACTGTTCCATACGCGGGCGACTCCGTAAAGGTCTAAATGTACGAGTGACTGACTACTCGAGTAAGAATAGCTTCAAGACTGTAGAATAATTTGGCGAGGCCAAAACAGAGGAAGAACTGGGCACTGCTAGAACCGATGTTACTGGGCATTAGATGGGAACAAATGAAAGACTTTATGGAATAATGCAACAGATGAGAAGAATAATGTAATAACAACAACAATAATAATAACAAGTTGAGTTAGCATTGAGCGGATAGTACCAGTAGTACCAAAATAGGCACAGTAGCAGGCGGGAATGCATCTACTCGAGTAGATTCACACAGCTTCAATCTAATTCGACAGATGCTCTGCACTTATGCATCAGTACAGTATTATTAATCTTCCCAAGCTCTCAAGCAAAAGCAAGCACAAGCACAAGAAGGATCCGGACGATCAATTATCAAATTGGGAAATCCATGATTGGAGTCAATTGCTTAGGTACTGGTGGTCTCTTGGAATTAGACGTACCAAGGTCCAATACATTATACAATATATTACTCACCGAACTCCAATACCGTGAAGCTCCCCGAAAGTCATCGAGATCTTTTTATGGAACCCGTGTCTGTCGCTTTGTGTATGGTCGGTATGTGTAGAATAGCAGATGTTGATTGGTCGATTGAGGAGTTTGTATGAGGGGGGGACCGGAACAGACATGCTTTCGGCTTCTCTCTGATGAAAGGCGTCGAATATTACTCGGTTTGGAAATATTATCGGACCTCAAAATGCGTTGAAGAGCTATCAGGATGCAGTTTTTAATGTACTAACTGACGAGAATCTCATATAGTGGTCTGATTTTCTCAAAGTTTTCATGCACGTTCCCCAAAGTCCACATCAGCCACTCATGCATGGTAACCTTAACAGCAAAACAGCAGAACAGAACAGCAGAACAGCAGAACAGCAGAACTGGGAAGAGCAAGGAAGGGCTCGGGGGTCAGGGGGGCGAACTATTCTAAACCAATCGCTTCGAGACTGATTAGTCTGGTTATGACCGTTATGTAACATCAAATCCCCTTACTCATCGAACGGAGCGAACCGAATCAACAACCTTAATTGCCCTTTTCCGGGAGCTAATTGACTATCATTCTTTCGTTACGGACCATTACTTGGCTACTACTAGTCCTACTACTTCAAGTCTTCAACATGTAAACGACTAAAAGTGTAACATCGAACACACTTCCACCAATAGCCAACCAGTGATACACGGTTATGATATCAAGCGGATACCATCAACACTGCATTGAGAATCTAAACCGCAGAAAGCTCTGAAGATCCTCAGAAGGGTCAGGGTACGCAGGGACAACGTCCAAACTATACAAATTCTCCGACGTATATCGGCCGATGCTAACGTCATCCCTTGCTCAATATGTATATCTTACCGTGCTCCTCCAAGATTTCAGAAATGAAAGGACGGTTCTCATCGACGATGAGAGCCAACTATCAAATCAAATAACGATACAGTATGTATTGGACTCTTTCTTGGGGCTGGGGGTTCGATGGGTCCAATGGAAATCATTCCGTGAACGAGCTGCTCGTGCATAATCGTGGCAGATTTTCCCGGGGCTCGATAGGCTTCATCTGAACTAGTTTGGCATTCAAGCTTTCAGATTATATTACTGATTCGTTATATTTCTAGGCGTTTTGTTCGGTTCAAGTTTCCCCTTCACCGAGCCCATAGTTGGAGTATATATGCTTTCTACGTGCGGAGCTGTTGTGACCACAAGTGTGTTTGCTGCTCTTCCTCCGCAGTTCTCCAAGATTTATGTTGATCATGATGAGATTTAATATGCATTCAATCGATGCTTTGCCAAAAGCGAGCGGTTCGTCAAGTTCGATGAACTCACTACGTTACCAAGTCATACCAACTATATCTGCACTTCAACGCAGTACTCATCTCACTGTACGAGGACCCCGAGAGCCTTTGTTTGTAACCCCACATTTCGTCAAACCATCATCGCAATATACTTAACCCCTTACCTAGCTGAAGGAATGATGAATTGAAGACTCTGTTCAAACGGGCAATTGCATGATCTCAGCCTGTATTTTGATGACGGATGCTTGCACGGCCTTGGTTGAACAAAACAGCCCCTTCTTCCATCATATCTCCCTTGATAGCTAATCATGGGGCTATCTATATCTCAAAGTTCTGTGATGTAAGCCTCATCTATCTTCCGCCTTTCGATGCATGGCTACACCGAAAAGTTAGTGCCACAACAGTGCAAGGAGTTGAAACATATACTGCTTGATACCAAGATCGTTGAGGGTTTGTTTTGCAGGTCATCGGTATGATAATTAGCATCTTCTGCCCCATTGTGGGACGCTATCACAATGATATACAGCAACCAGTGGTCATGCCGCGAGAAACCGGTCTTGGAGGCACGTTTCACGGCATATTCCATGAAGATGCGAGGCATTGCATAAGGGTTCTTCAGATTCAAAGAAGTTTGCAACGATTTAGGCGGTATTCTTGAGGATCTGCCTAACCCTCTCATAGGTAAAAGCATGGCTGTGCATATCTAATAATCCTCCAAATTGCTCATACGGATCACTAATACCCCCACACTTAATATAAGAAATCAATAGTAGCACCATACTACCATGAATACACTTAATACAACAAAGGTTTAGGCTTAAGAACGACGATTATTATAAACAAGACTCTTCTTTGAAACCTCGATTGTACAACAACAACAACTGCGCTATCGACGGTCTTTGAAGATTTGCAAAGCTTCTGGAATGTTGACATTCGATTAGATGTTAGACGAGAAGAAATTCTTAGCGACAGTATAACAAGTTTCTAGTAAAGCTTGCTTTGTTTGTTACCGATATAAATTTACTACATTGAGGATTTGAAAGTAGATAGAAATAGTTTACAAGAAAAAAGAATAACAAATCTTCAAGTTTTCATTCTATAAGTTCTTTTTTGATATTTGATATCAAGCAATTTACAACTAGCACATTTATATAAAAGCTTATGATTACAGTATTATACATCTCTCTATCTGTACTTTATATACTATCAAAATGTATTATATTTTATATTTTGACAATAGCTTTGATAGATCAGGTGGGTACTATACGCAAGAATGTTCAAGTTGAAGATGAAGAGTTGACTTGGCAGCTCTGAAGCAATTGGGCGAGAAGTTATCAATGTTGTTCAAATAGAATGAAAGCCATTATAGTATTGTGTCCTTGATATTATCAGATGAGACGACCTCAAAGGTCAAAAGTAAGACATGGCACCTATACTCTCAATCGAAACATGATATATGGAATCAGCACAAACGTCCTCGATATTTGGGTGAATGGGAGGCAAAGGAAATCTCTTCTTGAAAGTACGAAGAGGAACGACGCGTCAAGGGTGTTTACCCAATGGGATTGGTGATCTTTGACGCAGCTTGTAAAGGAATTTCGAGGCTTTCTGGCCTTGCATTTGTACGGCCATCACTGCCGTGACTCTAGACTTGATATACCGAATAGCAATGGAAAATGCTATGAGCGAAGAGTTTATCCTCGAGTACAACAAAGCCCAAAACTAGATTACCTTTAACCAGCAAACACCGAGTGAATTGGTTGAAAATGAAGGCCTGCAGCTTACAGCCCGTCCATCAGGTCCCCCACCTCCAAACATCGATATCCCTAGCATTTCCTTGTAGCGAAATCCCCTCCAATGATAAGATTCATACAAATCCAGATCGGTTTATCCTCAAATCTCAAGTACTAGAGACTCGACTGACGGCTTCGATTTGGCCAAAAATGATAAAAAGATATATGACGTGTGATATGTCATCACATGACCAGACTGGGGCACGATCCCAGGACCTTATCCGCGCAAATCTGGAGAATTTGTTAAGGATACGTGATAACCAACTACACCATCCGGCCGTTTTTGAGTGACGAAGCGACATCAATTAAAATATATATACTCGAAAGTTGGGAAAGGTGGAAATTTGATTAGATGGTGGATTTGGTGGGGCTGATAGAGCGTGGGCTGGTCGGGTCGTCTCGGCTCAGCCCCTTCATCTCTCGCTAGTCCGATTTTTTTTTCTAGTCAGAATTTTCACCTTGATAGCTAGACACTCGAGTTGATAGATAGCCTAGCAACTAGATTCCCTTTCTTCCCTTACTCGGTGCCTTTTCTCTCTTTCTCGCTTTCTATCTTAAAGTATCGACTATCGTTCTCTTAATATATATATATCTTTCAGTTTTACTCTTACGTCAAATAGATGTTCCTTTCAGCTTGACTCGCGGGAATCTTATATTTCTTTTGAAAAAGAGCGAGAGTTTTGATAAGGCTCGAGCTCTGCGTAGGGGGCTACCCTGTATCATCGATTTGAATCCGGTGCTTGGAATCGAATTTTGGTCATTTTTGGAAGTCCCATCTCCTGGTGGGAGGGGGCTTAGCGTTTCCTATCATTACTTGCTCAACGTGCGCGAAACCTTTTGTCTAGTTATTTAGCTCGAGCTAGAAAGAGCATCACTGATCCATGTAAAGCCGCTGAGCAAGAAAAAAAGTATTGAAACAGTGTTTTTCTTTGTTTTTTTTGGTCTCAAAAAACCCTCCGCAAAAAAAGATCTTCCCTACTCCTCTCCCCCTTTCGCACCCCTCCCCTTCAAAACTGCAAAAGAATGCGCTGATGAGAGTGGGATTCGAACCCACGCCTATTACTAGACCAGGAGATTGTAAACAATCTTGAGTTAAGAGCTTTAAACCTTAACCTGGCGCCTTAGACCAACTCGGCCATCTCACCATGTTTGTTTCAGACCTCGAAGGGTTTTAAGAATATATTGAGATTACAAAAGAAGTGGAGAATAGGTGTGACTGCCCCACTTGGTTCTTCAACGATAGCCCCTCCTTGGCTATTCTATTCAAACAACCAACTCACTTGTTACTAATATCGATTACTTTTCAGCACTGCAATTTGTGATTTTATGGTAAATAATTTCTCCTGGAATTCATACACAACCCTTTCCTATTTGTCTTCCCCTTGAAAAGATAGTCTACCGGCTTGCCCAACCTAAAAATTACTTCAGATAGGAATATACCTAGCACCTATGCTTTCACATTAGTAGATATCGAACGGATAGCTGATGCTATTTTTGGAGCTATATTATCTGGTAGAGGTGGCGTGGCTTCTAATCTAGATCTTTGGCTGCATCTATTATTTACTTATATAACCTAATAAAACATAGGCTATTTGTTTGGACACCTTATATCATTTTCAAGTGGATTGTAGGTTGGTCTAGGGTGGGATCTCAAGCTCCTTCATTCCTGGTAAACTTTTGATGCCATGACTTTCGATGGTGCATAGGCGATGGTCAAGAATCTATTAGAGTAGCTTCATCACTGTCGCTTGCTCATTGATACATGGTTGGGGTATGAAAAAGAAGTCTAAATATCCAAGGTCTGGAAGAGCTCTAAATTGACATCTGCCCCGGTACCAAACTGCCTAAATCCCACAAATACCACATTACTAAGCATTGCATCCAATCACCAGCCATCTAGTGCTCAATTCTAACAAAAGCCGACCCCCTATGACTCGCTAAACACGTTCCTACCCAACGTTCAAACCAATGACGGCTCTAGCAATTGATGGCCAAAATGCTTCTTCCTCAAGTATCTCTAATTTTCCCTCTCAGCAGAAATGTTTTTCCCCAGCAGCTCATCCAAGATTTAAGATACAAATAACACCATCAAACCAACCAACCAACTCAACCAACCGACAGTAAAATATCACCACTAATAAAGATGAAGACAACATTAGTATGAGATAAGATCTCATCATCAACCGTCAAGTCGCCATCGAAAAAACCAATAGATCTTCAGCTCCATCGAGATCTGGCGCAGGCCCATTATCAATTATCGAGTCGGCAGTCCGCACCATTCATCAATCTTCAGCTCCATCAGTAGGACACACGGTTCCATCATCGACTACCGAGTCGCAAATCGACATCCCTGATCTTGATCTAGCTGCATCAGTAGGGTATACAGTCCTAACAACGACTGTCGCACCGCGACTCGATTTCATTGATGCGGCTATAGGTATATTAGACGAGGATAGAGTCGTATCGACCTTAGACCAGAATCCAACACCAACTACCTGGATTCCGGTTTTAGCTCCGCTGGCCCAGACTCCAGATTCAGAGCCAACATATAATTCCTCAACGACTCAAGTTGAGGAGTTGGGAGCTCTTGAAATCGCAACCCCGTCGGCCCCAACTCCACTACCAATGACCTGGATTCCACCACCAACGACCTCAGCCCCCACCAAAACGCCACAAAAGCCGCCAACCTCGTCCAACCTCCATGCTGACCAGGCGTGTCCGTGCTCAACTTTTATCATCCATGAGACCTTCAGAAATCCCTTTTGGAGGTCCCGATTGATCCCAAATGCATCGTTTTTATGCGCGGGATTCAAGTGTGCTTGCCCAAATTCGATGGTGCTACTACCGATGGCTTAAGATATGTACCTTATTGGGTGCATGTCCATGGGTGTGTAGTACATGGGCTTAGATGCGAGAAAAGGAATTAGCAATGAAGAGTCGTTGCGGCCCACCACCCTTGAGAGTCATCGATACTTCGAAGTAGAGCTGCGTGATATGAATGTGGCATCGTATTGTTTCTTGATTGCACAGTAGAAGGAGTCTGTCGTGCATTCTTGGGGGCAAATTTGGCTGGATTAATTGCCGGGTGCGAGAGATAGTATTTGCGATAGATGTATGTATTGCAACCGGGGAGGTCGATGAGCAAGTTCATCTACGGGCCCTGGCTGATTTGCAGTGTGACCAGAACGTGACTGCCACTTTGAATTACGAGCAATCTACGAGTAGACCGCTCTTTCGAGTCTCCGAACTATGAGAGAACTTCTGTTCTGGTGGTACCTCTCTTGAGGAAAGGGGCTCCATTGATAATTTTACCGATGTCTCGCTCGGAGCTTGCATGCCATTTCACAATCCAGGATATCACTTCACTCTTGGAATGATGCGTCCTCCCTAGCCAAATTTCTCAGTTAGGAAGTTATACATGTTCTGCGAGTAGGTGGGAGATCGGTATTATTTCAGGAAATGAAAAGGGTGATAAATTTCGTTGGGCTGTATTTAACGTCGTAGATGCATATGAATGCAATTGCGGACTCGGCCACATGCGTTCGATATGGGCCATATTTCTATCTATCATGTTACCTTCCCTAAATTTGGTTATGATACAAGGCCACTTAACCTTGGGGTTTAACCTTCCTCCAACTTCCGATATTTTTATGACATGATCACTCACTCATTCACACAGCATACTCCGAGGTATCCAGAAGATCTCAAGGAAAACGACCTGATATTCCGAGAAAGCTACTCCTAGCCGCAGCCAACTGAACATAAGTTCAATCGACCCTAAGAAAAATAACAATCTCCGTTCCAGATCAATGCAGTTGAAAAGGTGTCAAAACCTCGAGAACATCTCATCGCAGAGTATGCCTCAGCACACAAGTGTCCATAAGCGTTCCTCCCTTCATTTGAAAATGCCCTCCAAATTATGACCATAAGTGTCCTCGTTCGTATCCCCTTTCGTGCAAAAGCCCAGAACTCCATGTCATGTTAATTCATTCCTTCCACAAACCCATCGTGATCGTGTCGTTCCGCCTTCGATGAGTAATTTGTCAATATGTGGTGAATTTAACGGTGCTGTAAAATCTGTCAGTGGTAATTCCATTTGGCGTTTGCGGGCATTTGTGGGCGTGAGGTGAGATGGTGCGTAAGTTCTTGAGCGTACCTTGACGAATCCAATATCAGAAGCCTTCTCTCTGAAGCATTGTCTGCAGATGTTGAGACCGTATTTGCGGATCAAACCGGCCTTGTGTGTGCAAACGCGGCTGTAAATCATTGTTAGAATATGGAGTTCTTTAGATCATCATTGATCCTTGAGTAAACCGCAAATGCGATTGATTCTCCACATACCATCCGCGGGCTCCTTTTCCGTAGGTACGGGGTCTAGACATCCAAACTGATTCGTGAGACATGTTGTCTGATTTTGTCGAGGACTGTTGTCGGCGGTGGTGAGTTCTTGAAATTTGCGAATCGTGTTGTCGTAGAGTTCTCACGTTCGAAATCAACTGGAAGGGCTTGTTGAATTCTAAGCGAACTAAGTTTCCCACAAAATGGAGATTGTTTTCTGTGCACGTGACTCGAGAGCGCGGCGTAAAGAAAGTCCGATTAGAGAATCAGATTGATAGCCTTGCAGATTTCAAAGATGTAGCCTTCTCGGCAGACTCACAGCCTCACAGCCTCACAGCCTTATATTGTCACTCTTGACATGCTCTTAGTGATGAAAGCAAACAAACAATCTCCACAACCAGACCTCTCTACTTACCATTCCAAATTTCACTCTACAAAATTCAAGCATGGTAATTCTCCTATTAACCCATTGTCATTCATACTGTAACTCATAATGATACAGTCCAAAGATTCAAACCACACCTATGTGCATTTTACACTCTCCCGTACCGCGGACCTTTTCGAGGACTTCTGTAAAGACAAGCTTCCCGATGATGACATTTATGTGCCACCTCACAATCAACCTATAAACCCCGAAGATGAAGATGATGTGGTTCCTGATCAACATGCGGCATTTGGCATTCAAAGGGCAACGCAAAAGATAAAGGAACCGGCTTGGAAGGATCTGGGATTGGCGGAACTGATGAAGAAAGGTCCAGGTGGGAATAATGGGAATGAAGGAGGCTCTAAGGGTATCAGAAGTTTTCCAAGTCTTCCTAGATGAACAATGTGAGGGAAACCTGGAATTGAACAACGTATGGTCTATCTGAGGAGTTATTATGGCGGAGTTTGGCATGCAACGATTGATTAAGGGATTTTGGGGTCGAGAGCGAAAGATTACTGGTTCCGAAGGTCGGAGTTGTAATATCATTGACACTTTCATCTTTTAACGGACGAAGATGATCAAATAGTGGAGAGCATTAATACCCAGGAAGAGGAGTTCGATACGCTTTACATCTCACCATATGAAGTTAAATCAAGGAATATTGAGCTGCTCGTGACTCAATTGCCAATGGGATTGAATCGATTTACAGCCATCCCGGTGAAACGAATCAGCATATGGACGCTCTAAGCAGATCTTCGCCATGAAGTCGCTTGCTCTATGTCGTATGTACGGTGGCTCAACATGGGCCTGCCTTGTCCCAAGTGCCTTTCTAACGGGATTGAACTGGAAATCCACCACCACGTTGTACAGCACCTTGTTTGCATACCATTTTACATACCAGACTACGATCGAGAAAAGCTTTGCACCTTGTGCAAGGTTTCATCGATAACAATACACTGTCGACACTATGTCGAAAGCAGTACTATCAAGAACCAGTATTGATACATTTCACATTGCCATGGATTCTCCAAACAACGAGATCCCTCCTGTCCCTCCTGCTCCTTCTGATGACACACGAAGTGTCATGGAACAAGTTTTAGACAAACGCCTTGCCAAACCTCATCACCACTTTGAGTCCTGAGTGAGGGAGGGCAAACCCTGTGATATGAGGCTCGGGCTTCAAGCTTCCTTTGCGAAAACCCAACGAAGGCCCACTAGTCTGGACTTGAAGAGAACTGCTCAAGGGAGAATAGCCATGTAAATAGTGACAGTCGTATGTTCAATCTCTTCTATTCTGTACCTAGTCGAATGAAACGACTGGACAAAAGAAGGTCCCAATTTCAACCATAGACTCCATGTAAATGATGCCCCTTGCGCCCCAACATATGATCACGGATACTCCCAAAGTCCAAATGATACCATTTTGCTCCTCTGCCTCCTAGCTCTTGCCCAAAAATGCCTCTCTCTCCACCACCTCCTCCTGGAACTTAACCAAGAAAACCGTCTTCCCCGGCCATAACTCCCCCTCCTCCCCCCTTCCCACACTATGCGCCGTAACCCTTGCTGGAAACCCCGCCCCGTCACAAACACCCTCAATAATACCCGCGACAAATGCCGCACAGTTCAACTGATTCATCTCCTTTGGGACACTGATATACTGATTTACGAGGGGTTCGTTATCCGATATCATGTATTCTTCTGGCGTATCTGGATTTGAAGATTTCTCAAGAGCATCTGCTGGCCGGGCAAAGAGGTGACGCCAGAGAACGGTAGTTATGAATTGGAGGAGGGCGATAATATTAAGAGGGCGTGTTTGAGTACGTGGAGGCTCGCGGTAGAGAAGGAGATCCAGGAGCTTGAGGCCGATGGGATGGCCTTGGACATTTAATCTGCAGTTTCATTTAGGATGGCACTTTTGAAATGCGAGAGGTGATGTGTAATAATCCTCGATTGGGTGAAGAAAATCTTACCGCTTCTCAAGATCTTGAATACCAGTAACCCGCCTTTGCGCATAACTAACCATCTCCCCAAATAGGTATGCGAAGCTAGATTGACTTAGCTCTTGTGTCCGACTGCGATTCAATGGTCTGTGGTATATTGTTTTGCCGGTGGAAGGATATCGCAGCCCTGACTGTGAGCCTCGTTGAGTATGAGCAGATTGACCGCTGGTCAATGGCGGTTTTACCGGTTGAGAGGACATTTTGTCGTTCAATCGTTTATCGCAAGCACCTAGAGCTGTATTGATATGGTGTTGTAAGAGGTTGGCAGATCTTGAAATATGTATGAAGTCTGGCGTATGGTTAGGTGTTTGTCGCAAGGCTGTGGAAATTGAAGTTGAGGTCCATCATCAAGCGAGGGGGTTTGAATCAATCGTCATAATTTGGCCGCTAAAGAAATGGTTCATATCGATTCTTTTTTTTTCAGGAACTCGGTCGGTATTATTATCTAATTGTATTGATTGATTAACGTATACTCTATTCTATCCCGATGCAAGCGAATTATACTGTATTTTTGCTTGATCTCATGCCTCATCACTCTTCGCAGCCTTTCCGCTGACTTCGCTTCCTGATACCTCAGACAACGTCCCTAATGTTTTGGGCTCTACAGCATGGCCGTTTGATGACAACTTCTCGCCGCCGCCAATACTAGGGGCATTTCCACCCTTCAAATAAATTTCACTCTCTCCAATAATCTTCCCGGCCTGCACCCAACGTTCAAACACAACCTTTTGCCGCTCTTCGCACGTCTTGATTAGCGCTGGCCAATAGGTTGCATGATCATACTCAAATGCAAGTTGTCCATCAAACTCGGCCCAGAGCTGTTGAGGAGGTACGTGCTGTTTCATATCATCATTGAACTTCAACTTTTCTTTAGTCAAGGGGTCAATGAATGGCGTGATGAGTTTGAAAAAGCCGTTTACCACCCAGGGAACTTATATAAAGTCAGCGGAGAATGCATCTGTCACCCTAAAAGACTTACTGTTAATGATCAAGGCTCTTCCCAGTCGTTCTGGGTAGTGAGTTTGAAGAATGTTCAAAACTTCTCTGGCTTGCCCAATGCCAGGTGCTGTGTTTGACCTGCTCTTACTGGACTTGAAGTTGATCAACAATGCAAGAGTAAATTGGCCCGGTATCATCAAATCAATACATCGTTCGAGCATGAACACCAAATGTTGTACTTGCTGAGGGCTAGGCTCCGTATTTTGTCTCCCGGGATTCAGATAGTGACACGGTCGTCCTTCGTTATCATAACCCAAGATAAACTGCTTCCCAGTTTCATTTTCGATAGAGAGGTTGTCGCCCGTAAGATCGCTCACACCATACTCCCGCCTCCAAGTCAAAGTTCCTAGCAGTCGTTTCGGAGCTTCGGTAGCAGACCATTTTGTTGCTCGCAAGTATCGGCACAAACATTCTCTTGACAACCACAACCGTTCACTATCTGTGATTGGCCCTCCTTTAGAATCCTTGGCAGGAATATCCGTCCATGATTTGACAGTCTCTAGTAGCGCTTGGTATTTCTTCTGTTGTTCCTCTGTGAGTTCTGGAGTAGGAGGAGGTTTCGCAGACTCGATGGGATTGAGGAATGGTGGTTCAAGAGGACTTAGTCCCTTCTCTGCAATAGATGTCTGCCTATCGGCATCCTCCAAGTTAACACCGGCCATCTCCTTCTCGAGACTTGCGACTTCAATCTGCTTATCTGTTACTGGCGCGGCTGACATCTGGAACAATGCTATATGTACTCGACAGTTGATAGTTGGATGATCCGCAATTGCAAAATTTCAAATCACAGGTTCAATACTTGAATAACTCCCGAGTACCGAAAACCAAAAAGCACAAAACCCAAGAAAGAGGCTATTAGGAAAAGTTGTGAAACGACGTGGTAAGAGATAGACTGACACCGACTTTGCAGTCTAAAAATGTGGTTGGTGCTAGCTCAGCCTTATGTGCATGTACTCGTATATGATCCTCAATTGGTGAGTGTCTTGTCTTGATTGTACCTACTTTTTGTGGGATGTTTGTGTTTAGTCACCAAATCAGAATATTTATAATCCTGTCGTTATTACTTCGCACAGTTGGCTTTGTTAAAAAGGGGGTTCTGTTGATATATATCAGATTGTGGCTTGTGGCTTGTGGCTTGTGGCTTTCGTCCTGTCTCCTTTCGTGTGGCGCACACTCGTGAAATCAATTTAGTTTTTTGTTACTGGAGCGCGTCAAGGCGCGTCTCCCCAAATCTCTCGGGAAGGACTCAACTTGACCAAACTCGATAATATCAGGAGTTATTGTTCACAACTACCTCAACATGACCGAAAATGACAATGAACTCAATGATTTGTTTTCCTCCGCAACTGCTTCAGGCATGCCCATCGAGGCAGATGTCCTCGCAGAATTACATTCCATCATGCGACTGCATTCACTACCCCCGCAAGAGCTTTTCTACAAATGGGAATCGTACAGCATTCAGATGGGACAAGACGATATGAAATTGGACATCGATACTGTCAGAGCTCTCAAGCAGAATGTACAAGACGGACTCGAGAGGGAGAACCGAAAGTCTAAGGCGCATACGTCGAATAAAAGAGTGGGAGCTACACCTCGGAATGTAGGAAATAGTAATGATGTTTTCGGGATGTATGAAACTCGTTATAATGTAGCATGAATCTTTTCTGATGGTAGCCTAGGTTGGATATCACAACAAATGCTCCTCGAGGTGGAATGAGTTCACGGCCGAAGCGCAAACCTGAGACCCCTTCGATATCAAGAGTAAAAGCCGACCCCGCTAGTAGTCCCCCAGACTTCAAGACATCGAAAACTTCAAAAGAGATTGGCACTGGCGCTGCCACTGGCTCTTCATACGCTCCGTATGTTGCCACTTCATTTCTTAAATTAACCAACACTGACAAACTGTAGAACCTCGTTTAATGATCGACCACACGCTGGCCAGACTGTGGAAGTTCTGAACGATCACCTCGAAGTTCCCGAACCTCCAATTGCTCCTTATTCTGAATCAAGGATCAAACTTACAGCCAATTCGGATATGAAGAAATTATCCTACAAAACAATGGCCATGAAGTCGTCAGAAGCCTCAGAAATATTGGATGACCGGATAGACGAATTCATGCTTCTGATACAAGCACATCATAAGCTAGAGGACTCGGATTTTGGCAGTGCGGCAAGTCAAAGCACAAATGAAATAGTAGCTGTTGGGAGAATTGCATGCGACTCTGCTGAAGGAAGGCTCAATCCGTCTTCAATTGTACTTGAGACCTCACGGAGGATGGGTGCAGGGCTGCGAATACCACTTAAGATTGATCAAATGAGTGGATTCCAATTTTTTCCTGGACAGATAGTTGCGCTCAAGGGGATAAATGCTTCTGGGGGAGACTTTACCGTGAGCGAGATCCTCGAGCCTCCTCTATTAGGCGTTGCTGCGTCTACGCCTGCCGGCCTTGATGAACACGTCCGGAGACTTCGAGGAGGTCCAGATGCAATGGACGAAGACTCTGACCCTGCACCTCTTAACATCATTATTGGCAGCGGACCATTCACGGCGGATGACAATCTGGACTTCGAACCTCTACATGCCATCTGCAGCCAAGCAGCGGATACCTACGCCGACGCACTGGTTCTCACCGGGCCATTCCTCGACATCGACCATCCCTTAATCGCAAGTGGGGATCTTGATCTACCTGAAGAGATACTCTCCGATCCAGACTCGGCCACCATGTCTGCCATCTTCAAACACTATATAACCCCCGCCTTCACGCAGCTCGCTGCCACCCACCCCCGGATAACCATCCTCCTCGTCCCTTCAGTCAAAGACGCCATCAACAAACATGCGTCCTGGCCCCAAGAGCCCTTTCCCAAAAAAGATCTCGGCCTCCCAAAGGCCGTCCGCATCATCGGCAACCCCATGACCATCGCCCTCAACGAAATCGTCATGGGCATCTCTTCCCAAGACATCCTCTACGAGCTTCGACACGAGGAGATTGTAGGCGATATACCACAGGACTCCACTCTGCTCGCACGACTACCCAAGTACCTAATCGAGCAACGTCACTTCTTCCCCCTATTTCCCCCGGTCCCAAGAACCCAACTACCCAAGACTGGGACGGAGGATGGTGTACCCGTAGGAGCCATGCTCGATACGAGTTTCTTGAAACTGGGCGAGATGATCAATGTGAGGCCTGATATGCTGGTCGTGCCAAGCTCGTTACCCCCTTTCGCTAAGGTATGCCACTCTCTCAACATCCCCTTCCACAAACTCACGACTCCAAAATCGTCGAGCAAAGTACACCCGTCACCAGAAGAGATCACTAATATGCAAAAACGCAGGTCGTGGAAAGTGTACTGGTCATTAATCCCGGATACCTGTCAAAAAGAAGGGCCGCCGGTACATATGCGAGATTAACAGTACACCCCGCATCTCTGACGGAGCAGGAGAGAAGTCAAGGTACCATGATTGGCCATAAATTATTTGAGCGGGCCCGAGTAGATATTATACGGATATGAAAAGCATACAATTCATTTATAAACATGATATGTTTGAGAGATTCTCAATCACGAGTTCTAAAACTTAGATTTTTCACATCGAGGATGCTCTTTGATGGTGAAGATGGGTTGAATGTGATTTCTTGGGGTGATTTCTGAAGATGAATGTATGAATGTATGTACGAGTATAATTTGTATTTCATGATATGAACCTGGGGTTGAAGCCTGAAAAGCAATGAGAAGAAAGAATTTGGCTTTACGAGTAAAATAGAACAAGATGTTTAACTCCCTCTACTCGAGTGATCCCACCTCCCCCTAAACTAATTTTCTATGGACATTTATGGATTCCTTGATTTTGGAGATGTGTATTTTGATTATATCGAGATGTGCATCTAGACCTAGAGCTAGATCTACTCAAGTACGAGTAAATCTTTTCCAATATTCAATTCATCATCTACCCGAACCCTACTATGGGTAAAGCATCGTATCTCTCTTTTATACCCTCAATATGATGTGATATGATATGAAACGATACCCATCCCACCAAATTTCATTTCTCCATAAGCGAGTATCCTCCATCCTCAAAATATGCATGAACCCTATTTATGCACCATTCTTCCACCCGATGACTCTCACCATATATCTTTATCTTTGTCTTCATTTTCCTCTGCTTTCCCATCCCCATCCCCACTCCCGTATCCCCAATCCCCTCTCCTCCATCCACCCTCAGACCCCCTTACCCAGCCCCCTCCCTCCTCAACCCCTCCAACAAATCCTCCATCCTCTCAACCACGCGATCCCATTTCTCCAACTCCACCCGACCCTCCAACTCCTCCACCCATGCATCTCGAGAATCCATCGCGATTTCATATGCCGCAGCGAGCATGACATGATGACAGACGATAAAGGCCATCCATTTCCACGGGGTAGGAACGAGGAAGGTAGCGATGAGGTGGGCGAGGGGGATGGAGAGGATATTGGAGAGGACTATTTGTTTAGGGTTAAATTAGTGAGCTGATGGCATATTGCGTGGAAGGGGTTTCCATTATTCATGTCCATGTCCACACTTGAGGAAACAGAAGGGAAAAGGGAGAAGAGAGGGGAAGAGAAACAGAAAAGAAAATGAGAAACAAATACATACCAAAACCAATACAAATTCCCCATCTACTCCATTTAATCCAAGCCCTCTTAATCTTCTTTCCATCTCCATCTCCATCTCCACCTCCACCTCCACCTCCAGCTTTAACTCCAACCCCTACCATCTCCCTCATCTCATCCATCCCCAAATCCCCTCTCATATCACCCCTCATACCACCCCTCATCTTCATTTTCATCATCCTCCCCTCTTCTCCTCTCTCCATCATATGATCCTTATATATGTATGTATGCGTGCGTTTGTGTATGTGATTTTCGCCGCGAACAATCCGAAATCAAAGATCAGAAATCAAAGATCGATCCAATCCCCTCCTCTCCTTACCTTTCCCCTGTCTGCCCAAAGATCTCGAAAGTTTGAGAGTTTGAAAGTCTGAAAGATCGGTCCTCTCCTCCCCTCTCCAATCCTCTCAATCCAATCCCCTCAAGTCTTCCCTCAAGCCTTCCCCCTAGAGGAAAAAAAAGACAGACTGCTGTAGTCCTCACAATCTCCCCAATCCTCCAATCCACAAAACCCCGCAATCACTCACAAAAAGCAAACTCAAACCCAAACCGAAGCCCAAGCAGCAGAAGAAGAAGAACAAGCAAGCAAGCAAGCAAGAGAAAGAATCTGGTGATCCCACGAAACCGAATAGAATATCTTGCCCGCCGCAGAGGGAAACGAAAAATTCCTTTCTTTCTTCCTTTCTTTCTTTCTTTCTTTCTTTCTTTCTCTCTCCAAGTCGAAAAAGGTGAAAGAGTGAGAAGTTGAAAACTAGAAAAATAAAAAGGTGAAAGAGTGAATCTCAATAAGACCCAATATCAACTCCAAAAACAAACACCAAACACCAAACCCCAGATTCAGCTAAAACCGTAAAACCGTAAAACTGTAAACGATATTCAAGTAATACTTTTTCATTAAAAATTACTTTACCTACCTACCTACCTACCAACCTACCTTACCTCTCTCAGCCTTTAGAACTAAACTATCCAATATCTCCTCTCCTCTCCTCAAACCTCAAACCTCAAATCTCAAATCTCAAAAATGGATAGAATAGAATAGAGAATAGAATAGAATAACAATAAAGAATTAGAAATATCAAAAAAAACAATATCAGTCCTTCTAGACCACTTCACTCTCTTTTTTTCTTGATATCCTTTCCCTTTCCTTTCCCCCTTCCCCTTCCCCATGAACCACATCTCAAAACAAATATCCATACAACCAACCCCCATCAATTCTCCCAACTCTCCAGCCCATCCATGATCGAAAGTGTCTGACGCGCCCAATCACTACGTTGAGCAGCATCCGCAACACCCACGCGCCCATCAATCCCGCTCCCACCACCGCGCTCCAGCTTTCGATCTCTTTCCCTAACAACAGTGCCATTGCTCCCCGTACTCTCTTCCGAGCTCGTCATCCCACCAATTCTCCTCTCGACAACCATCTGCCTCATACCCCCATCGACGCTATATCCCCGCCCATACTTGCCGAGATCATCGTCAACTTGGACACCCGGACCCGGGTGACTCCACCCTCGCGCTCCTTCCACCCTCGCATGATTTCTCGCACGAATGATATCCATCAGCTCCAATTTCCTCTCCGCTCCTTCCGCCCTCCTTCTCCACCTTTCCATGCCCTCCCTCGCTTCCCTC
This sequence comes from Monilinia aucupariae, assembly GCA_002162555.1. Classification (NCBI taxonomy): domain Eukaryota; kingdom Fungi; phylum Ascomycota; class Leotiomycetes; order Helotiales; family Sclerotiniaceae; genus Monilinia; species Monilinia aucupariae. Next base: position 2,022,644 of record NGKF01000003.1, read on the forward strand.
AACTGCTCAGCCAAACCAGTCTTCTCACTATCAGAGCTGTATCTCATCTCAACTCGTCGTTGCAATTGGCGTATCTGTTCCGTCTTTTCGTACACTTGCTGCTGAAGACTGCGGATTTGAGAATGTAAGACTGTATTGCCACGAGTCAAGGTATTTCTTGAAACTGTCACGTTGTGAGCAAGCTCCGATTGCAAATCTAAGAAATCATGTGCAGCGTCAAACCCGGATGATGCGAGAGCAAGAGTTTCCGAGCTACCGATACTGCTACATGCTCCATCCATTCCAGCGGGTTGATTTGGCATGGACGCTTGACATCCGACTGGCTGAAGTGGGACAGAAAGTGAGTTGGGAATTAAAAGCGGCCGTCTCAATGAGGTTAAAGGGTCCTCGTGAGAATCTTCAGCTATAGCCGGGGGCGGTGAAGATTCTGGTAGGAAGTCTCTTAGTACTCTCTTGGGAGCCGTTATCTTGTTAGGTGATGACAGTTCTTGAGTTTGCTGAAAGCGCTGAGCCAAGGCCGCGTGACGAAAGGACCGAATAGACTTGCCGGATTTGATGGATGCAATTGATCTCGATGGAGATGGGGGTGGATTAGTAGTATAAGGTGAAACAACACCACCGCTTCTTCGAGGATCGACAGATGCTACGGACGCTGGTAGGCCAGATTTTGCAGGCGATGGTGATGATGGTGGAGGAGGTGTTGATTTCACGGTGTCGAACCTCTCTGCTATGGCTTTGACACTGACTTTTTTGGGTGTGATTCTGGGTTCGGGTGTAGGAACTTTTCTTAGAGGGGCTTCTGTGCGATGCTCTATGACAGGCTCAGAGGGTTCCCTCTTATGGTGATCTTCAGTTGATTTTGATGATCGGCTCTCAGATTTTCGTTTTCGGAACAGTTCTCTTATTGAAGCTACTTTCGACAAGGTAGCTGGTGAAGCAGTTTCACGAATACCGCTACTACCTTTTAACTGCGTGAATTTAGGTTCTACTGGTGCCGCAAGGAGGGATGCAACAGAATCAGTTTGTCGGTGAGGTTTGATTGGACTGCTAGATTGCTCATCGTGCCCATGTATCGTTGTCGACTTTGAATCATGTATTGTAGACTCTTGTTTACTGAAATTATTATGGCGGGGCGGTTGAGGGCGTGAAAAGTTTGGTGTAACAGGTTTCTCGGCCTTTTTCCTCTCATGAAAAACCACCCCGGAATCATGTTTTGCAGTCTTCTCAGATTTCTCTGTATCCTTCACCGTTTTTGTGGATATATTAGGCGAATCCAAAGCCTGTCCTAACAAAGCTAAGGATACCAGGTCATCCTTATGTGAGACCTGAGAAAGTGGATCGATAGGACTATTTCCCTTGGATCGATCAGAAGTTGTAAGACCTTGCAATTTTCGGGAATCTGTTCTGTCCTGGAATGGGGGTGTGCTGGGAGCAAATCTAATATGATTATCTTTGCTGGATCGATTGTTTCTGTAGCTTGATGAGGATGCTCGCATTGATCTCTGTTTGGTATCATGCAAAAGGGCGGACGAACTGGCCATCTTTGTATCCTTCGAATGTCCATCTTGGGATTGGCGGCTTGCCTGTGTCTTGGGGGTTTTATCGTATTCGAAGTCTTTGAAATCTGTGCCAGGTGGTAGAAGTTCAGACCCATTTGAATCGCTTTCGAACCTTCGAAGGATACTTTTAACACCACGTCCAGTATTCTTTTCAATTGCCAGACTCTTCTGATCATTTTCTTTCCCATTTCTCGCAGGTGAGGTGGATCCAGCACTTTGTGGAGTGTGCTTGTTAGTCAACTCACTATCTTCAAACATGTTTTCATTGGGATGCTCTTTAACCAAAGCCGCTGAAAGAGCACTCATAGATTTTGCGTTCTTAAGAGCTTCTTTCGGCAATAATCGTTGACGCGATCGATGTTTTGTGACTAGCAAGGAATCTAGCTGTGGAGAATCCGCGTAGTCATCAAGTGTTCGCTCTCCTATGATCTCTCCGCGATTACCTAGTGTCTCGGCATGCAATGGGCATGAACGAGGCGAGGTCTTTCGTTGTGGTGGTGTTGGAGATTGATCCCTGTCCATATTCCAGTTGGGTTTGTTGTACCCCCAATCGGGAGGTTTTCGCAAGGAGAAGGACTCTGACATTGAAGGGCGTAGAATGGGCGTTTTTCTACCCCGAACGGTCAGACTTTTGCTTCCATCAATGGCCGTGAGAGAGTCTAAGTTCTTCATATGGCGGACAATATCACGCCAATGTGTGATGAGCATCTCCATAATTTCGCAGGCAACCTTTATCTTGTCAACTGTATTGTTGAAAGTGACACCCTCTTCTGCACTTTTGTACTTCTTCCGCTCCTTTTTAGTCTTTGATGGACTCAAAGGAGTTAATATTAAGCTGCCGTGACCGTTGGCCAAGCGAATATTATAGTTTTCCAGTAGATCACCCACAAGTAGAGGACCAAAAACAATTCCCAACGGTTTATACCCCATAAGATCTGAAGTAGGGAGGGGTCTACCTCGATCATCTTCCCTTCGCGCGGTCTCTGCTGCACGACCAACCATACAGAGTAATCCTAAGACTGCACATATAAGCTCCCTTCTGTAGGCTGATCTCAAAGTCGATATAGACAAAGCAATAAGTCTCGCTCGAACCTTGGTATGTTTAGTTCGTGTCAATTCCGGATCCCCCCTAAGATGTGTTTGGATAGAGACGAGAGCATCGAACAGTGGGAGTGACCCTAAGATACCACCAGGAATACCAGAAAGAAACCTTTTGAACGCAGATGCAACATCGTGTACATCACATTCAATATGTTCCGGCAAAGTTGGGCATCTTACTGTTCCTGAAATGTGTCCTTCATCCCCCTTGGAACAATAATGTTCATAAATGAGGCTGATTGTGTGTTGGGATCCCGGTATTCGAAACACACCTCGGGTGGTAGGAGCTGGAATTCAATCAACATGTAAACTATGTACTCAGTTGGAATCGGTAACGTACCATGTTGTATCAAGTACTGAGCTGTAGCACGAATGCAAGTTGGTAATGTTAAGCTACTCGCAGCATATTCGGCTGGAAGATATAACAGACTTGATCCACACAAACGTACAAGTTCAACCAAGTCTCTATCTTTCAGTGAGTCTCGCCTGCCCCTCAATCGCAGGGAGTCGCTAATGCTTCGCACTCTCTTGAGATCTCGACGGTCCGTTTTCTTCGTCTTGATCATGGGAGCCTGAGATGAGGATGTCCGCCCAAAGATCTTTCGTGATAACCAGTTACCATGTCTATCGGGCCCATCTTCGATACACTGATTCTACAAGTAAGCACTTGGAGTGACAGGACGTAGCTGCTGACTTACAGGAGTATCCTCGTATTCGCTTGGAATGAACCTCCGTACTCCATGCTAGAAAACATTAACTTTGTGGGTCATATCACAGTACATACGTTTGCAGACCTTCTCCGCCAGTCGGTTGAACTCTTCTATAAAATGTGTACGATCATCCGAGTCATCATTTTCAGACTCACCACCAGCACTCGAGGAAGTCCATGTATTACTGCTGCAAAGACCACGTCGAACCCGAGGTTGCTGGCCAATATTGGGAGGCTCGTCATTGTTAGAAGGGCCGTCGCCAGATAGGCCTGCAATATGTGGGTTTGATGGGAATGCTCTGATGGATGGTCCTCTGATAGGGATCGCCTGGCCTCGTAGTAGATTCTGAGCGATGCTCGCATCGTCGGCGAATGGAGTAATGGTATCTTGCTGTTGTCGTCTGAGGGATAGTGTAGCTGATGATGCTCTTGAATTAAGACGATAACTATTAGATCGCATTTTCATTGCTGGATGCTTCCCAGCAATCCTTAATTGTTGCTTGTCATTTGTAAATCGTTTTGGTATTCATTCTTAGGGTATTATCAAGAGAAATAACAGTAAGTTTCAAGCAAGATTGTCCCTGCCGCTTGAAGATTAAGAAAGGTGCATTTGAGCTTGCAATGACGAAAGAAGAAACCGCGCACTTACAACAAACTAAATCATGAGCTGCTTCAACAAGAAATCACCATGAGTCTGATCAGAATCAAGCATTCTTTCCAGAATGATAAATCCACATAGAGCCGTCCCGTGTTCTCGGCTATGATTGAAATACACAGTAGTTCGGCAGAGCATTACAAAAGGGGTAAAATTCCTAAATTGAAATTCCTTTGCTTCCCACCATCCATATAGTATTCACAAGCCATTCCCAAAACTTGCCATATTGTCCCTAGTCCGCAGTCCACAAAATGGTATTAACGAATATGAAGAAATCGCCCGATCACATCTATTGTGGCCATTTTGATGACCAGTGAGATCAGGGTTGTACCTGTACGCCAAATCGCTATGCAACGCCTATCCGTCCGTCCTCGTAGTATCATGGCCAATGTCGGATAGGCTTAATCATCGTCCTCTCCATGTAGGAGTACATACTGCAAAATGTCAGATAAAGAGATCACTCCCTTCAAATGCTGTTCTTCATCTATAACCACCAATCGATGCACTCTAGATTTTCGAATAGTGTCAAAGATCGAGTCTAATCTGTCGTCTTCACTGCATGTATAAATCCCGGCAAAATCTTCCGCCCTGTTTGCCAAGGCTTCTCCAACAGTTAAATTCAGACCGTCGTATACACCACCCTTAATGATCGTGATTACATCAACAGCTTCGAAGAGATTGAGTACGCGCGAATCTTTGTCGACAATGGGAACGCTCGAAATGCTGTGCTTGACCATCATATGTATAACATCAATCACCGGAGTGTCCATATTCGCGGTTTGTAGGTCCCCATAAGTTCCCAGGCCGATTTCCGATACGCTTTTCTTTAAAAACTCCGTTTCGTCGACGTTAACACTGATAAATTTCAGAATGCGGTACTGTGTGATCACACTAACCACCATCTCTTTTCCAGTTTCGTCATCGACATCGACAAGTGGAATGCGCCGAGCCCGGGTCTGCAACATTTGGCGGCAAGCGTCATAAAGAGGTCGTGTAGGATGTACCGATATTGTCTCCAGAGGTAGTACGCCGATGGCCTTCTCGATATCTGCGATGTATTCAGCCTAATGCCAAGTAGTTCAGGGACTTAGACTCTACCTCTTAAGCTACTCAACTTGAATTGATCTATTTGATTGAGAGCTTCTGGATTCTGCCAGTAGTATTGGATGACGTTGATATAATCCGAAGTCGTAAGAAGACCAGCAAAGGTTGAAGTGTGCGAATCCCATAGCGGGGCAGAGACAATACCTGTACGATTCAGGGATCAGCAATGAGATACAATCTCGAAGAGCGAGTCAGGGTGCTATTGGGTACCATTTTGTAGGAGAATAGTCAGGCTTTTCTTGACAAGTAGATCGGTGTTCAGGATGATGAGTCGAAAGGAAAGAGGCAGAACATCATAGCTTGTCCGGCGCTTGAGGAAATCTCGAATGCATTTCTGTTGAATCGAGTATGTCAGCCCCGCGCAGCACTTGAAGCACAAACCCCCACGACCATCCTATATATTTATATGGCCATTTGGATGGGACAAGCGATAACGGGAGTTTATCTTACCAGACCCTTCTGTTGGTCCTTGTCGAGCGCAGTCATCGGCTTTTCCTGCGGTTTCTCCTGCGGCGTTTCTTGCTGCATCTCGGCGACCTTCCCTCTTGGAAGGAGGAACGTTGAGGGTTGAGCTATGCGCGACTCGTGATCATGTCTAGCGATAACCGGTGGTTGTGATGTGAGGGCTTCTGCGGGATTGGGCGCCGCTGGCCGCATCTCTTCTGCCATATCAGACATGGATTATGCTTGGGATAATGTTTGGGGAGCACATCGATATTGGGGGGGGGTGGACAGGAGGTAAAGGTTGATTGAAGTTCAATAACGAGTATATTGAAGTAGTATGGACCATGAAAGGAGTTGTATGTTGTGGTACTGTAAGAAGGTGAGTAGATACTGATGAATCGCAAATCTTGGAAACGGGTAGGTTGAACTTCGAAAGCTAGAACCAAAGTCACGAAGGTGGGGCAAGATTTTCATGTGGGAGTTGTTTCTGGTCTGGGGAATTTCTATGGATGATTAATTAATATATATATGTACATTTAAACCGTTTTGGGAGATTTGCATGACTGTATTACTTGATTTACCGTAATATGGAAGTTGAAGTGCGTAGATTCTTGATCAGCTGATGTCTCATGACTAGCAATCGATACTTAGCATTTACTCCGTAGCTGTATTCAATCAACTCGCCCCCCTTCATTAATCGGGCACCTACCGACGAACTTGAGGGGAACCTTGAGTGTTTCGTCATCTCTTGGTGCTTTCGATGGTTACAAGCTACTTACTACGAGTCCTGTGCTCATACACTCCAAGAGTATGCTCGAGCATATATGCTTCCGTCCATCCACCATCTTGCTCTCTGCCTGCTGGAACTTGAGGGGCCGTAGTCTCACTGAATAAGGGGCGACCCTTCTCTCATGGCCATCACTCGGAATTTCCAAAGCTTGTCGCGGGAAGTAGATTATTGTTATTGTTCTCTTCAGTGTATCATATATATGAGGGGAAACGCTCCCAGTCTTCAATACAGTAGTCATATCTTGGTACTCGTGATATGCCTAGCTAGCCAACTACATCATCATCATCTTGGGCCCATTTATCCCTTCGAGGACTCACTCCTATTTGCAGTCTCGGTTCTCTTCCCCGGATTAGTTCCTAGTTCTTAGCTCTTTGAGTGCAGGATCCACCTCATCAGTGACCACTGACCACACCATTTTGAGACTATGAGTACAGTATTTCCTCACCATGCCATTGCCAACTCATACCTAGCATGGAAGTGGTTGAAAAAACCTCTTGACCAAAAAAATCAAAAAAATCAACTCCTCCATGCTCAATTTCCACTCTCAAGCTTGAGCTGGAATTGGTATGGTTATGCATGCTTCTTCCCACAGGCTTGTTCAAAGATGGGACGACCACCGAGGACGGGACTTTTCTACCCAGACACTCATACTCTACGAGCATGTCTTATCTAATTCATCGGGACGATTGTTCGTAATTGCGCGGGTAAACCAATACTGTACATTCCATTCAAGCAATTTGGGGCAAGACAGCCGAGGTGCAACGAGGACAATCTTCTTCTTGGTTGTCTTCCTTCAAGGTTCCCGTTTTGAAGGATAGGGAGACTGCTCGTGTGTTGCAAATCGTAAATGACACCCGTACATAACTTGTCAGCCGTTATATGTACAGTACTGTACAGTGCTCATTCCACTCGTCTAGGATGCCCAATGCTCCCTCCTTGAGGCTCTTTCCCCTGTACTTAGACCTACATGCATGAACTTGGATTTGATGGTGGTTGTGGCTGCTGTGCGAGTAGCTGCATCGACATCGGAAAATAAGAAAGCGAATAATACTGTACTCGTAATAGAGTACATGATGGATAGAAGCCTCTTCATGACAGCATTGTCAGGTGAGTGTCTTGCATGAGTTGAACCTGATGGGAAGTGGAAGAAGGTACTGTACTGTGTGACGCAAAATCAATCAAATGTCTGAAACGTCTCGGTATATCCACACACATTTGATCTTCCAAGTTCCAACAGCTCTAAAGATTATAGGGAAACACGTCGCGAGATAGAACAGTCCGCACTTCGTTGTTACCTGTGAAACTCATCGGTACCCGGTCCCTCTGAGAGTCATCCCTGTCTCATCCATCGTCCATTGGTACATACGATGGCACAGGTGACGGGATGGGGATGGGGATGGGAGGGTGAGGCTGCGAAGTGGGTGTTATGCGTTTGCATCTTTGTTTTTTTATCGGGGCAAAATATCGGTGTAAATGTGGGAGTTGTACGAATTACATATGCAGGTGGATCCGCGATACATCCATCTTGACTCTTGAGACGCGAAAGCTTTTTCATAGGATAAGGGTGGTGAGATTTTCCATATTGAGTGAGGAATTGAGTTGGGGAGAAGTGGAATAATAATGGCATGTTGATGTTGACGTGCTTGAACTGTCTGTACTCGAACTGTACTCGAACTGTATTCGAGTATTGACTTTCAGGTTCTTCTTACTCTGGCAGAAGGTTAGACAATACTGCATCGTCTGCATATCATATATACTCGAGTAGCTAGCTATACGAGTATCTGCACTGCTACTGCATGCATCTAGGTTCAAGGACCAACAGCAGAACATATCGACTCTCGAGGTTGAACTGGTGGAATGATGAAATGGCGAAATGTACGTACTGTATCATACATCCTCACTCGTACAGTCTTGTATCATCAGATAAGGAGACTCGACTCGAGAGTGGTTGGTTTAACTTCCCCGTCAGGTCCATCCATCATCCCATTCCAGACGCTTTGCCGAGGATTTAAACTTCGGAAGTCATCATTTCATAGGAGATTTCAATCATTCTGCTGATAAGTTGGAAAGTTAGACCCGATAATCTATGACTTAATTGGGACACCTGGCGGCATCTATTGGATACCTTGAGTCCTTTAGCCGCGAGGCTCCAGTTTCTTCAGTGGGTGGAATTTGTGGGAGGCTGGAGATCGCAGGGGATCTACCAGAATCAACTCTGTATACTCGGATGGGAAGGATAGGAGGATAGGAGGGTCGCCAGTGGGTGGATAGCCAAGGTTGTTGTTGCTTGCTGGCTCTCTTCGAGTCGTCTGTGGCAAGCAAACAAACATATATCCTCGAGCAGCTGGCCGTCCGCACATGGCCTTCATAAAACAGAAAGAGCCCTTCATAAAACAAGATGGATGGACCTCTGCCTCATGAGAGTACGAGCGATGCCCTCGAGTAATTAATTGTTGCTAATCTCAGAGAGATAAACTCATAAAACTACATGTGATCGATCTACTTTATTTAACTTCCCTTCGCTTTCACCTTCACTCCAGACAAGGATCGCTTATTATCATCGCCTCCCCGTCCCCTTCTTCTGCTCCTTCTCCGTCTTCCTTTTCCTTTTCCTTTTTCTTTTCTATTTTAGTGGGAGTATGCAAAATAACATCCGTGGTCCGTGCACTCCTTCTTATACTTTGTAGTAGCGTGTAGCGTGTACAGGCTTGCCGGCGGTGGTGTACAATTAAGTGAAAGACCGAAGCTTGAAAACCAAAAAGCTCCTCCCGCCAACTCAATCCGCGAGCCTTCTCTATCAAGATTCACCCATTCAATCTCCTATATCGCTACTCCCCGTCGAACGACCAGCGGGCCTTCCTACAATATAATCCGATCCCGAGATTCATGCCATTTCCCCTGCCTCTAGCATCGCTTTGTTCGGATCCTCGCCTTCATTCCAACACAAACAATTGAATCCGACTCTAACACTCAACATCATCTGTCCTACGGGACCAACGTCGAGAAATGGGTGGTGTCTGCTCTTCTTGCTGCGGAGGTATGCATCTGATGATCATATCTTGCGAGATCGCTTACTTATTCGATGAATCATACAGGGAAGTCCCGAGATGGCTTGTATGAGCCAGTGCTTGCAGAGAGCGAACGAGAAGCGGTGGCAGATCTTCTACAATACCTCGAGAACGTAAGAGAGGCCTAGTCGTATTGAACCTTTCGGTGTCTAACAAACAATCTTCTCAGCGCGGCGAGACCGACTTTTTCTCTGGTGAACCCCTGCGAGCTCTGAGCACCTTGGTATTTTCGGACAATGTCGACCTTCAGCGAAGTGCAAGTCTAACGTTTGCTGAGATAACGGAACGAGGTACGTCTCTATTATAGACCCGGACGGATCCGACGAAGCAGCTTCGGACTCGGCAGGAGGTGGATGGGCTGCGTTGATGATGGCTCGCCCTGAATACAAATACACATTCCTAGGGTGGAGCTTCCGGGCGGAGCGGGCTACAATATCGTTTTGGTTGGGGATTAAGTACTGACGCCTTTCAGATGTCCGTGAAGTAGATAGAGATACCCTCGAGCCGATACTATTCCTCTTGCAAAGTCCCGATATCGAGGTACAACGAGCGGCTAGCGCGGCTCTTGGGAATTTGGCCGTTAACAGTGAGTGGTACCCCCTTGAGTATGGGTTAAACTAACACATACCTTAGCGGAAAACAAGGTAGCAATTGTACTTCTTGGCGGCCTTACACCTCTTATTAGACAGATGATGTCCCCAAATGTCGAGGTGCAATGTAACGCAGTCGGTTGTATCACCAATTTGGCAACACACGAGGATAATAAGGCCAAGATCGCACGATCAGGGGCACTTGGGCCTCTTACTCGTCTAGCAAAATCTAAAGATATGCGCGTACAGAGAAATGCTACTGGTGCTTTACTGAACATGACACATTCTGGTAAGTATTTACTTTCCTCGACATGCTCTTTACAGACACTGATGATCACCAGATGAAAATCGCCAGCAGCTAGTCAACGCTGGTGCTATCCCCGTACTCGTACAGCTCCTCTCTTCTTCTGATGTAGATGTACAATACTACTGCACAACAGCTTTGAGTAATATCGCTGTTGATGCTAATAACCGCAAGAAGCTCGCCCTGAACGAGAACAGACTCATACAGTCTCTTGTGAACCTGATGGATTCATCCTCACCCAAGGTTCAATGTCAAGCAGCCTTGGCTTTACGAAATCTTGCTTCTGACGAGAAGTATCAACTAGAGATTGTGCGCTCTCGCGGTTTAGCTCCATTATTACGACTTCTACAATCCTCATATCTACCACTAATACTTTCGGCTGTCGCTTGCATACGCAACATATCGATACATCCATTAAATGAGTCCCCAATTATTGATGCCGGCTTCCTAAAGCCACTTGTCGACTTACTTGGTTCCACCGATAATGAAGAAATTCAATGCCACGCTATCTCGACACTTCGCAATCTCGCTGCTAGCTCCGATCGAAACAAGGAGCTTGTTCTACAAGCCGGAGCCGTTCAAAAGTGCAAGCAGCTTGTTCTGGATGTGGCGCTTAGTGTTCAATCGGAAATGACCGCTGCAATTGCTGTATTAGCATTGAGTGACGATCTTAAGACCCAGCTTCTCAATCTAGGGGTATTCGACGTCCTTATTCCGTTGACAGATTCCGCGAGTATCGAAGTCCAAGGTAACAGTGCTGCAGCGCTCGGTAACTTGTCTTCGAAGGGTGAGTTTCAAAAATAAATATGTCTCGTGTCTCGCCACTTTCAGTGCTGACAGTTTCTAGTTGGTGATTATTCCATTTTCGTTCAAGCCTGGACAGAGCCACACGGAGGCATTCACGGCTATTTACAGCGATTCCTTGCTAGTGGAGATCCAACCTTCCAACATATCGCAATCTGGACATTACTGCAACTATTAGAATCGGAGGATCAAAAGCTAATAAGCTTGATTGGGAAATCGGAGGAAATTGTGCAAATGATTAAGACTATTTCCGACAAACAAATTGAGTCTGATGACGAAGGCGAAGAAGATGGCGAAGGGGAGGTTATTCAACTTGCTCAAAGATCACTACAACTACTTGGACAAGGTGGAAAGTCCTCTCATATTGAAGGTTAAACGCTTGCACGGGAAAGATTTCTTTGTTATTTGCATCTAGCTATGGGAACGGCATGGTGTTAGGAGTATGACCAAAGGCATAATAGTTTGCAGCGAGCATTGGCAGAGCGGGGGCGCTGCACAACTTTTACTACTGTGTTCTATGACAAACCTTCAGAGGTTATCGTCATTACAATATCTCTTTTCACGACGTCTCCCTTCAACAAATTATTACAGCTCATAAGGAACTTTACTTGTTATTCATGTAATTAGATAGGTCACTATGATATCCAATTTCAATTATTGCTCAGAAAATCTTATTTAAAGTGTTCTCACTTGGCATTGCTCGCAAGGAGGCGAGAAAACAAAGTATCTTGGTGGTGGGGGGCTTGGTTATGTTTATTTATGATCTGATCAGAAATTCACGGGTCATCTACCACTGGCTGCAGATCATTCTCAAACCATTTGCTCTCGCTCCATGGCAGGACTTTAGCGATAATTTTCCCCTTAATCAGAGCCATAGGTACGGGGCCAAACATCCTAGAATCTCTTGACCATTCCAAATTATCACCCACCAACCAACAATGACCCTCGGGAATCTATAAAATATTAGCCTATTCAAGCCCCCTAAATCGATCTACTCTTCACTCACCCTGATCATCTGATCATCCCCATGACCCGGCGTCCCAATCATAACACAATCTCCTTCCAATCCCAATACCCTCTTGAAAGCCTTCTGTCCCGGCTGCACTACCGAATCGAACGTTACGATATCTCCCACCTGAACCCCCTTCCCACGTCGATATGCTCGATCGATGAGAAACCAGTCGTGCTGGATGGATATGGTCGGTAGCATGGACGGTCCTTGAGCCGCTTCGAGGGAATAGCAGTAAGTGGAGTAGACGTGCGCAGCGAACATGGCTTTTATACAGGCGGTAACATAGCGGAGGGGGTGGTGCCCGCTATTGCTATTGGGTTTGGGTTTGGTGGTGTGGAGGATGCGGGGGAGGAAGCGCGAGGATATGTTGCGGTGGCCATGGGTGATGCGATGGGAGGGAGGGGAGGGGAGGCGAGGATGAAACCGGG